>OU015754.1:29039622-29052438 GCA_907169655.1 Acomys percivali | reverse complement strand
GATGGATGGGTGGATGGGCAGATGAGTGGATGGATGGATGGATGAACTTTAGACAGCCTAAGAGCTTTAGCAAGATCACTTTTCTATCTTAGACTGTGAGGCCCCCAAAGGAAGACCACCTGTAAAAACACAACCAGTTTGAAGCATCATTGCCATGAAGGCAGAAACAGAGTAGTTCTCACCATAGAAAGAGAGACTCAGAAAATTAGCAGAAATGGCTAGTGGGTCCACAGTCATGTGGGTTCTCTCTGATCTCCTGGGCATATAAGAAAGGCAAGGAACTCAAATCCTCTCCCACAAATTTCCTTGCTCTGTGTGCCCACCCATGGGACCCTCAAAAACTCAGCAGGCTGAACTCCAGCTTCCTTCTCATGACTCTCTCTGGCTGGAGAGTAGCCCACAAGGAGGAAGCTTCCTGGGCCTTGTTTCATTGTACGCATCTATGAAGTTCTCAAGAATAAAGAAAGGTTAGTATATTTTTAAAGGTCCACCCAGTTGAGGACAAAAAAATGGCACTAGAAATGGAAGGTGCAAGGGAGGGAGGGAGCGAGGGAGGGAGGGAGGGAGGGAGGGAGGGAGAGAGAGAGAGAGAGAGAAAAAAAAAAAAGAGAGAGAGAGAGAGAGAGAGAGACTATACCGCTGTGCCAAAGGAGCTAGAGGCTGAGTTACACTGTGTCTGGAAGAGTGACCGTCCTAGGCTCCCAGAGGTCTTGTGAGGGAGGAAGTGAGGAAGAGAAGAGGAGAGAACCAGTGTGATACTATGTCTAGGATCAGCCTTCAGCTCTGGGCTCAGTCTGTAACTGGGATCAGGGATCATGTTGAAAGTGGTTCAATCTGTGACTGTGTTTAGAGTTCAGAGTTCGGCAGGAAAAAAAAAAAAAGTGGGGCTAAGGACCTGGGAACATGGCGCAGTGGGTAAAATGCTTGCTGCATTGGTATGAGGAACAGAGTTTGGTTCCAAGCCCCTGTATCAAAACCACATAAAGAAAGGTGGCTGTGGCAGCCTGCCTGTAACTCCAGCAATGGGTGCCGTGGCGGGGAAGCCCCATAGAAGGCTGGCTAGTCCATTTAGCTGAAATGAAGCACTCTAGGTTTAATGAGAGACCCTGCCTCAATATCTATATAGGGGGGCAGTAGTTGAAGAAGTTATCTGAAGTATCTAAGG
Organism: Acomys percivali; assembly: GCA_907169655.1. NCBI lineage: Eukaryota > Metazoa > Chordata > Mammalia > Rodentia > Muridae > Acomys > Acomys percivali. Next base: position 29,051,273 of record OU015754.1, on the reverse strand, counting down.
TTTACACACACACACACACACACACACACACATGTGCACACATGCACCTGCATACACATGTGCCCACATACATTCAGATGTGCATACATACAAACACATCCACAAAAAGAAAGAAAATGACAGTTTGGATTGTGAGTGGGAATAGGGCCCAGCCTGTAACAAGGGTCAGGCCTCAGTCTATAACCAGCATCAAAGCTCAGGCTGTAACAAGGATCAGGGCTCAGGGTCAGGGTTCAGGTTGCAGCATGACCCAGGGCTTACTCTGGAGTCAGGATGAGGGCTGTATAGCAGTAGCCATGTTTCAGATAGAAGCTGGGGGTTCACATGCCAGAACCTATGTATTAAGCACTGACTTTGCCTCCCCCTGTTCTGCCTCTACTTCCCCAAGAAGGTGCATCCCTGACTTGCCCTGCAGCCTCAGGCCCTCTGCTTGGTCCTGGCGTGGCCATGAGAACGGAGGGCTCTAACTCCGTACCCCATGCTTCCTCCCTGCCTCCCTCCCTCTGCCACCAGCTGCCGGCTCCGTCTGCTCGCTCCTCTCCTCTCCCCCTCTCTGCCTTAGAGACAGCTATAAGTCTCCCGTGAAATATATACAGTGTAAATATATAAAAAGCTTGTGCCTGCCTGCTGCTTATGTATTCATGAAATAGTAAATAAATTTTATGGGATAATTTGAAGGCTGCCAGGGAGCCGGGAGATGAAAACGAAGGCCTAATGAGATGGAATATCGGGGCAGCACACACGATCGATCCGCTGCTGCAGGCTCAACTGGGAGGAGCCCGGCTCTGGGGGCCCAGGGCCACGGGATGAGGGGCTCTGAGGGGCTTCCGGGGTCATAAACCACGGCAGCCGTGGAGAGGAGCGAGGGAAACCCCGCAGAGAGGAGATGTGGGCTGAGTTCTTTCCCTTGCTCTGCCAGGGATGCAAACCAGCTGAGTGTCTACTGCGTGCCTCAGTTTCTCCACATCTCTGATGTGGACTGTGAAACAGTCAGTCCCCTCAGAAGCCCCGGCCTGCCCTTGCCCTGTGCTTGTGAATGACGTGCTTCCTGAGGTTTGAGAGGTCTTTCCACCTCACTTCTGCGTGGTCTGAGCAATCTAGTTTATTCACTTAAGGTTTGTTTTTCCTATTTCTCACTAACGATTGACTGGTTAGATAATCAAGGGAATTAATGAATGGATAAGAAAAAACAATCCAATCCCATTCAATCTTCTCACCTACCCCACCCCCACCACTACCCTGGCCAAAGCCACCAGGAACTATTGCTTGGACACCTACCTGCAGGAGCAGCTGTTGGGGCCCTGCCTCCCTATAGGTCATTTCTCCACAGCCACTAGAGGGCTCCTGTCAAACTAATACATCAGGCTACGTCCCTCTTGGTCTCTCATCTGAGTCCTCCAGAGTCTTACCTGGAGACCTGTCCCCTCTGGCCCCCATCTTCCTTCACCCACTATTCTTTCGTTCCGTCCTTCAAGGCGATTCAGTTAGTGGGATGCCTCGCCGCTCCTGGGTGGTACCTCAGGGCCTTTGCACTGGCTGTTTCCTTCTTCAAAGCAGACCTCACCCCCTTTCCAAGCTTCCCCCCGCCAAAACCCTGCCATCCTGAAACATAGCCATCCTGAGCCCTGTGCAAAAAACCCCAGCAGTCCACTCACAACTTTCCCATCCCTCCATCCTGATTACCCCAACCAGCCCTTCCGTCCTAACGTGTGGCAAAGTCCCTTCATGTGAGCCCCAGGGGAGCAGAGGTGTTGGCGGGTGTTCATTGCAGGTCCCTGGTTGCCAGAACACTGGGTGATATTCAATAGACACTGTCAGTAATGGATGGTGAGAGAATGAATGACTAAGGGACCTTCCAAAGCTGATTTCATCATATTTGAAAGCTTAATTGATAAATTGATTGATTGATTGATTGATTGATTGTGCTGAGAATGAATCCCAGGGTTTTACACACACCTGGCCCCACATACACCAGGCCCCACGTGCACTAGGTCTTACACACACCAGGCCTTGCACACTCCAGCACTCACATACACATGCCAGGCTATGCACACACCAGGCTTTATATATGCCAGGCCTTACACACATCAGGCCTCACATACACAAGGCCTGCTCTCTACCACTGGCCTCCACCCACAATCTCATGCTGCTTTTTAGTTTGGGACAGAGTCTCATAAAGTTGCTCAGTTTGAACTTGCTCTGTCACCCAAATGGGCATGGACCTTTTATAGAGTAACTTTTGAGGTGGGTGACAAGAATGGCAAACGCCAGCCTGGGGCCTGAAGGGAGACAGTCACTGCATGGGGCCTAGGCAGACCTCAGAGGGCAAACTCACCAAGCAGTTGGGCCACTGTCCTGCCTTGAGGGATGAACAGCCGGTTTTCCCAGGAACACCCTCAAAGCTCTCCTCAGGGTCTGTGAGACTGTCAGGAAGTCCATCTTGGAGCTGGCTTAAATTCCACATACTGCAGTTTCTGTTCAGTCTTGTTCTCAGAGGGAACCCGCGGAATGACCCTCACACACCTGGAACCTGGGGTAGATGGCACCTCAAATTTGGGGTCTTTACTAGGGTGCTGGAATTGGATTCATAACTGGGTTTGGTCACTCACTTGATCCCTGAGCTTCAGGCATATCGGTAAGCAAGCAGACAGGGCCACATCTAAGTAAATAGCAGGCAAGCAGTAAAGAAATAAAGTGCTGAGCTCAAGGCCAGACTCACAGTAAGCACCCCATCACAGTAGCTAGAATCAGCGTGGTCAAATGACCACAGGGTCACTGTTACTGGTCTACACGATGGCCTTGGACTCCCCAGGAGCAATTACTAGCTGCTAAGGGGATTTTTTTTTTCCAATATAAGCAAAGATAAATACACCTTGTATATTGGTCATCCTGGCCAAAAAGAGGTGAGCTCTGGGGACCAGGTGTCACCTGCCAGCGGGCTTTCTCCACCTTGCCAAAATACCTCTACCACTCTTCTCTTCTTCCTCTGCTCACCCTCCTCCCTTATGATGCTCACCCTCCTCCCTCTGACATCATCTCTGCTTCAGCAGCGGGCTCACTCTCTCTTCCTTGTGCAGTATATGCCATCCCCTGAGAAGGACTGAGTCCTGTCATCTTGGACAGGCAGATACTGCAGCCAAGTCACCAAGACCAGAGGGGCAAATCCCATGGCCCTCTCACCTTCCTTCTTGCCTCTTTCGCCTTCTATGAGGAGGGACCTGGCGTCTCCTACACTGCTGCCAGCCTGCCTCCAAATGGATACACAAAGGAGCAGGGTGGGTATTAAAACCAAAGAATGGGGAAACTGTAGGAGTCCCAGGTCACCCACATGCTCGCTGTGTGACCTTCCTCATCTTCCTCATCCAGCAGGGTCGGTTAAATTCATCTGAAGCGCTTAAGCGGGTCTTATGCACCCAAATCCCTTCCAGAGGCTTCCATGACTTTGCACAGGCTGACCCCTGGCCCCTCACAGTGTTTCTTCTGTTTTTCCCCCTACCCACCATGAAACAAGGCCTCACTATTGTAGATTCAGGCTGGCCTTGAATCACAGAGATCTGCAGGCCACACCACCATGCCAGGCTCTCCCCGCGTTTGAGTGACTCCGCTCTACCCAGGCACGCGCTCACTTTTTCTTTTGAGGTCCTGTCTCCTGGGGGGGGGTCTTTTGATAGCCTTCCCACCCCAGTCCCCAGTCGGGGCTCTCTGCTCAGAGCTTCCTCAAGGCTATCAATGGAAACTCCTGGCCCCAGCTTTCTCCTGGATAGCCCATCTTGCCTCTTTCCCAACACGATGCCGGGGGTGCAAGAGCAAGCGCCCCAAGGAGACAAAAACAAAACAAAAACAAAAACAAGTCTTGGTCTTTTCATTGTGGCTCAGCATCCAGAGTCACAGAACACCCTGCCCGTGCGCACAGAGTTGTCACAACCGGGGGGGGGGGTGGGGGTTAAATTCAAGCATGCACAGCCCAGACCCCTACTGGAGATGGGAAAGGGCCTGGCTAGAACATGGCTGTGGTCTTCAGCTTGATGTGATGTTCTATGCCCGACACTCTGTGGGGAGTGCTGAGGCAGAAGGATTGCCAGTTCTAGGCCAGCCTGGGCTACACAACGAGTCCCCTGAATTTACCAGAATAGGTAAATACATATGTATTTTTAAATGGCATCAGCTTTGAATACACAGGGTGGCTCAGCCACTGTCACCCTGGCCCATTTTTCTACCATAAGAACAAAGTGTGGTAGGATGTATGCCCCTGGATTCTGGGAGAAAGAAAACAAGAGTGTGCATACAGCTGGCCCTGCTATTTGCACTCCAGGAACTCATCAGACCACAGAGAAGCTGGTGGCTTCTGTATCGAGTTGTCACTCAATAATTGCTTCTTTGATGTGTGAATGTCACAGGAAGATGTACTAGTAAGGTGCAGAGGCCAACCCCCAGGCCCCAAGTGACCCATGAACATGGCTTGGTGACATCACTTCCTTTATCTGGGATACCCAAAGTGTTGTCAGTTCCCCACTCCCCCACCTTCACCCTACCTTCACCTACCTCCTCCTTGCACTTGCCCCAGCAGGCACTTTTCACACCAAGCCAGCTCTTCAGCATGGGGGACAGTGGGGTACTTTTAACCTCAGCAGTGGAGGGGGGGCAGAACTGCCTGTTCTTGCCCTTGATGGACTCTATGCAGAAGTGTGATCTGAGGGGCAGGGGGGCACTTTGAACGGCTCCAGCTTGTCCTTGGATGAGGCTTAGGAAGCATGGGTTCTGGACCCTGCCCACCTGCCTGTCTGCAGCCGCCTCAGCGTCAGTGAGGCAGAAAGTGTTTTCTTTTTTTCTCTCTTCCCTCAAACCAATCTGTACATCGATTCCCATACCTCCACCTCCTGCCACATCCCACAGGAGCCTGAGTGTGTCAGCTTTGCTCACAAGGTCCACTGTGACCAGCGTTACCACCAGCTGCCACTGCGGGCCGCAGGGACCAGGCCTTCTGGCCCCGGAGCCGCTGGAGACAGACAAATCCCATTCTCTTCTAGGATCTATTTGGGAGAATGCTAGGTGAGTCATCCATACCTCAGCATTGTCTGAGCACCTATCCTGTACCAAGTCACATTCAGGCTGGGGAGATGCCTCAGTGGTAAAGCTCTTACCACAAAAGTTGAGGACATGAGTTCAAACTCACAAAAGCCACATAAGTGCCAGGTAGGTGTGGCCATCCTCCTGAAATTCAGGCCTGCGAAGGTGGACACAGCAAGACTAACCATTTTCTCAAGCTCTGGATTTGAGTGAGAGACCCTGCTCTGGCAAATAAATAAGCGGAGCAGTGGAAGGATATAACACACACACACACACACACACACACACACACACACACCAATAGAAAGGGAAAATAAAGTCAAGCCACTGTGATTCATCCAACTACCACCAAATGAGCTCCTGGGTCGGAGAGATGCAGCAGCTTGTAGACTCCAACACCACATTGAAAGGCTGGGGGAGCAGCACGGGTGCCTTCCCAGCATGCCCTAGTGAAAATAGTAAATTAAATAAATAAAATTGCCCACACCATCCTCGATCCATATGGATTCTTTTCCCTTGTCCTTATACACAAATAATAGAGTGTAGCTGTCTCTACGCAGACACACTGAGGTGGTGCACACTTCAATCCAGCACTCAGGAGAGCTGGGCACAAGAGTCAGGAGTTTAAGGCCAGCCTGGACAGATAGCAAGACCCTGTCTCAAAAGAGAGTGGGAAGCAAGGGAAAGGACAAAAGGGGGTACATGATGTATGGGGAGACCCAGGTTTGCAAGTCTTTCCTTCTAATCCTTGATTGTGTATGTGCCAATGCATGAATGCAAATATACGGGGGGGGGGGGATGCGCATGTATGTGCACGCAGAGGACAGAGCAGGACGCTGAATGTCTTCTACAGACTTTGCCTTTTTCCCTCGAGATGGGGTCTCTCATTGAAGCTGAAGCTTGCCACTTAAGGTGTGCTGGTTGGCCAGTGAGCTCTCAAGATCCACCTCTCTCCACACCCCAGTACTGGGCACCCATGCCAGGATTTTTATGTGGGTGCTAGGGATTTGAACTCGGGTCCCTTAAAGATTCTCCCAAATACCCTCTTTTATTTCAGCTTTTTAAGTGTGTGATGCCTACAGCTGACACAACACCTGGAAGACACAGAGGATACAAAGAATGAAGCCCTCATCTCTGACTTCCCCAGCCTGACAGCCCCATCCCTAGACAGCTAGCAGTATTCACTCCTGTGATTCTTCTGGAGAACATTCTAGACTGTGTAAATAATTATGCACAGACTGTTGGTCATCTCCATCCACGGTTTCCATGACCACAGACTGAACCAATTACAAGTCAGTAATATTCACAGCCAGAACTACATCTGCACGGGAGATATACAGACTTTTTCTTTCTTATACACATATATACATATATATATATATATGTGTGTGTGTGTGTGTGTGTGTGTGTATATGTATATGTATGTACATATATATATGTATATATACATATATAATCAATACAGTGTGTTAAATGCATCTCCAATATTGTGATGTATTTCTGTCTTGGTTTATAGCCTCCACCCTGGCAAACTTTCCAATATCAATATACATATTTTCCTGCATTCTTTTATACACCTGCATAGTATTCCATCAGGTGCAAAAAAAAACCCAACGTTTATTAGCCTGGCCCTTGTATGCATAGGCACACAGGACTTTTTTTTTTTTTTTAATGTTGAAACATTTTGGTTGTACCATCATTTTAAAGACTGTGAGACAGACCCCAGCCCTCCCGGACGGATAAGTGGAAGAGGAGGAGGCTTCTCTCATTACTACCCACAAAGCATCATTAAGCCCTGTGATTCCCCACTCCAGCTTTTATTAAATTATCCCAATTTGTCCTTTCAAATAGATGTCTTTTCTTAAGTAGTGATTTACCACAATTAAGCCCCCCAAAATTAAATTAAATGAATTACGCCTCTCAGGTTGGGTGTCTGCAGGACCTAAAGTTGGATGCAGCAAGGGTCTAGATGCTATTAAAAGCGAAGGCAGGGGGGACTGTGTGCTGGGTTAGAAGGGAAAATTCATGGCTCCACTGATACGCCATGATAAATAATTATGAGTTATTAATTTTAAATTACATCTTTAATGCGATGCATGATTTTAATTCCCCTTACAGTATTAATATCGGACTGGCTTTGATTAATTTAAGGCAGAACAGAAAGGTGCCAATTAAGGAAGCTGGTTGGAGCTTGGAGGTGTTTAGAGCTGTCTCCTGGTACCCCTCACTGGGGGCCCAAGGTCACTGCTCAAGGGAATCTGCAGATTGTCCCCAGGAACCCAGGCTGGGCCATGTCAAAAAGAATGGGAGATGGATATTAACCCTTGGTGCATCTTCAGTGGCAGATGGAGAGAGAGGAGACCTGATTCTGTGACAGTCAGAGGAGTGCTTTGCAGCAGTTGGGTGGTTCATTCAATATGTGTTAAGAGAGAAATTGGACTGTTTTTCATAGTATGATGCTCTGAATGCCATTTTATCGGTAAACCTTGGTTTAACAAATTGGGGGAAGGGATGGGCACCGAGATAAGGCCTTACTCTGTAGTCCAAGCTGGCCATGAACTTGTAGCAATCCTCCTGCCTCTGCCTTCAAAGTGATGAGATTACAGGCATGAACCACTGTAACCCACTTTCAAAAGAAATCTGTGTCTGGTGTGGTGGCCCACACTTGGGAGGCTGAGACAAGAGGATTGTGAATTTGAGATCAACCTAGGCTACAGAATGAGACTGAGGCTCAAGGAAGGAAAAGGGGAGGGGAAGGAGGGGAGAGAGAGAAAAGAAGAGAGAGTAAGGAGAAGAGGCTGGGAGACTGGAAACCATGGTTTCACAGCCAGGACTTCTTAGGCGGAGGGTAAATTTAAGTTGAAAGAAGAGACAAAAATAAAAGGGCCACTTAAAACCTCGCTGTCGTACATGTGAGACTCACCAAGGCAAACCATGATAGGGAAGCTAGTGACCCTCAAGTGATTGTCAGTCCAGCCCAAGGTGACAGAGTAACAAGCCATATGTCCATGGCCTCCAGCTAAGTCAGAAATGGCTTTCAAGGCAGCTCATGGTCACAGCACATGCCTCAGGCCACCTGCCATCAAGGCCTCATCTTAGGTTAACAGTCAACCCAGCTGAGACCTGCTTTCATGGGGATCGAGGCTTGGCTTAAATAATCCCAGAACTTGGGAAGGCAGAGGCAGGTGGATCACTGTGAGTTCAAGGCCAGCCTGGTCTACAAACCGAGTCTACAGAGAAACTCTGTCTCGAAAAAAACAAAAAACGAAGTCATTAATTCAAATTTTAAGAGTGATTCCAGGGCCTGAGAAATTGTTTCCAGGACTTTGGTGTTTGCTGAGCGAGCACGAGGACCTAAGTTTGAATCGTCAGCGCATGTGAAACAGCCAGGCTGCCAGGCTGAGGCAGGGGCTTTCTCAGACTCACAGGCCAGTCAGTGTAGCTCAATCAGTGAGCTCCAGGTTCAGTGAGAGATCCTGCCTCAAACACCAAGGGACCGGACAACGCTGATGGTTGCAATGACTCCACACAGGAACCGCAGTGGTAAAGATACAATCACTGGCTCTCCAACAACACTGAACAGACATCCCAGCTCAGGGCTCACTAAGACCAAGGCGTAACGGGAATGCCATGCTCCACCGAGTGAATTTCCACTACTTCTGAGAGGCAACCAGCCTATCCAGGGCTTGGAGCTTCTTAAAATAAGTCAGCAAAGCCTAGGAAACTGCCGGAATTGGGACAGAAGCCTTGAGGGTGATCGTGGTGTGAGGGGAGGGGCAGGAAGGAGAGGACCAGGAGGAAGATAGAGAAGTGAAGAGTCTGAAATTGAATTTCAGCACGTGGGAGGCTGAGGCGGAAGGCTGCAGGGTGAGACCCTATGGCAAAACCAAACGAAACAGATGGAAGGAGAAGGAAGCAGCAGGGCTTGGTCACCACCAGCCATCTTCCCTTTTGGGCTCTCTCCAAAGAGACTTCTGACTCTAATAACTGGCACGGCAGGTTTGTGCTCGTGTCCTCTTGGATCCTGATGCAAAGTGAGGTCCAGAGAAATAAAGCGACTTGTTTGAGGTCAACTAGCAATGGGGCCACGGAGTGTGTCCATTGCAGTCTAAGATTTGAAGGTGCAGAGAGGTTGCACATTAGGCCCAAGATCACACAGCCACCAACTGAGCTAGGCTGCCTGTCTGTAGGGGGAGGCTGGGAGGACAGTTCAGTGTGTTGGTTCTTGAGGCATTCTTGGTAGGACTCGGCTGCATCACTGTCAGGCCAGAAGGGGCCCTTCTGGGGCCAAACAGAGAGGAGGTGTGCACGCTCCGTGGGGCATAGACACCCTGACCCTGGCTCTGCCCAGTGTCCTGAGAGCATGTGCATGTGTCATGCTCCCCTGTGCTGCGGCTTCTGGAAGGCCAGCCAGAAGCCAGACAATCAGGCAAGGCCCCTGGGGTGGATTAGAAAGGCGGACTCTGCCAGGTGGACTGCAGAAGCAGAGCGCCTAGCTGGTTCATGGCCAACGCTCGCTCCTCTAGAGGAATTAAAAGCAAAAGTCTAATTCCAAATGAGAGATGGGCCAGGGAGGCCACTCCCAGAGATAAGCCAGTCAGCAGGTGCAAGCTGCCTGGTCGAGGGCAGCAAGATTCAACCTAAATGCCCAGGACACCTGTCTTCAGCTTCCTCCCTAAGCGGGGGTTCAAGGCCAGTCCGTGCAGACCATTGTCCTATACCAAACCCCACTATAGCTTTGAAAGATGGACAAGGATCCCACCAGAAGACTTGCTCACCAGCTGATGGAAGCCAGACAGAAAAGGGGCTGAACTCAAAACACTAGATCAGCACAGTTGGCTCCTGACCCCCTCTCACTAGCATGACTTCGGTGGGTTATACTTCTGGCTTCTTCCTTCTTTGCAAGATCAGAGACTGAGGTCATATCTGTTTCCTGTTCATTATGCCTGACCCCCATCCCGCAGAATCAAGCAGGTGACTGGCAGTGGTGCACAGAGTGTTTTTGTAGAATGAGTGGGAAGAAAGGATGAGGGAGTGACAGAGAAGGAGGTAAGCTACCCGGATAGGTGAATATGTGCAAGGATAGACGAATAGATGGATGAATGAAGGAGGGAAGGAAGGAAGGCAAGGAAGCATAATGGGTGGGTGGGTAGGTGGATGGATAGGTGGGTGGATGAGTCCTAGGTAGAGGATAGATACATGAGAAAGTGGATAGATAGATGGATGACGAACAGGTTGACGGATAGATATTGGATAAGTGGATGGATAATGAAAGGGTGGACAGGTATTCTGGTGGATAGTGGGTGGGTAGACAGATGGATGGGTAAATGGGTAGATGGATGGTGGATAGGTTGGTGGGTGGATTTTGGATAAGTGGAGGGGTGCAAAATAGATGGGTGATGAGTGGATGCGTTGATGCAATAATGGATGGATGGATGCATGGATGGGTTTTGGGTGGGCAAATGGGTAGATGGATGGCTAAATGAGTGGGTGAGTGGATAGGTGGATAGATGGATGGGTGGGCAGATGGAGATGGATGGTGGGATGAATGGATGGACAGATGGGTGGATGGGTGGATGGGAAAGGAATATGGATGGATGAAAGACATGTTAACCAGGCTCCAGGTGCCCTTACTGGGATGCTGCCTGTGTGCTCTGAATAAATGGGGATGTGTGCAGAGGGAAGATGATGTGAAAAGGTTCAGAGGCAGGAGTGTGGACCCTTACGAAGACCTTCACCATGGAGATGGGATACTGGTGGGTCTTGGGAGAGAGCAGGCAGACACTTCTAGCTCTGGAGCGACTCTGCTATGTACCGTGCAGCAGTAGACAGTTCCGTTTGTTTCCTACTGGTGTCCTCACATGGTCCTGCCTCCCTCATGGGACTCATGATGCTCTGCCAGGGCTGATCTGGTGACAGCGTCATGCTACCTGCCATTAAGCAGATGGAGTAAGAGCACAGATGCCGTCAGCCTCCACACTGTGTTTGGATATTTGCTCACCCTGTGGCCTTGAATGACTGTCTCACTCTCTCTGATCTCATCTTCCAATCTATCCCTTGGGGAAAACTACATAAGCACCAGCTTGCAAGGGGTGGTGCTGACAAAGTAAATTGGGCTCATGAGGTGCTTAGCAGAGTACCCAGAACATGACTGGCACAAACTGGGCAGTAGTGTCTTTTTGTGACCAGTAGCCCTTCAGCCATGTGGAGCAATGGGCAGAAAAGAGAGCAGATGGATGGAGAAGGTGAAGTTGAAAATGACCAAATGGTAGCTGGGGAGGACCCAAGTTCAAATGTTGTGTGTCTGTAATCTCAGTGCTCATGGGCAAGATGGGAGGTCAGGGAAGGAGGATTCCCGGAAGCTTGCTGGCCTGTGAAGCTGGTGGACACAGTAGCAAATAATAAGAGACTTTGTTTCAAATATGGTGGAAGGGGAAACTGGTACACAAGACTGTCATAGCATCTCTCACAGGAACATGTGCTTACACACCCATCACATTCACACATGGGAGAAGAAGGATAAAGAGGGGGGAGGAAGAGGAGGAGGAGGAGGAGGAGGAGGAGGAGGAGGAGGAGGAGGAGGA
>OU015754.1:28999400-29022343 GCA_907169655.1 Acomys percivali | reverse complement strand
CTCTCTCTCTCTCTCTCTCTCTCTCTCTCTCTCTCTCTCTCTCTCTCGGCAATGGTGAGGGGGTGACAAGGATGCTCCCGTTTCTCTTGGATGGGATCCCCAATAATGGGGTCCTCTGGATTGAGGAAATCACCCATACATTTTAGGGCCCTTTCAAAGAAGGTTCTAGATCAACTGTTTAAAATGTAAACATGGCCTGGCTTACATAACAAGTGCCTAGCACTCTGCTGCTGAAACAGTTTTCTTTTTAAAGTGAGAAGTGGCAGGCTGTAATCCTGGCATTTGCAAGAAGCAGGTGGAATTGCCTGGAGTCTGAGGCCAGCCTGGGCTAGGTAGACAAGTAGACAATAACAAAATTGTGTATGTGTGTACATGTGCACGTGTGTATTTTGGTGCACACATGTGTTGAGGTGCATGTACCGATGTATGTATGTGTGTGTGTGTCTGGATGGCAGAAATCAACCTTGAAGGTGGTTCCTCAGGCATCACCCCCCTTTCCTTTTTGAGACAGGGTCTCTCACTGATGCTGGGGGCTTGCTGATGCTTCTAGGCTGGCCAAGCAAGCTCCTGAGAGCCACATGCCTCCGTCTTGCTGAGTACTGGGATCACAGGCATGTCTCCCAACACCTGATTTTTCACATGGGCTTGGGGTAAAATTCGGGTTCTTATACAGCAGGCTGTTGATGAGCCTTCTCCCTGGCCCAACAAAAATTATACGCACATTTAAAGACCTTCTTTACTTGGTGTCTATGTGTGTTTAGGGGGTCCCTAAGTCACGAGAGGGTACATGTCCTTTTCTGTCCCTGCAGACACATAATATGCAGTTGGACTGGGCACAGGGGACACTGAGGAACAGGAGATGATCTGTCTGTGATGACATATGTAACCTCTGTGCAGGGCCCCTGCTGTCCTAGGAGGAAGCTGGGAAGGCTTCCTGGAGTAAGGAACATCATGGCAGGTTTTTTTGCTTTGTTTCGTTTTGGGTTTTTTTGTTGTTGTTGTTGTTTTGTTTTTTCAAGACAAGGTTTCTCTATGCTATCTTGGCTGTCCTGGACTCGCTTTGTAGACCAGGCTGGCCTTGAACTCACAATGATCCGCCTGCCTCTGCCTCCCAAGTCATCACGGCAGTCTTAAGGAAGGAAGAGAGAGCTGTGAGGAGGGTGCTGGGCTGGGGCACAGCGCACCTTTTAAGTATGAGGATGTCACCTCAGCATCCCCCACACCATGGGAGCTACTGACACCTAGCCCCACCCTGAAAGTTTTATGAATGAAGAGAAGGAATATCCAGGAGCAAGTCTGGATCCTGGAGCTGGGTTCAAGTTCTGTCCCTGCCATGCAGCTCCTCAGACGCTCAGTGATCTCTGTAGAATGGTGTTCCTGCTGCCTCCTCACTGTGTGGTGCTGGGGGTGGAGCCCAAGGCTCCCTCACATGCTAACCCAAGACCTAGTCTGATCCATGCAGCCCTGGCTGTCCTGGACCTGCCAATGTAGATCAGGCTGGCCTCAAACTCACAGAGATCTCCCTGTCTCTGCCTCCTGAGTGCTGGGATCAAAGGCACAAGCCATCACACCCAACCTTTTTATTTTAAAGTACGGTCTCACTATGTTGCCCAAGGCTGGCCTTGAAGCTGCCATCTTCCTACCTTAGCCTTCTAAGTAGCTGGCTTGAACAACCAGTCCTGAATTGTCTGTTCTTCCTTCCTTCCTTCCTTCCTTCCTTCCTTCCTTCCTTCTTTCCTTCCTTCCTTCCTTCCTTTTCTTCCCTCTCTCTCCCTCTTCCCTCCCTCCCTCTCTTTCTCTCTCTCCCTCTTCCCTCCCTTCCTCTCCCCTCCCTCTCTCCTTCCCTGTCTCCCCCTTCCCTCCATCTCCTCCCCCTCCCTGCTTCTCCTCTCACTCTATAGCCCGTGCTGGTCTCACATTTACAAACCTTCCTGCCTCAGCCTCCCACAGACTGGGCTTGCAGAAGTGCACCTTGCTAAAGGCATAGAATATTATGCCTGCCGGGCATCGCTGGGACCCAAGAGCACCCTCTTCCTCGCTTTCCTTGCAGTGAGATTGGCCAACGAAGAGTCAGTGGAAGTTGCTGAGCTAGTCTTAGGAAGCTCTCCACAGAAGATGCCACAGCTCCCTCCACTTTCCACCTTCTTTGAGCTTGAGCTGGTGGTCTCCAGCAAAAGCTCATGGCCCAGACCTCACCCACCGTTGGAGAGCCAGGCAAGGACCAGACTCATGGTCACATCAAGGACATCAACTATCAGCTCAGCCTAAGCCATTGGGGCTGCTTCTCCTGACAGATCCGAGGACAAAGCACCTGGGATTCTCCGGAGCCGCTGTCTCCGTCCTGCCGCTCCTCCGCTGCCCTCCCTCCATCTCTTCCTGTCCCCTTCTTCCTTTCATGTCCCCCACCCCTACCCCACCTCCTCGCCCCCCACCCCATATCTCCTCTCTTCTTTCTCCTTCCTAGTTATTTTATCTCAACTTGCCACAAATCTGTCCCTCCACAAAGCAGCTGCCATCTTTGTTCTGGACCATTATGTGTGGCAGTGCGGCCCGAGTGGGGCCGCCGGGCAGACAATCACCGGCTAATAGAGTGTCTGTGAGCTATTGTGGAGTGTGTCCTGGCCGATCCATCACCCGCCGCCTGACACCTTGCACAGGCAGCCACAGAAAGCCCGCTGGGCCACTCTTGGAATCTCCACCCCCACCCCAGCACACAAAGGTCAGGGACTTGGGATAGGGGACCCAGATGGGCCACAGTCACAATCTGGTTCTTCGGAGGTACCTAAGGACCAGCGGTTCACCCTTGCTGCCTCTCCATCCCAACAGAAGCAGGGAAGTGGGTTTAGTCTACTCTGTTTTAATGTAGGGGAGTCGGCTGACTCAAATGACACAGTGAGGTGGAGGTATCAATGGGATTAGAATCCAGTTTTGTCTGCCCCCAAAGCCCCAAAGCGCCATGTAATGATGTTTCCAGAAATTGCTATTGCATATCTGGGACACAGGGTGATGTCCCACATACAAGTGAGGAGAGTCACTGAAGGAGTCAAGACATGCCACTGTCTCCACCTTGGATTTCACGGACTTTTACGGAGCTTGTGGTTGAATGGGAAAAGCAGGTGGGGGGGGGGGGGGGGGGGACAGAAAAGAATTATTATCATGAGGGGAGAGAGGAAATAGTGGCTACCCACAGAAGCCCTGGCTCCCTCAGCTCTACCCCTCCAGCTTCCATGGCTTGCTTGGGTCAAGTGGTTTCACCCATCCGTGTGTGACTCGGTTTCCCTATGGTGAAAAGGCGAGGTCTCCAGCCTGGGCTGCACTGAGAAGGTTCAGTGCATCATGGGATAATGTGACAGGTCTCATTTATTCTTATTCAACTCAAGGCCCAAATTTGATTTCCACTGGGCCACCCCCACCCCCATGGAGCTGTTTCAAAGATCAAAGTCAGGCCCATCAAGGTGGTCCTCTGATGTCCCCACTTTACAGAGGAGGAAAACGAGGCCAAACCCTTCCTAGGCATTTGACTCCAAAGGGCAGGCTCTCTCTCTCTCTCTGCCAAGCACAAAAAGCAAAGCTCTCCTGATACACAGAGTGTCCCCAGGAGTCTGAGTAGGACCTTCTTCCACAACCACAGAAGGAGTGCCCCCACCCCACCCTCCTGGTGACTTCACCTGGTCCTCTCCCAATAGGCACAAGACCCAGCAAGGGCTGATGTTATCTGTCTACCAACCAACTCTTACTCACCGTACAGAGCCCAGCTGAAATGTTCCCATCCCCAGGAAAGACTCTATCTTGGGCCATTCCTCCTGTGTTTAAAGCCTCTTGTCTAAAGCCATTCTCCTGGATTTCTTATCTGTTTATTTTCATGGATAGAATCTTGCTGTGTAGCCCAGGCTATCCCAGAACTCACAATCCTCCTATCTCAGCCTCTTGAGTACTGGGTTCACAGGCTTGCATCACTATACCCAGCTCTCTGGGGCTTCTTGCTGAGACTCATTGGGATTCATATACAATATAGGCCAGGGTTTTGTGCATAGCAGACATGGCTCCAGAATATCCCAGGGACACCGACCCCCAAGATGTCAGCTCCATACATGCAGTGGTGTAGTGTTTACCTAGAGCCCACACATGTCCCCTTGTACACATTAAACAATCCCTGGATCTTTCCACACATGAGCCAGGGCAAGTGGTGTACACAGGTCCCAGCATTGTTCAGGGAATTGTGCTTTAAAAGCCCAAACACAGTCAGTGTACACACATAACTTCCCCTGAGAGAGTTTCCACTCTCTTGGTTGAACTTGCGGACCTAGAATCCGCCAATCTAGAAGTACAGGCAGAAACCTCAGCAGCTGCCCTCCATGGCGACCTACTGTATGCCAGGTGATGGCTATGCCAACTGCAGCAGTTGTCAGTCACAGAGACACTGCCCACCATCCTTGGTTGGCCTGGCAGCAGTGGGCTGGGCAGAGAGCATCGTCAGTGCATTTCTTAGGCAGGAGAAGTGGTGCTTACACAGAGGCCGGGGCTGTCCAAAAAGAGGCGAAGGCAGGACAAGAGCCACAGGGTAGGCGCCCCACCCAACGGAAGTCCTCCCAAACTGCTGGCCAGCTCCTCACTTCAACTCTCATCTCTCTCTTCTTTCGCTCTCCAAAGACGCTGCTGCCCCACCACATACACACTCATATTTATTTACACACACACACACACACACACACACACACACACACACACACACACACACACATACCTGGGCCCACCATACCTTGGTCCTGAGTTTGGTGAGGGGCACCATGGAAGCGTATGTGAAAGCCAAGGAAGGGAAGGCAAGGAAGGGTAGTGGCTGGTGTCATTATTTATTTATTTATTTATTTTTTATTTTTGGTTTTCTGAGACAGGGTTTCTCTGTGTAGTCTTGGCTGTCCTGGACTCACTTTGTAGACCAGGCTGGCCTCGAACTCACAGCGATCCGCCTGCCTCTGCCTCTGCCTCTGCTGGGATTAAAGGCGTGTGCCACCACCGCCTGGCACTGGTGTCATTATTAAGGCCACCTCCTGTGAGGGGAGAGGATACCCAAGAGGTATCCAGCTCCAGTGAGATGCAGGGAGCCTTGGGGACAGCAGAGGGGGCTGAAAGGTAGGCCTGGAAGCGGGGTGGGGGGGTGAGGGGGGGTGGAGGACAGATTGGCAGGGAGGCCCACCAAGACCTGGGGACATGAAGAGAAGGTGGGGACCCTGTAAGGCTCATGATAGGCCTCCTGGATAGGGAGTGAAGGAGAGAGAGGAGAGACAGCTCAAGAATGGGTAGGGGTCTGTGTGTGTGTGTGTGTGTGTGTGTGTGTGTGTGTGTGTGTGTGTGAAGACAGATATACTATAATGGTCATAGGACTTTTCCTCATTGCTCAGTTCTAAGAAACACACACATACACCAGACTCTGACTCTGTGCACTTCAAAGCAAACATACATACATACATACATATATACATACATACATACATACATACATTCCCATATATAATATTATTCATTATATAATTGTGTGTATGTATATATGTTTATATATATATATCCATTTCACAACCCAGAGCTGAGGTGATTTTTGTGGGGTGCAGCCCCCCACAAGCCAGGATTCAGAGGTAATTAACAAAGGAACCTCGGTTTCCCCTGCCCCCTCGCCCCATGTTTACTGATCTCTGCGCGAGCGCTACGAGGTGAGCCGGGCTGAATGGCTGATTTCCCAGAGGCTTTAGCTCCGGCTTGCTGCAAAGTTGTGAACAAAATGACTGGCCATGCATTGAACTGGCTTACACAGCTCTCCATATGGAAATGAAGATAATCCAGGCCTAGCTTTGTGTCTGGGCTAAAGCAGGGGAGCCAGGAGGGGAGCAAGGAGGGAGGAGGTGAGGCTGGCTCCGCAGCCTTTCAGGAGGATGTTCTGCCTCGCAAAAGCTTGGGAGGGGGGAGGGATTCAGCTAGATTTTGTTGGACAAACACTTAGGAAGATGTCTTCGTCCTCCCCCCACCCCACTTTCCCCACACGCCCAGCTCCGGCCACCCTGGCTCAGGACCTCAGTGTGATGTCAGGCTTGGTTGGGGTAGGAAGGTTTTAGGCAGCAGTACAAAAGAGGAGGGATTATGGGTAAGGTCAGAGGGCGCAGGGATTAGAGATATGAGGTTTTAAGAGGGCAAGGCTCCAAGAATGCTTCCCGTTTCTATGAAGCTTGTGTTAATTGATGGGGGGGAATCTCTCCCCGCTGCACCCCTCCCTCCTCGCTGCACCCTTCTCTCAATCTCTTCTCCACAATCCCTGCTCACCTCTCTCTTGCTCTCTTGTTTCTACCCACAGCTTTCCTGGATGTAGAGGATGCGGAGTAAGAATGGGACGTGCCAGGCCAGAGAGCCTGGGTGTGATGGTGGAGGTGTGGACTCTGGGTTCAAGTTGAATTCCTTGCAACCACACAGACAGACAGACAGACAGACAGACAGACACACACACACACACACACACACACACACACACAGGAGACTTATTCAATCTCTCTAAACCTTAGTTTTCTAATCTGTAAAATGGGACTAAGATATTATGACTACTGGATGGTATTTTTTTGTTTTGCTTTGTTTTGTTTTGTTTTGTTTTCAGGAAGGGGTGAGGATGCTAAGGGAATCAGGCAGGACAGAAAGGTGGGCCAGAGAGGACTCTTATCCCAAAGGAAATGCAGAAGTCTCCCGACATGAGGCAAAACCACAATCTATTTGCATTTTATAAGATTTATTATGTATTTAGTGTGTGTGTGTGTGTGTGTGTGTGTGAGAGAGAGAGAGAGAGAGAGAGAGAGAGAGAGAGAGAGAGAGAGAGAGAGAGAGAGAGAGAGAGAGAGAGAGAGAAGGTATGTGCATGTGATTGCAATTGCTCACAGAGGCCAGAAGAGGGCATCAGATCCCTGGTACCAGAGTTAACGACACCCAATGTGGGTGCTGAGAACCAAATTTGCACCCTCTCACCAAGCACCCTTAACATTGGCGCCATCTCTCCAGGCCCCACTTGCATTTTTACAAGGTCACTTGAGTGTCAGGTGGAGGGGGGCCCAGGAGCTTGGCTTGGTAGCAGGAGGCAGGCTCTGGGGCCAGGTGACCGCTGTGTCAATTTCTTTCCTCTTCAAAGAGAAACAAGACTGGAATCCAATGTGCACCTATCAGTGCCAAGTAAACTTGAACAAGTCAGTTAACCTCCCTGGACCTCAGCTGCTCTGTCTGTAAAATGGGGACTCAAGTAACTGAGGATTCACAGAATTAAATGAGCCTACGTTGGGCGAAGCGTAGGGACAGGAGCTCCACAAGGAAACCAACAGAGCCAACTAGCCAGGGCCCAAAAGGGCTTGTAGAGACTGAACCACCAACCAAGGACCATACATGGACTGGACCTAAGCCCCCTACACAGACGTAGCTGATGGGCAGCTTAGTCCTCTGGTCCTCTGGGTCCAGTGGGTCCTCTGGTAAGGGGAGTGGGGCTCTGTCACTGACATGGCCTTTTTGCCTGCTTTTTGATCACTTCCCTCTGGTGGGGCTGCCTCACCAGGCCACAGGGGAAGAGGGTGCGCTCAGTCTCCTGATGTGATCTGATGTGCTGGGCGTGCTGGAGGGGCTCCTCTTTTCTGAGGAATAGGGGAGAAGAGAGTGGGGAAGAGAAAAGGAGGGAGGGACCAGGAGGAAAGGAGCAAGGGGCTATGATTAGGATATAAAGTGAATAAGTAAATTAATTTTTAAATACTAAATAAAAATATATAATATTTCTTTTTTTTTAAATGAGACTGCTGGGGCTGGAGAGATGCCTCAGAGAATAAGAGCACTAGGTATTCTTCCAAAGGCCCTGAGTTCAATTCCCAGCAACTACATGGTGGCTCACAACCATTTATAGTGAGATCTGGTGCCTTCTTCTGGTATGCAGGCACACATGCTGTATAGCTAATAAATAAATCTTTAAAAATTTTTAAAATAAATAAATAAATAAATAAAAATGAGCCTACATATGTAAAGAGTCTGCCGATGGCTAAAAAGAAAAGTCTTAGTGGTGATGAGATCCAGCAGGATTTTAGTGAGTGCCTTTTGTAGAATATAAAGATGTTAAAACAACAACAAGGTTCATGGTGAGGATGACAAGTGAGCAGCTGCTTATCCAACACTCCACTCCTACATCCCTAATTTCCCAGAATCCCCTAAGGCCCCTGTTTCACTGTCATCTCCATGTTTATGTAATAGATAGATCTCAATAAGTGACCAGCAGCCAAGTTTTGACTTCCAGTTCTGGGGCAGCTTCAAGCCCTCCCTCCCTTGCACTTAACTATGCTGATGTCACCAGGTTTTGATCAAATTAAATACAAACAAAGGCCATTTTTTTTTTTTTTGCTTCCTGGGGAAACATTTCATTGCCAGTGTTCTCCTTCCCACCTCCACTTGCTCTGGAAACTTCTGTTGTGATAGAAAAGTGATATAAAGGTCACTGACCCTCAAGATGGGTCCCTTTACAACTTCACTGAGTAGGAGTGCTCCACCGATTGGTACTGGACAAGGAAGATGAGCCTTCCCTGTTTTAGCCATGAGATCGTTGGACTATTTGTTACTCAGCATGATCCTGCCTATACTGACTGGTACAAATCCTACCCAAAGGCTGCAATCAGAAGCATCGTCTGGACGTGTTCCAGCACAACACTGCTGAGTGATCAGCTCTGGAGCCTCTAGGAGCTTTCTCCACCTCTAGAGCCTCACCCTTGTATTGGAATCCAGCACAAAGTAGAGGCTCAGGCCCCAGTTGGCAAATTCTGGAGCTCTGGAAAGAACCTCAGTGGAGCCTCCTTCTCTCTGTGTCTCATGTCCAAAGCCATACCTATGAGTAATGACACCCACACAGACACAAAAGGAAATAAACACCAGTGAGCGCGAGACATCCCAGGGAACACGTCCCCTCTCTGCTAATGAAGGGGCATGTTGCTCTAACCAACAGCCACTGGCTCCTTAACGAAAAGATTCCTCTCTGCTAAGCACAATGAGACACTTGAAATACTGTGAGCAGGGCTTGATTTTTTTTTTTTTTAGAAGAATGAAGAAAATAATTATTCGGTTCTAAAGGGTTTGCTAAAGGCATTGTTCTTGAGGAGATGGTTGACTCTTGATTTCCTTTGTTTTCTTTTTCTTCTTCTTTTTTTTGGGGGGGGGCTTTGAGAATTTTCAGGGGCTAAAACTACATTTTGTACTACCTGCTTCATTTGCATGACATTCATCAGTCCCTCACTTGCAAACGCTAAGAATGTGTCCTCTTCTTTCAATTTCTTAAGATGCTCTTGGGTCTGTGGGGGAAACTGAGTGCTGGCTTGTGACCTCTGACAGCAGAGAGCTGGAGACCCCGGAGACACTGCTGGGGCAGTAGAAAGGTTCCGGAAAAATGCACCTTACTGCCCAGCCAAGGAGCAGCCTGCTGTGTTGCTCCACACACAGCAAGCCTGGCCTCCTGAGGCCACTCCTAGGGTTAGTTCTTCCGCATGGAGACTGGGCAGGTCCTCTACCTCACAGGGACCACAGGACAACCAACAGTGACACTGCGTGACTTCCTGGTTGGGTCTTCTTTACCTGGCTGTGCCCTGGAAGCAGGTCTTGTCTGAGAACTCTGATTCTCTTGCTAGAGAGACCATCACATGAGAGAAAGAGGACCAAGACTCCATGTGGGAAGTGGGGGGTGAGGGTGATCACCGTGAGCATCATTCACCTTGGTGTGTGTGTGTGTGTGTGTCTGCATGAGGAGCTGCTCATGCCCATACCTTCATGTTTATGTAGAGGTCAAAGGTTAAAGTTGGGTGTCTCCCCCTCTACTGATTTCTTTCTTACTCTTTTAAAATTACATTTATATACTTATTTGTGTGTGTGTGTATGTATGCACGTGTGTATGTGCCTGTATGTGTGTACATGCATGAGTGTGTGCGTGCATGTGCGGATGTATGCATGTGCGCTCGCGCATGCATTCATATGTGTATGCCATGGCACAGAAGCAGAAGCCAAAGAAGAACTTTGGGGAGGGGGGAGCCAGCCCTCTCCTACCTTGTGGATCTCAGGTCCCCAGTCTTGGGAGGCAAGCATCTCTACCTACTGAGCCCTCTCCTGGGCCCTTACTCAGAATTTAGGATGTGGGTTTCTGTTGTGACTATTTCAGACCAGATCCTCGCCCTGACCCTGCTCCTTCAGTCGGACCCCATGAGGGCGGCTGTTTATCTGCAGCGTATTTAGTATTTACACGGCCGCTCGCCAGGCTTTGATGACTCGAATTCTCAAGAGTCCCTGTTATTACCCCGCGATAGTCCCTCCTGATTCATCTTTGCTTCTTATAATTCGATTTCAAGATCCTAAGTATAACTGGCTTTCTCTTTAGGCCACTGACTGGCCATTGGCCCCAGCTGTCTGATTCTCCGTTACAGGCAGGTTTGAGAACAAGCTCTTGCAGACCCGAAGCCCAGGGCCCACTTGAGTTGGTCAGACTCTGTGGCCCGTGGGCCCCAAATCCCCAGAAATCTCAAACCCACACACGACTTAGTCCCTGGGATTGAAGACCTTTGATCTTCAATCCCACCTAGCCAAAGAGACTTTGATTGGCAGAGGCAGAGGTAGGCCAGTCCTGAGGAGTTCTTAAATCAGACACCTGCAGCCAGAGTGTATGAATCCATAATCCCTAGCTCGGGCTGGAGTGTGTGATACATCACCATCCATAACGGTAATGCGGCGCCATATATCAGCCGCCTGTAATAAATAGCAGATCATCCGCTCATCATATTTTATCATATATCATGACATCGGTTCCCAACATCATATTTTAAGTGATTGACACTCAGCATCTTCCCATGAGAAGAGCATCCTCAGGTGTGTTTGTCTAAAAAGTGCCATGACTCTTGTTCAAAGATGAAGAGTTTCCCACAAGTCCCTGAGGCCGGGCTGGCCGGCACAAATAGGCTTTGAGGTGCAGTTACAGCCAGGAGCAGTCAGAAATGTGGACCCTCAGCTCGCTCTGGCCTGCGGACTCCATCTGGTCTGGGGACAGATTACTTTATGAGGAGTGGGGCTGACGTCCTGGCTACCGCTCATGGGCCTGCCTAGCATGCCTGAGGCTCTGGCTTCTATTCCCAGCACTCACAAAACCAGCACAATAGGTGGCACATTCCCATCATCACAGTGCTTAGAGAAGACACAGGAGTTCAAGGTCATCCTCAACTACAAATTGAGTTTGAGGCCAGCTTTGCCTACAGGACACAGCCCCCAAGAAAGTGCTCTCCTGTGAGACTAGAGGGCCCCCAGGGCTCTGTGTGGCCCATAGCAGCAGAAACATGACACAAAGCACGTGTCTTGGAGAGCTGGAACCCAGCTAGAACCTCTCCCAGGGCTGCGCTCCCCTCCCCCGCCCCAATGATTCTAAGGGAGACTCTTGGAATCCTAGGGTTCATTTGTACTGGGCACCTGCCATACATTTTCACTCAGTTGTTTAGCTGGTAAAATTTAAAAAACGATGTCTCTGTCTCTCCTTCTCTTCGTCTCTCCATTTCTGTCTCTCTGTCTCGCTGTCTCTCTGTCTGTGTCTGTGTCTCTGTCTGTCTCTGTCTCTCTCTCTCTCCCTCTCTCTCTCTCCCTCTCTCTCTCTCCCTCTCTCTCTCTCTCTCTCTCTCTCTCTTTCTCTCTCTCTCTCTTTCTCTCTCTCTCTCTCTCTCTCTCTCACATACACACACACACACACATACGTGTGCGCCAAACTAGGCTCAAACTTTCAACCCCCTTCCTCAGCCTCAGCAATGCTAGGCTAACAGACATAAGTTAGTTTTTTATATCTGTTCATGTATTTTAACATCTTATTGCTTAAACCCATCTTTTTTTAAAAAAAAATGTACAAATCCCCAAATCTTCCCTCACTAGTATTGCTAGAAAATAGAGTCCCATACTTATAAAATAAACAAATAACCACCTCTATTCCCCTACACCTGAGCCTTGGTACCATTGACTCTTGAGCTGGATAATTCATTTCTTCCTGGCAGAGCTAGAGTGGAATCCACCAGGCAAGCCATGCTCTTGTGCCCTGCACTGCGGCAGGATCAGCAACATCTCTGGTCTCTACTCACTATAGACCACTAGCATCTCCCTTCTCCCCTAACGGAAAAAAAAAAATGGCTGGGACATTGCCACTGTGAGATGTGTCAAAAATTGGCCCAGGATTCACAACTATCATTTAAAAGCCAAGGGTGGACAACAGGTTTGTACAGGTTGGTTTTCCCTCCAGCCATGAATCACCAACCTGGGTGGAGCCTCTGTCCATCACCTCCCTCCCTTTAGCCAGGCCCCTGCGTGCCCTGCGTGTACTGGTGGCTAAGCACACGCGTGCAAGCTGTACGTGTGTGTGTGCCCACAGTGATTCTTTTATCTTCCCCTCACACCCTGGGCATTAGGGGCATTCATCAAAATAATTGACGCGGATGAAATTAGCACTTCCTCCTATGTCGGCCAGATAAACTTTGGTGAATATTGATTCCACACAAAGAAAATGACATGTGCTTGGGTCTAACCCTTTATCTGGCCGGGCCAGGGAATGAGACAGGAGGGGGACAGAGCTGGCCGCCTCTGGTGGAGATGCAGCCTTAAGACTTACTTTTATCTCCCCCTGAACCAGAGGAAAAGCTCAGATAAGAAACCAGAGGGAGAGAAAGTGCAGCCTGAGATCTGCAGAAGTCCTGGGATCGGGCAGTCCTGGGGGACCAGGAGGGAAGCTGGTGCATTCAGAAGAGGGGGGCAGGGCGGGATGGAAGACAGTAAGCACGCGCTGGGGCTGTTGGGACACCACTTTGGGGCACCAGTCACAACCTGGCTCCTGCAAATAGGTTGAGCAGCCAGGCCAGCTTGCTGGGGTCTCTGAGTTTTCCCAGGATATGAGGGTTTGGATGCTGAAACCCAAAAACCAAAATGATCTAGGGAGCCAGTTACATCTTAGCCTTGTGACCTTGGGTAGCAGGGCCTGACTTTACTCTGTAGGACTGACTGTGGTGGGGACCACCACCAGCCTGGGTTGAGGGAGGTTAAAGCCCCCTGGAGCATCCAAGTAGGTCAGTAACATCTCTGGACTGAGGCTGCCTTCTCCAGGAAGCCCTCCCTACCCATCCCAGCCCCAGGCTCTCTTTCTAGAATGCAGCAGCACTGATTTGGTTAGTTAGGGTGCATCAGCTTTCTCTAGCTGCTATTTGGAAGTAGGGAACTCAGAGCCTCAGTACTGGATGTCTGGGTAAAGGAAAAATGATTTGCATTCCTGAGATTCCCAAATTCCCAGAACACACCCTCACACACATAACATATACATAAACACACTTACACACACACACAGAGTAACACATATTCACATGCACAATCACTCATACACAAATACACACACACAGACACACATACAAAAACATACAGAACACACACTCACGTGCACACACATTCACACACACAAGACCACACCCACACACTTACATCCATGCTCATACACATATACTCATAAACACGCACTCACACAAAGACACACGCTCACAGGCACATGGAGGCTGATGCTGGTACATGTGCGTATGTCCATCATATGTGAAGTTCTAGGTTCCATCTCCAGCACTGCACAAAGCAGGCTTAGTGGTGTTCACCTGTAATCCTAGTGACTGGGCAGTAGGGGCAGGATCCAGAGTTCAAGGTCATTCTTGGCTACCTACATACTTAAGGCCAGCCTGGGCTACATGAGAACCTATTCCAAACAGACAAGGCAAGAAAGGGGGGAAAGGTGCTTGCCACCAAGCATGACAACATAATTTCAAGCCCCAGGACCCACATAGTGGAAGAACAACTAACTTCTAAATGTTAAAAACAAAACAGCTGGCACACGCCTTTAGTCCCAGTACTCAGAGGTGGGCGGAGGCAAGTAGCAGATCTCCGAGTTCGAGGCTAGCCTGGTTTATAGAGCAAGTTCCAGGGCTACACAGAGATACCCTGTCTTAAAACAAAAGAACAAAAAACAAACAAACAAACAAACAAATAATATCACCAGCAAAAAAAGAGCTATTGGTATTTGTAAGACACTCAAAGCTTGGAACATGCCTGGCCCCTGGTGAGTATTTGCCGCTTGGACCACGTCAGAGCCACTGGATTGCTTGACTGAGCACTTATGGGAAAGCATCCGCCGGAGTATAGATTCACCATCCATAATGGGAGAGATGCTGGGACAATGTCACCTCCTCCGAGGTGTCCTCCCTGATTGCTCCAGTCCACAGAGAACTCCCAGTGTATAGGTCCAGAATGCCAACTGCCCAGCTAGCAGTTCTTCCAGAAGAAATGGGGAAGAAGTGGCTGGGGTTGAGTCAACCTAGTCACTCATCCCCACGCTCCGCCCCATCCAAGGTGATGTGCACCAGCAGGCTCCATTGGAACAGGAGAACAACACTACCACAGTCATATTCTAGAGCCAGGAGACCAGGACAGTGGTAGAGGACTTGCCTGACACGTACAGTGGCACCACGTCCAGGTGACCCAGCAGGAGTCCATTCATCCCGCCAGGAGTTTCTTCCTCTACAAAATGGAGGTCCCGCCCCTGTCACTGAGGGTTGAGAGGACTGACAAGCATTCAACGAAATGATCTAAGTATCCATAGTGGTGGAGTGGGTAGTGGGCAGAGCTGCACGGAGGTGGGACTCAGCACCCCTCTAAGAAGGGGGAGACACAGTTGGCTGTAATATCCCTCTGGCCTGCCCAAGCCTTGGATTTGAGAATCGGTGCCCCTGCTTCACCCCTGTCCAACTCCCCCAAGTCAGGCTGTGAGACTATCCAGAAACTCTGCCTGCCCCTGCCTGCCGGCAAGTGGCTCCACCCCCTTGGCCATTTCCCACTTGGTGCCTGCGCCTCCAGTCCCAATGGGGGGCCGCGGGGCTGCAGCTAATTGCAAATCGCGTCTCAGAACTCCCCCGCTGTTCGGCTAAATTCACCGGAACTAATGTGTCCCGAAACAAATTTCACAGAAGAGCGGGGCAATTACATGATATTTAGCTCTCCTTCCACGTCCCCCACCCGAGGCCTGGGCCAGGGTGGAGGGGACTGAGCGAAGGGGGGGCAGGCTGCTTTTCCTTCCTACCTTTGAACCCCGCCCATCCAACCTTCCTCGCGGGTCCCTTCTAATCTCAGATCTTATCACAGTTAACACTGGGTCAGTCCCTCTGGGTCAGCATCTCTACCCACGGATTTAGAAGCTGGTTCGTTATCAGTGACATAAGTGCTGGCTCTGAAAGCAGACCCAAGTTTAAATGCCAACTCTGGCACTTCTCAGCTGTGTGTCCCTGGTCAACTCTCTTGACCTCTCTGGGCCACAGTTTCCTAACCCTTAAATAAAGGTGTTGGCTATTATGAAGAAGAGACATATAGACAGAGCGAATACGTTTTTAGGGAGGCAGGGGAGCATCTAGCATGCAGGGGCCTTCAGTAAACATTGATTACCTTCAGTACCCTCTTCAAAGTGGTCTTTTCAAGTTCAGATGAGCATGTACCCAGCCTGATCTCTCAAAAGCAATGAGCTAAGGCGCCTCTTCTGGTGCCACCAACACCTGCCACTCACCCTCTCCACTCCACTGTAACCTAATGTGGTGTTCCTCCCTCCAGTCAGCACTTCCCAGAAGCCTGTGCTAGAACCTGTCTCCCTTTCTTAGTTGACTTGAGTCCCGCAGGCACATGACCAGCTTTCCAGCGTGGTATTCACAGTGGGCAGGCTCAGGCCTGCACTTGGGTAGTTTTCACTGGGGCTGGTGGTGGGGAGACCAGCCCTTTGCCTTCTGTACAAGATAGCATGCCAGCCTGCAATCAGGGGCTTGAAGTGGTGGGGGGATGGGATGGGGGGCACAGTGGGGGGCTTGGGGGGAACTCCACTGGATGATGAACTTCATGCCACGTTTGTGTTCTAATTGCTCACCCACCTACAAAAAAAAAAAAAAACAAAAGCAAAAGAATCCAAACGCCAAGGTCAAGGGTTAAATAATACCACCACTACCCCCAAACTCCCCAGTGCAGGAACAGAGATGTCCAACAAGGAATGAGAGAAGCCTGGATATGAATGATATAAGAAAGATTATATAAGCCGGGCGTGGTGGCACACGCCTTTAATCCCAGCAGAGACAGAGGGCAGAGGCAGGTGGAACCACTGTGAGTTCCAGGCCAGCCTGATCTACAAAGTGACTCCAGGACAGCCAAGGCTACAGCTAAGGTTCAAAAAAAAACAAAACAAAACAAAACAAAAACAAAAACAAAACAAAACAAAGCAATGATATAAGGGTCCCAGACACCTACTAAGGGTGACCCTGAGATGTGAGCCTTGGGGTGAGGAGCTGTGCTCAGTATCTTCTCCTGGGACTAGCCAGTGCAAAGGCCCTGAGGTGGAATGGCTGGATTGAGATAGCTCAGGAGTGAAAGAGATAAAGGAGCTCAGCTAGGTTGGGGTTCTGAGGGATAGGGGGGCCCTTCTGATAGAGGCCAAAATACAGAAAAGGGGTGAGAGGAGGGACCGTAGGCCAGCAGGGAAGCTAGGGAGGCGAGGCACGGAGGCCTATAGCATTAAAGACACAGCACCCGGGCAGTCGTGGATGTGGACCTCACTGCTCCTCACAGGGAGAGCAGAGCTGCAGTGAGGAGATGTGTCCCAGTCACGAGCCCCAGTGGACAGCATGTCCCTCGGGGTTGCTGAGGAAGGGAGAGTCAGGCATAGCAGTGAGCTCCCGTGGGAGTGGGGGGGGGGTTGCCTCTGTGTCCCACTGATGAACCAAGAGCAAGCAATAGAGAAAGCAAGTGTGGGCAGCTGCAATTCCACCTCCCTGTGTGCCAAACGGCATGCCCAGGATATCTTTGGAAGCTTCCATTTCACCTACTGGGAGGGAGGGGTGGGGGGAGAGAGGGAGGGATAAAGGGAGGGGAGGCAAAGAAGGGGAAGGGGAGAGAAAGAAGGAAAGAAAGAGATAGCTGGAGATAAACCGGGTTCCCCATGCACCCCTGAGGCTCCACCTCTAAACCTTGAGGGTCCCCCAAGGCCATCTGAGAACAAGCCACAAGGTCTCTGGCACTCTCAAATCCATTTTCTGCCAGGCGCTGTTTGTGGCCAGTGTCCCCAGTGTCTCAGGGGGAAGGGCAGCTTCCCTCCCAGCCGGCCCCCCCCAATCTGTGAATCCGTGCACAGATGAGTGAGTTGTCTCTCACGACCCCACCTGCCCTTGGCTAAATGAATGCAGTGTCAGCCCAGATCATTCCACAGTCATAAAGATGATATATTTATATAAAAAAAGTGGGGTGTCGGGGGGGGGGGGGAATGGTGGTGAGAAGGTGATTACAGAAACAGGGGCTGAGCTGGCAGGCCAGCTTCTTATCTCCCCCCAGCAGGCCTAGCTGGGGGGGGGGGCTTTCTGGAAGGAAGGGAGCCTGGCCAGACCCTCCCTGCCCCCACCCCAGTGTAGCAGGAGGTTCCAGGCAAGACCCATCTAGTTGAGTGCTGGGTTCTAGAACTAAGCAGGGGACAGGGCAGCAGCAGGAGAGTCATCCCCAGCAGGAGGGGAGTGTTCAGGGCTGCACTAGGGGGGTCCTTATCTGCCTAGGGGGGACACCAGCTATAGTGGGGAGGGGTAATGTCCTGGTCCTTTGATGCTGGAAGTCATCCTGAACAGCTGGGTGATGTTTGTGGGGGTGGGGGGAGTGGGGGTGCAAAGGCAAGTGTTCCTGGGATGCGCCAGGAAATATGGGAAGATGTGCAAGAGAGGACCACTCCACCCCCCAACTTTCCACTCAACCCCACATGACCCACAGGGCAAACATTCACCTTCTGTCCCTGCACAGATGGGCAGACAGACAGACAGACAGAAGCACACAGACAGGACTCAAGAGGTCACTTCCCATGATGCCTTGCTCACATTGATCTCAGCTGAGGGTGGAAAACAGAGGAATAGCTACAGAGACCCTGGGTCTGGAGTCCACTGATTGGCTAGACTGGCTGGCCAGTGAGCACCCAGGATCTGCCTGGCTCTATTGCCTCAGCTGCTGTGCCTCAGTTTCCATAGTTTGAAATGAGGGTATAACTCATTTTTTCTTTTCTTTCTTTCTTTTTTTTTTTCTTTTTCTTTTTTTTTCTTTCTTTTTCAAGACAGGGTTTCTCTGTGTAGCCCTGGCTGTCCTGGACTTACCTTGTAGACCAAGTTGGCCTCGAACTCACAGAGATCGGCCTGCCTCTGTCTCCCGAGTGCTGGGATCACAGCAGGCTTACTTGGAACATGACACGGTGAGGGTGACTCTGACCAAGAGACAGGTGTGAGGTACAATGGGATCAGGAAGGTATCTTGGCTCCTCCCAGAAGGCCTTCAGGAGAAACTGAGTGCCCAATCTTTGGGAAGAGGAAGAGGTCCCGAGATTTCAGAGGGTTGGAGTGGAACCTGGCTGGGGAGAGGGGTCCCTAAGCTAAGTCACCCCTGAGAGGACATCATCCCTTCTAGCCTGCGCCCCTGCAGGATATGGTATTTATTGAAGGGATAGTGGAGGAACCTTCCAGTCGCCAAGCAGTCATCACCACCCACAAAGACAGCCACAGGCCAGAGAGTCAGAACGCTTAAGTGACTGTGTGCGCATGCGCATGCTGCGTATCCTCCACACTCAGGAGTACGTGCCTTAAAAGACACCCGAGCACTCCAAGGATTGGTTACAGACACTGAAGTAGAGGCCAGGAGACAAGATCTCAAAGGCAGAGATGGGGACAAAGTGACAGAGAGATCACTCGAGGCACAGAGCTAGCGAGACAGGAGGCAAAACCAGAGAGAAGTTGAGCTGAAGAGAGGGAGACGGGCAGACAGAGAAGAGAATAAATAAAGGAGGCTCTCAAAGGAATCAGGAACAGAACCCCAAATGCTTTTTTTTTTCCCTCCTCTCCAGGCTACCTCAGGTTCAGCCCTCAATCGCCTCCTAAGCGTTTGCCAGTTGCCCTGCTTAGTCCATCTTGCCCCATGCTCTGATAGGACCCACCCCTTAATTCCACTATTACCTCCTGGGCCCTTGCGCCTACCCTCACCCCTGCACCTGTGTTGTACCCCAACTATGTCCCTGTATCCCACCATTACCCCCGCACCCCACCTGTACCTTTAACCCCACCCCTGCACCCTAGCCATCCCTGTACCCGACTCCTACCTCTACCCCCACTTTATGCCCCTGGACCATGTCTTACACTTTATCCTTGCATCCTCACTCCACCCCCCCACCCCCGCCTCTGCCCCCACCCTCGTGTCTCCTCTCGAAATCCCCCCCTCCACCTCCTTGCCAACACCGCAGGGTTTTCTGGCGCCTTTGTAGCCGCCCTGAAGTGCGCGGCGACAATAGCCGGGTGACAGGGTTAATTCGCGCGCGGCGGTGGGAGCGGCGCGGCGGGGACAATGCGGCGTCTTTGAGCGCGGCCTTTGTGCCCGTGTGAACCAGGAAATCTGTTCCTGCACCCGGCGGACGGGGCTGCGCAATTTAACCCCCTCCCGGCCTCCTCGTGCGTGGCCTTGAACCTGGGTTGCTCCAGAAGGTGAGAGCTGCAGCGGACGGGTCAAGGTTCTGTCCAGAGACCTCAGACCTCCAGGGTGACCCGGACAAAACCCAGGCCTTCCACCAGCCTCTCATCCAGGAAGAATCAGCCTACAAGGCCACGTGTGACCGGTTCAGCAGCCTCGGGCCTCTGCCGTATCCAAGTGGCCAGGCTTGAAGGTCACTGTGCTTTTTCACCCAACCCAGCTACACAGCTATGCATCCTTAGGTCAAGGGCCTACTGGGTTTGGTGGCTTCTCTCCTGGATCGAAAGTTGCCTGGCCTACCTTAGAAACCATGAATTAGAGAGGAGGCCAACTGTTAGCGGGTCTGTGTACATGGGAAACCTCACCGATAACAGCCCTCCCTGCCCGGGTCCTTCACTCTTGCCTGAGACTAATCTTATTTTTAAGCACTTACAGAATTTTGTACCACAAACATGCATTGAACCTCATTATTTTTCTAATGACTCCTTATCCGCCTGTAAAATGGGAGCAGGGAATCTGCACCCACAGGCATAGTGACTAACTCCCTTGCAAAAAATCCTCTTCCAGAAGCCTTCATGCTGGACTCTGACTTGCTATGGCACCTTCCATCATGTTTCCCATCCGCCTCTGACCCTGGGGAGGAGAATGTTTCTATTGAGCCGCCAGTAATAGATTCCCACCTCCTGTGAAGGGAAAAACAGCATCTCCCTGGGTATCACCACCCGACTAGGGCTCCTCCATCTCCCACCCCTTAGTGAGTGGGAAGTCCGGGGATTGGGGGGGGGGTGCGGCACTCAGAATTAATATGGAGGTGCTGTAGGAAGGGGAAGAATCAGGGAAGGATGGAGGGTACCTGTATGGCAGAGGGTTGCTTTTGTTGGGACTTCTGATCCTTTTTGCTCCTAGTGTTAAAGACTAGGAGGATCCTTCTAGAACAGTGGACGAGGGAAGCTGGGAGCCCGTGGAGTTGCCCAGTCCTCTAAGGGGTTGTGGAAGTTCCAGACTCCCTCCGTAGGAAAAGACTCATTTACTCAGAGGTTTGACTTGAAGCCTCAGGTGGCTGTCACAGTTGTCCCGTCACCCTTAACCATGAGGGCAGAATCAGCAAGAGGGCACTGAGCTGGAACAGGCAGATCTGGGCTAGCCTCGGACTCATAGCATCCAGTCCACAGCTCTCCTTTAGTGAGATTTCCCATCAGAGGCTCCAGCTTAAACTTCTCCCAGGCACACAATCCAGCTGTTATAAAACTACCGGGTGCCTCACACCAGGGCTGGGTCTTGGTGGGTGTGAGTCTTGACTGAGTGGCCTTTGTGTGGTTGACACAACACTATCCCCGATGCGTGTGTCCACTGGTCCTTACTTTGGTCTTCCTCCCTGTCTCTCACTCCAGGGTTTTGTCTTTTTTGTTTTATTTTGTTTTGTTTTCTTTTTTGAGACAGGGTTTCTCTGTGTAGCCTTGGCTGTCCTGGACTCGTTTCGTAGACCAGGCTGGCTTCGAACTCACAGTGCTCTGCCTGTCTCTGCCCCCCCCCCCCAAGTGCTGGGATTAAAGGCATGTGCCACTACAGCTGACAGATTTTGTCTTTTAGCTTTAAATTATTTGTTTTTTTTTGTTTGTTTGTTTGTTTGTTTTATGACAACGGGCCGGGGTGTCTTGGGGTGGGGGTGGGGGTTGTCTCGTATATCCAAATTTGACCTTGGAGTTCTGAGCTTCCTGCCTCTATCCTACCAGTGTTGGAATTACCCAGCACCACCATACCCAGTTTCTGCCACGCTAAGGATGGAAATTAGGGCTTTAGGCATGCTGGGCAGTACTTTGCCAACTGAGCCACATACCAGCCTTTATCTTTCTTCTACTGGAAGTTGGAAAAGCCTTTCTGGTAAGAAAGTCAAAGCTAAGTTTCTGAGCCTCCTGAAGGTTCGGCTAGGCTCACACTTTTACAAGCAGAGGGATAGGGTCTCTCGAAAACCTCAGAGTTTTAAGAGGAAGCAGCCGGGATAGGGAGGTACCCACGATGGCCAGCACAGATGGAGTGGCTGTGGGCTCGGGGCAAGGGGCAGATGCGACCATCCCCTCGGTCTCAGCTGCCTTCTTATCTTTTCATTGTCTCCTCAGTCACCCAGACCCACCCCCTCCCCATCGTCCTTCTGTCGTCTCTGTGTGTCCCAGGCCCAAACTCCAGAGGGAGCCTGGGCAAGGGTCCTCATGGGCCTCCTTGTGTTGGGCCAAGTGGGAAGGTGGGGGGTGCGGGAGGGCAGGAAGGAGGGAGGTGGAGAGGCCAGGAGGGGGGGTGTCAGAGTCTATAAATCACGGCCCACTGCGCTCCTGTTTAACATACTTCTCCAACGAGTTGTCAGCGAAACCGTTAATTAATTAGGTAATCCCGCAATGAAGTGGATTCTAAATGGCTCCCCCCCTCCCAGCCTCCCATTTAGATAATTGCTGCAGAGGGATCTTTTGTGAGAGTCATTTTTTTCCAACAGGGATGGGCCTGGAACAGGAGGGAGATGGATTTAAAGGCAGGGTCAGTGTGCTGTTCCTGAGTGGTTACCTTTGGGGTAATTCCTGTGGTTTTGTTTGAGACATGTATATAGCTCAGGCTGGCCTCTAGCTATATAGTCAAGGATGATCCCCCCCCTGCCTCCAGCTCCTGAGTGCTGGGTGCTAGAATTAGCAACACTGCCACACCCAGTCCAAGAGCCCCACCCTCACCCTTTTTAGAGGTAAAGATTGAAGCAAGTTGATTGCTGGTGACAAGCAAGGGACAGGCAGTGGGGCTGAGCTCTGGTGCTTGAGATATTTTTCTGAGCTAGGATGTTGTATGATTCTACAGAAGTCTTCCTGGCAGAGCAATTATGTTAATAAGTACAGTGGTAGGTGGCAGTGATCATGATGGTGATGGTAATGGTGGTGGTGCGGTGGCAGTGGTGGTGATGGTGGTGGTGGTGGTTGTAGTGGTGATGATGGTAGTGATGGTAGTGGTGGTGGTTGTAGTGGTGATGGTGGTGGTTATGGTGGTGGTGGTGGTGGTTGTGGTGGTGGTGGTGGTGGTGGTGATAGTGGTGATGGTGGTGGTTATGGTGGTGGTGGTGGTGATGGTGGTGATGATGATAGTGGTGATGGTGGTGGTGGTGGTTGTAGTGGTGATGGTGGTGGTTATGGTGGTGGTGGTGGTGGTTATGGTGGTGGTGGTGGTGGTGGTGATAGTGGTGATGGTGGTGGTTATGGTGGTGGTGGTGGTGGTGGTGATGATGATAGTGGTGATGGTGGTGGTGGTGGTTGTAGTGGTGATGGTGGTGGTGGTGATAGTGGTGATGGTGGTGGTGATGGTGGTGGTGATGGTGGTTGTGGTGGT
>OU015754.1:28940911-28959970 GCA_907169655.1 Acomys percivali | reverse complement strand
AAGATCTGTCCCACTCACCTATAAGGGCAGGTGGAATGAAGGAGCTTCATGAAGACGGGCAGAAGTGGGATGAGGTCCAGAGTAGAAGATGCTGAGACCCAAAGCAGGGACCCATGTAGAAATGTTCACCTTGCAGCATGAGATACCTCCTCCATAGCAAATAGAACTCTATTCAGACACACGGACTCATCCAGGACAGAAACAGGTGCTGTACACAGGTGACCCTTGTACTAACACGTTAATGTCTGCCTCGGTGCACACGTGCACAACATAGCTGCCTGCCGTGGCGCTCCCACCCAACCCTTCAGAACTGAGGATTCTGACACAGAAAAGAGAGACTGCTACCCTGAGACCTGCAATAAGACATTCTAAGGACTGAGGTGGGTGGAGGAGGGCAGGGTGGATAGGGAATCACTTGAGCTGCCTTTGACAGAAAAAGCAAAGGCTAAGTCCATCACTTTGCCAGGGAACAGAGCTTAGGGGACAGATGCACTAACCCTACCCCATCATACCGTATAAAGAACCCTGGGAGGGGAGGAACACTCAGTGACAGGCCGAGCTGGCTCTTGCACCAAAGGAGGCTACATCTCTCTTCTCCTTAACCCCTTGTCCTGGGATACAGCTGGGAACCCTGGGATGCCATCAGGATTACATGCCAGTGTGGATATAGCACCACTTGGCAAGGGAAGAAGCCCCTGATATTATTATCAAAAACCATAATCTTCTGGACCCACCAGTCTCTACTCTGTGAAACAGAGAAATGTCAAGAGTTGCTGTTGGCTTGATCCTACCGAGTG
This sequence comes from Acomys percivali, assembly GCA_907169655.1. Lineage (NCBI taxonomy): Eukaryota > Metazoa > Chordata > Mammalia > Rodentia > Muridae > Acomys > Acomys percivali. Next base: position 28,959,173 of record OU015754.1, on the reverse strand, counting down.
GGTGGGGAAAGCAATCTCCAGCTTATGTTCCCAGTGGGAAGGGCGGTTCTAGATGAGGGAGCCTTCCCACAGTTAAACACAAGACCATTATCCTCGGGATACAGAGACTGTTTCTTGGAAACGCTCCCCTGCAAAGATCCTGGTTTATGCCCTCAAAACAAAGAGATCCTTCCCTCCCAGGTTATCTCCATATCCGAGAGCCAAGGGGATCAGAAAGTGACCCTGACCCTACTGAGCAAGGGCCACCTGCCTGAGAGCAGAGACAGAAATCTCTTGTCATGAACTCAAAGGGATCTGCAGTAGCGGTTGCAAAATTCACACTCTGGGAGCGTGCGCAGCGCACACCTTTTGGTAAGAAAACTCTCCCCCACCCCCCATCACAGGAATTTATGAAAGCCAGGCCACAAGCCAGAGAGAATTCCTGCCCTGCCAATCCAGTACCCTCACAAAGAAAGCAGAGTCTTTCCGTCTTCATCTTCCATAGGCTGCGAGGAAAAACAACGTGCTCGGCTTTTTTTTTTTTTTTTTCTCTTAATGCTAGTGATTTTTCAACCAGCAGTCACCCAACCAGATCGATCCACAACCAAATACAATCTCTGCGTCTTGCTTATTATTGGATGGAGGACAGCCACCAAAACTAAGAGAACTCTGTGGACATTCAGGGTATCTGCCTTAGCTTTTAACAACATAATAACAAACACAGGAAAGAAAGCCAGAATATTTAAGCAACTTGGCTATCACTGAAGTCAACCACAGTGTACAACAAGAGTAACAGTAGCCATCAGCTCCTAAGATGACCACTTTAACAGTAGCCATCAGCTCCTAAGATGACCACTTTAAGATGACTGCCTCCAAGATGGCTACCACTGCTATGGTGCCAGTGGTTCTCACAGAGTGGGATGGACCTGGTAATTCACTTCTAATTAATAAACTGCAGCAAAAGAGATGGGTATCATTTCCGAGACTTAGTTGAAAAAATAAAATTAAAAAAATATTGTTTTTATTTGTTCTCTTTCAATTTCCTTGCTTTAGGGGATACAAGCTGCAGTATGATGGGTAACCCTAGATCCATGTGGCAAGGAATCATTGTTCTCAGCCCAATACTAGTGAGAGCCTTCATTAATAGCCACATGAACAAACACAGGAGCAAGTCTCTCCATAGTTGACATGACTTGTATACTCATCGACACTGGTTGGAACCTGTGACAGTCCTGACCCAGAGGCCCCAACTAAGCTGCTTGCAGATTTGTGGCTCACAAAAGTTGTGAGAGAATAAATGCTTATTTAAAGCTGTTATGTTTATGCTAACCTGTCGTCCAATGACTGAACACAGACTGCTGTGGGCTCAAACTGTACGCCTACCATTACCCTTCTGTCTAAACATGTACAAATCATGAATCTCTTGGCTGTTGCTGGATATTTGAGCCATTGTGAACCCTGAGATTGTGAACTGTAAGAAACCTGCTTCTTGATTGATGTGGCTCATCCCTAACACACAGCTCTAATTCGAGAACTTTCTGTTGATTGTAAACACATGGTTATGGGTGAGGCTTTGCCCTAGCACACACCTTTAACCCTGAGAGCTTTCTGTAAAAAAGAGATAAACAAAGGTAACCCTAGGCCAAAAGACGGAGCAAGAAACCAGCTGATAGGGAGTGGACAGAAAGAAGGGCATTAAGTTGAAGGGTATTTAAGGCGGCGTGGAGAAGGGGCTTTTGGCTTTTTGGCTTCTTCCTTATGGGATGTGAGCTAAGTAGAAAGGCTTTTTCCTTCTGGGTGCTTTCTCTGCCTCTCTGAGCTAGCAGATTTCACTCCAGCATCTGGCTCTTGAGTCTTTATTGGTAAAATCAAATGATTGAAATTTTCTTCTTTATAACAACACGTGGTGACTGTTTCCTTGTCTGTGACAGGGAAATGATAGGACTTATCACAGGGGATTATAGTGAGAATTAAATATTTGAATTAAGGTAACATTTGGTATACAGAGAGCACTCTATAGGAGTTGATAGCACCAATATCTTTACCCGTGAAGGCCTCAGAAAACTCAAGTGACTCAAGAGGACAAAATTTCCCATCAAAATCTTGAGAACATGGAACTGACTACTGCCTGTACCCTGTCTCTTTATGAACCCCCACATATGCCTCCTAAGTTGAAGCCTTCATTGCCCAGCTGCTGGCACTATGAAAAGTAGACTGGATCTTGAGAAAGCAACTTCATCAATGGGTTAATCCATTGATTAATCTAGCTGAGCTGGTAATTAGGAACTGGAGTCTTGTAGAAGGAATTAGGTCATAGGTCACTGGTCATTGGGGGTGGGGAAAGAAGGTGTGTTTGAAAAATGTATCTTGTGTCCAGGATCAAAATCAGTGTGTCTCCCTCTCCTGCCTTAGAGTGAGAAGCCATCACACTTTTGAGCCACACACTCTCACTGTCACAATACCCCTACAGCAACGGGGTCAGCAGACCATGAGTCAGTGAGCCAAATAAACCGAGTTCAAGTTGACCTCACTCAGATCCTTTCCACAATGAAATGTTAAGCAGCACGCAGTTCCAGGGTGATCAACTCCCATTTCCAGAGTGTGCACAACAGGCTCCTGTGTCGCACAGGTTTCCCAGGAAAGAAGGAGTTCAGCATGAGTGAAAGAAAGGAGGAAGGAAGGCAGGAAGGAAGAAAGGGAAGGAGGGAGGGAGGGTGGGAGGAAGGAAGAAGGAAGGAAGGAAGGAAGGAAGGAAGGAAGGAAGGAAGGAAGGAAGGAAGAGGAGAGGAAGGAGAGAGGGAAGGAGGGAGGGAAGAAGACAAAAAGAAGGAAGAAAATAGACTAGGTGTGTGGTGGTGCACACCTTTAATCCCAGCACTTAGGAGGCAGAGTTTGAGGCCAGCCTGGTCTACAGTGTTAGTTCAAGGACATCCAGGGCTACATAGTGAGATCTTGTCTCAGAGAGAGAGAGAGACAGAGACAGAGACAGACAGAGACAGAGAAAGAAGGAAAATATACCAGGAAAAGTTGAGGTAGTGGTCCCAGCCATGCCACAGAGTCAAGGAGGGGAAAAAGAAATCCCCCAACCCTCACCACAAACGCCCTGCACGTGGACGCTAACCTTATGAAGCAAGGGTGTCTGGGAAACTCAGGGCCAGCAGCTCAGAGGACAGAGCAGGGTAGAGGCAGGTGGAGACCCAGCAGGCTCAGCAATCAGACAGTTCCCAAGTCCATTTGTGAAACCCTCCCTGGCAAAACCCAAAGAACAAACTCCTCAGGGGCCAAGTGCGGCTGCACAAAGGCACAGGCGTCCACAAGCCTTACCTCCACCTCCCCACCCTGGGCTCTTAATCTTTGCACCACATAACCCTCCCTGGGACTCCCTTGCTGTGAAGCCCCAGGAGTCCCCGAGCCCTGCAGGACCTTGAGGATGTCTTCTACTTGGTTTGCAGGGCTTTGTATCCAGGCGGGCTGCCAAGACCTGCTGCCCTAAGGGTGGGGGAAGCTCATCAAGAAATGACCGTCCTGGCAAGGTAAAGGGAACAATGGCTGCCAGCCCTTGCCCCCTCCGTGGAGGAAGGAAAATCAGGACAATTACTAGAGCTCTTCAGTGCCAACCTTGCCTTGGGTCCTGGACTGGAAGCCTAGGCCTCCTGAACAAACAGTTCCTTCTCCCTTGAGGGGATCAAATATGCTGAAGCCTCAAAAGTCTCAGAAGCGCTGCCATTAGACCTGCATCACTTAAGAGGGAATAAGGCTCAGAGAGGTTAGGTCACTGCCCAGTGACACACAGCAAAAGTGGGGTCTAGAGCTCCAGGCTGAGTATGATGAGCCATAGCTGTCTCCAGGTCACCACCCTTCAGCTCCTCCTCTGTGTCCCTTCCCTAGTTTCCCACAGGCCCCATCACCTACCTAGGCTGAGAGGAGAGCTAATATTTAGTGAGCCCTGTGGGTGTAGCAAGCACTGCTCTCAGTCCCCAGACCCTTGAGTTGACGCTGTAAACGTAAGGTACTTAGCCTGGCGGGCCTCAGCCTCCCTCCTCTGTGAGAGGGAGACAGGGAAAACTGGTGTGATGGGAGAACAGGTATAGGGACAGAGAGATAAAATTCTAACCCTTGAGTGCTTGGCCCCATGGTAAGTCTTCCCATGCAGTGTCTCCCCGAGTCCTTCCTGGGACTCCATCAAGGGTAGACTAGTATTTTTGTTTGGCAGATGAGCGAGATTTGATTTGCCAACTACTACATGAAGCAAGAAGCAATGGCGGAATTTGAAGGTGGGTCTGATGGATCCCAGAGTTCTGACCAGAGGAATGAGTACCACAGCTGGAAAATACATCATCCATCCATCCAACCACCTATCCATCCATCCATCAACCCATCCATCCACCTATTCACCCATCCATCCACCCATAAATTTACCCCCACACCCACCCCCCCACCCATCCATCCATTACATACCATCTATCCATACATCCACTCATCCAGCCACTTACTGATCCATCTATTCATTCACTCATTCATTTACCCTCCCTGTCACCCACCCACCCACATATCCAGTCATCCATCCACCCACCCACCAACCTACCATCTATATCCATCTATCTGTGCATCCTCTCACCCACCTACCTATCCATCCATCCATCTATCCATCCATCCATCTATCCATCCATCCATCTATCCATCCATCCATCCATCCATCCATGCAGACAATGCTTACTGAGCACCTGTTGGACCCTGGGATTCTCTGGAATTAAGAATGCTACCCATCAACAAGAGAAAGTTCTTGGCCTCTTCTAGAGCTAGTTGTCTTTGGAAGAGAGATGGACAGGAGTCAAGTCAACACATAGATAAAGTGTCAAATCATAATAAACACCTTGATGGGGAGAGATGGGTGCTGTGATTTAAAAGAAGAAGAAGAAGAAGAAGAAGAAGAAGAAGAAGAAGAAGAAGAAGAAGAAGAAGAAAAGAAAGAGGATCAGCATGAACAAAGAGCACCTCTCTGAAGGGATGAACTTTGAACAAGGAACCGGAGGACCATGACCCAACAGAAGGAGCAGCAAGCACAGAGGCCCTGAGGCAGGAAGGGGTCTGCACAGCAAGGCACTGGAAGATGAGGATGGAGGGAGCTGGCGCTGGGTGACGCAGAAGCAGACAGCAGCCAGGTCGGTCGGCCAAGGAGTTTGTGGATCGAGGTCAGGCTTTGGTGTCATTTCTAGTGGCGTAGAGAGGAGCCCTTAGAGGATTGTGGCTTTGCCACATGGATGATAAGTTGGAGGCTTTCTCTGAGTTTGGCAGGACTCACGGGAGAGACAAAGAGCTGCGTGGACAGACGACCCCAGAAGGATTCCTGCAGAGTGCAGGTTGCTGGCCACTGCCTGTAGCACATTTACGTGGCATCGTCCTTCAACCTGGCATGCAGTTTAGTTTTTCCCACTAAACACAGTGAGGGGGTAACCAAGTCACAATGTTCCCGCCATTGCCTCTCTGGTACTGAACATACAAGAGCCATAACACTTAGCTTTTTCAAAATCTGTTATTCTTGCTATAAGTTCTTTCTTCCATTCAACAAATAGTTGTTGATCACCTATATTCCAGGTACAATGGTGACAGATAGACAAAGCCTGATAAGGCTGATGCTAAACAGGAGGGACAGAGCCATGGGCAATAAAGGAATTATGACCTTTGTGACAAGATGTGCTAGTTTACGCATGAATTGAAAAATGAGGGTCGGAAAAAAAAAAGAAAAAAAAAGAAAAAATAAAAATAAAAAAAAAAAGAAAAATGAGGGTCGGGGAATCAGTTTTATTCTAGAGCACTGAGAATAGCATGCCAGGCAAAGGAATAGCCAGGGCAAAGGTCCTGAGGCAGAAAGGTTTGGGGCTTTAGAGGTGTATTAGTCAGCTCATGCTGTGTAACAAATTACCCCAGAATTGAAACTTATCAAACAATGAGGAATGGTGAAGCTTGCTCTGCTTAGATGAACTGAGAGGTGGACAGGATATCCAGAACATCAAGTATAGATGTCTTATTTTGCCCATGTGACTTTCCCTGGCCAATGGGACATTGTTATGATATGCCAACAGATTTAAAGCATTCTTGTGCACCAGAGTTGCATCTTGATGCTCTTTGGAATCCTGAGACCACCATGAAAAACAATCCTGACTAAATCCCCTGAAGAATTAGAGATCATGAGCTGCTCTGACAAGTAGCCCTTGCAGAGAGACATGTGAGTAATACCATTCTCTACCACCTAACACCATATGAACTGATCCAGACCAAAATAGTCAGCCTAGCCAGCCAGCCCAGCTCAGCCAAGCTATGGCCTCAATAGCTCATCTAACGTAGTGATATTTTTAGATGCTTCATTTTAAGGGATGCTTGTTACACAGCAGAACCTGACTGATACATTCAACTGCTGATGGCTTGAGACTAGCTCATTTGTTACAAAAATTTTCCCCACACTCTATTGACTTGATTTGCTAAAGAGGAAGCGACAGTATTGCACTGGGCCCACTGGTCTCCAAGGCAATTTGCACAGCTGAGTAATACTCATTTGTGTGCATGTGGGACTTAAACTCCTACTCAAATAAAAATACAGATTGCTGCTTATGCCATCTAAAGACTCCCAGCCTCCTGATTGAGTCTACTCCAACCACCCATAGCTTCGAGCACCCGCTTTCTGCTCGTTACGGAAGGCAAATTGCTGCAGAGGATCAGGCAAAACTGATCCCTGCCTTTGACTACAGTGGGCAAACCTGGGTTAACTCACAGAGTGTGTGATGAACAGGGTCTGACGATGTAGATAGAAAGGGCCCGGAAACATGTCAGACTAGTGTTGTAGGGGTGAGTTTTAAATCGCAGTTAAATCAAACAGGGTGTGCATCTTCAGATGAGGACAGTTGAGAATATATTCTGATTCCCTCCCCAGTTCTGTGCCCTGCTTGTTACTACCCTGTCCTTGACCAGAAGCTTGAGAAAAAAAAAAGGATGCTCTCACCTTTACGCTATGGTGGACTCAGCCACGGTGGAAACGGGCAGGATGCTGCATACGGAACCAACTGGCAGGCATGTCTGGTTAGGCCTTGCAGTAACTGGTTTTGTGTCACCTTGACCCAAGCTAGACTCATCAGAGGGAAGCGGCCTCAGCTGAGGAAATGGCTCCATAAGATCAGGCTGTGGGTGAGCCTGTAGAGTTTGTTTTTTTTTTTTAATTAGTAGCTGATGGAGGAGGGCCCAGCCCATCATGGGTGGGGCCATTCCCTGGGCTGGTGGTCCTGGGTTCTCTAAGAAAGCAGGCTGATGCTTTGCAAACATGACCCTCTGGCGGGGCTGCCTTGCCTGGCCCCAGAGGAAGAGGATGAGCTCAGTCCTGACACGACTTGACTTGGCACGCTGGGGAGGGTTGATAAGGAGTGGACTCCCTCTCTTCTGTGAGGAGTAAGGGATGGGGAAGGAGAAAGAGGAAGGGAGGATGGGACCAGGAGGGTAGGAGGGAGAGAGATATGATTAGGGTAAAAAAAAATGAATAAATAAAATAAAAATAAATTTTAAAAAAAGAAAGAAAAAGAAGCTGGGCAGTGGTGGTGGCGCACGCCTTTAATCCCAGCACTCGGGAGGCAGAGGCAAGGCGGATCGCTGTGAGTTCGAGGCCAGCCTGGTCTACAGAGTGAGTCCAGGACAGCCAAGGCTAACACAGAGAAACCCTGTCTTGAAAAACCAAATAAATAAATAAAGTAAGTAAGAAAGAAAGAAAGAAAGAAAGAAAGAAAAGAAAGACAGAAAAGAAAAACAGACTGAGCAAGCCATGAGGAACAAGGCAGTAAGCAGCACAGTTCCTGCCCTCGTTTAAGCTCCTGTCCTGATTTGCTTTGATGATGAACTGTGATATGAAGTGTAGAGCAAGTAGCCCCTTTCCTCCCCCAGGTTGCTTGCGGCCATGGTGTTTCATCACAGCAATAGAAACCGTGAAGACTGACAGACCCCTTGCTCCTTTTGTGACTTCACTTCTTATCCCTTTGGTTTAGGGATGAATCGGCTTCTTCTTACTCACACAGAGGTGCTCTGTCCTTCGGGTCTGCATTTATGTGGGAGGTTTTTCGCTTGTGGTATATGTTTGTGTGTGTGCTGTGTGGAAGGGTGGGTGTTTGTATGCAGGTGTGCACTTATGTGGGGGGGCAGAGTTCACAGTTAGGTGTCTATTTTGTGAGGCAGGGTCTCTCTCACTGGGCTTGGAGTTCATCCATCACTAGACTAGCTGGTCACTGAGCTCCAGGGATCTGACTGCCCTCCCCTCCAGTACCGGGGCTACAGATGTGAGCCATGCTGGAGTTTCGGAGTTCTGCGGATAGTGGGGGTCGCAACTCACGCTTGTGTAGGAAGCTGTCTACTGAGCTATCTCCTCAACACAACCCATCACTCTGTAAACACATCTCCCCCCACCCCCGGGGTGTCTTCCTTTGAGGATGGACCCAGCTGGCTTTCATTTACTTCTCTGTTGCCGTGATGGCCACCGTCCTCGGTTGTTGAGTGACCCTGCTCTGTCACCTTCCTGACTCACCACCCCTTAGACCTGATGTTCACCTCCCTCACATGACTGTAAGACAGATGCTAAATCCTGCATCGGAGAGGGCCCCACCCCCCACCCCCACCCGCACCCCCACCTCTCTCCCAGGGGAGCTCCCAGGTAAGGAAGAGAGGCTGGGCATGGCGGTGGCTGAGTTTTAGCAGACAGTCCTGAAAGCACGCTGTCCTCCTCAGGTCCCAAAGCCAAAGTGTTTCGAAGGACCTTTCTTAATTTACTATTTCCCATTGGCAGGGAATGGGGCTTGTAGACAACTTGGGGTTTAGGGCTGTGTACTGTAGCTCCCTTCACACAGAAAAAAAAAAACCCACAGGCCACTTTCTTCCAGGCTCTCCCAGGCCTTGCTAGCCTCCTGCCTCCCTCCCTCCTCCTCCTCCTCCTCCCAGACCCCCCCACCCCACCCCATCCATCTTCTCCCTCCTCCCCCCACCAGGCCTCCCTTGCTAGGTGACAGCCACAGTTGGAGAAAGATGGATGGAAATGACACCCCAGCGCTGGCGTGACCGCCACTTGGTGATGCATTGGGAACCATCTCGGGCTCACTGCAGGAGCCATACAGATGAGCTGGTGACCTCTCTGCACACAGGGTCAAGGACACTGGCAGGGCAGAGGGTGGGAGCCTGGGCAGGGTAGCCTGTGCCAACTCATACCGGCCTCTCATTGCCGAGGTTCAGCAGTGGACAAAGGGAAAGGGTCAGTCACCTCTGGACACTATGACCATCCCAAAGAGGACAGTGAAAGAGAGGGGAAGAGCAACCTAGACAGGTCTTCAAAAGACGTGTGCCTCAGTTTCCCCACTTGTGGAATGAGAACAGTAAGCTTTTGGGGATTGAGCCGTGGATGTCACTGAGATCAGCACACTTGTCACAAGCTAAGTCAGCCTCAGCACAAGGCAGGGCCTAGTTTGGATATGGAGTCTCAGGAGGCTCCTGGGTTGAACGCTTTGGCTCCAATGCCACCGGGTTCAGAAATGGCACCAGGGAAGTGATGGGATCACACCCTGTGACCTCATGGGAACACTGAGCCCTGAACAGATTCATATCTGAACACGTTGCTTTGAGTGGAGGGGGCAGGCAATATCACACAGCTAGAGAATCAATATCTCTCTCTCTCTCTCTCTCTCTCTCTCCTTTGTGAGATGAGCATCCGATAGCAATGGAGGCAGCTGCTAGGACCACAGAGACCATGAGCCCAAATAAACTCTCCCTCCCTCTCTTTAAGTTGCTTTTTCCTAGGAATTTTGTCATAGCCACAAAGTAGTGTCATATTCATGTCAGCCAGTCAGGCGTCTGCGCACAGTGGATGGAACAAAACCAGTGTGCCTGGCAAGTTTTCAGGTGGATAAGACCTGCCTGGGTCTCAGACTGTCACCACAATGTGGGGTTCAGGGCCCCCCCTCCCCACACCATCCTGGTGAGGCTAGAGGAGATGAGATCAAAGTCCTGGAACTTTGATGTCAGCCAGTCTGCCGCATCCTAGCCACGTACCTTGCTCATCTCTGGAACTCCCCAAACCCGTTTCCTCACCTGAGAAATGACAGCTATAGTTGTATGTAGTTGTAATATGGATGAGTTTCATTCACTTGTTTGCTCACTTTTGCAGCAATATTTGTTGGGTGTCCACAGCAAGATCTCGGCTTCCATGAGCAAATTCGCATCCCTTTGTGGGCTAGCTCTGCCATCCACAGATGAACTATTTGCTCTCTGCCTCTCTAAAACCATTGCATTTCCCCTCTCCTTTCAATCTTGCCTTCCCTGGGGTTCCCTCAGATTCCCTATGAGACCCTTCTTTTAATCCCTGCACCTTCTGGCTTCAAACAGGACAGCATTCCTTCCCATGGTTTCCCTGGGGCTGGGACTTGTCACCACACAGATGCTTCTCCGATTATGGAAATTCTCTTTCTGATAACCCATCGCAAGTTTAAAATATCGTGAATTTTAAAAAAAATGTTTTGCATGCGTGCGCTGATGCATTGAGGCGTAAGACACTGGAGAATGAGGCTTTCTTTCTCGTGGGTGACTAAAGCCAACCACACTGGATAGAACCAAGCCAGTGTACAGATGAGTGAACCGGGATCGGCGATTGTCGTGTGAAAGCCATAGTGTTCGGGGCAGCTTGTTACCCATCATTAGCTGACTGATATAGCAGTCTAAGCAAGGCAATTGAAGCCTTAATGGACTCACGCTATGAACTGAGGCAAATGGCTTTAGCCTCTTTGAGGCCTCCTTGGGTCCATGTGTCCACATCAGCACAGGGCCTGGGATCTGATCCCCTCTGCCCTGTACACACTGACTCTGTCAGTTCTGGAAAGCTAAGGAAAGGTAGTTAGTGGAAGGTAGAAACATGGGTTCGAATCCTGCCTCTGCCATTTACTTCTGCGTGACCCACAGGAGGAGCTCAACCTCAAGAGTCTTTATTTCTCTACCTGTGAGACGTGAGTGAAGGGACCTCTGGACCACTGTATAAGGACATGGATGACGAAGCATCTATCAGCTCATAGCAGGTTAGCTCTCGCTCCCTGAAAGCAACAGCAGCAGCATGCAGGCTGAGCTCTTAAAGTGAGCTTGCAAGCCAGGCGTGGTGGCGCACGTCTTTAATGCCAGCACTCGGGAGGCAGAGGCAGGCAGATCACTGTGAGTTCGAGGCCAGCCTGGTCTACAAAGCAAGTCCAAGACACCCAAGATAACATAGAGAAACCCTGTCTCAAATTTTTAATTAATTAATTAATTAACTAATTAATTAATGTGAGCTTGCCCCACCCCAGTTTCTGGTCCCTGTGTCCATGGCTCTGGAGTCAGGATACCTATCAGGTCCTGCCTTTCCTGCCTTTCCTTGGGTATCCTCATGCAGGCATCAGCTCTTCTGAACTGTGTGGGATTAACTGCTAAGTTACATGAGGGTTAACTTCCTGTTAATGTGGTGGGGAGAGACATGAAGGGAAGGACAGATGGAGGGACAGAGAATACAGAGTGGAAGGAGGGAGAGACAGAGGAGGAGAAGAGAGGGAAGAAAGGAATGAAGGACGGAGGGAGGGAGGGGGAACAGAAGGAGAAGTGGAGAGGAAAAAGGGAGGGAGGGAGGGAGGGAGCAAAGACTCCTGCATACGGTCTCAGGCACACATCCTGAAGCTTCTCAGAAGCATGTGACATTCTGACTTCATCACCTACACCATCCGGGAGTTTCCTTGAAATGAAACAAGAAACATACATTCCTCCATGGTATGGGGATGACTTGGGCCATAGGCACACGGTCATCAAGACCAGCCCCACCCTAAGCGTGGTGGAGGGCCTCCCAGCAGCCTGCCAGTGGTGGCCTGCTCTCTGCTCATCTGTTTTGTGGCTGTGAGGCTACCTGGCTCTGGGCAGGGGCTAGGGTCAAGGTTTGCCTGAGGAAGAAAACTCAGTGATTTAAAAAAAAATTAAATTAAATAATTAAATAAAAAAAATGCCATCAACACTAGAAGACAGCCCTTGCAGTGTTAGCGGCTCTGTCCTGTTTGAGGAGCCTCATTTGAGGATAGAATTCTCTAGCCTGAACTTGCTCTGGTAGGGGTCTTCTGGAGAGCTTGGGAGAACCCACTGTGCAACACGACCCACCCCAAAGCATGGGCTTGTAGTGGAAACCTATGTGGGCACCGACCACAGCACACCCTGGGAACCCTGACTCTGCATTCCCATGTCTTCCCCTGACCCTAGTGTCGGCCCCAGGAGGCCAGAATGCCATAAATGTCCTCACATCCCTCACCGTGGCCCAGCCCAGCTCCCACAGGCCTGAAGCCATCTTCATTTCTACAATGTCATCTCTGTCTGTTCCTGGCTTGGCACAGCAGGAAGAAGCAAATGATGGATGTACCAGAGTCCGGCACAGTCAGCACTGACAGTCATGAAGTCAAAGTATGGACCAAGGACCAACGGAATGGCTCAGTGGGTAAAGGAGCTTGCAGCCAAACCTGACAACCTGAGTTCAATCCCTGGGAGGGAACCAACTCCTGCAGGTTGTCCTCTGAGCTCCACACATATACTGCGGCACACATGTCACACACACACGGTGCACATATGAATCCGAGTAAATAAGCATAAAACAAATTAAAGTATATACATTAAACAACTCTGAAACGCATTAAAGATGTTCCATGCTGCCCTGAAGTATCAAACATTCAGGCAAGATTTGATGCTTCATGGAAAAATTAAACAGCATTTTCATCTCATTAGTATGCAAATTTGCTTTCATTTTTAATAAATGGTAAGATTATATGTAAAACAAATAATTGGTTTCAAATAAATGTCTTTTCTTTTGCTTTTGTTTTGTTTTGTTTTAAAGACAGGGTTTCTCTATATAGCTTTGGCTGTCCTGGACTCTCTTTGTAGACTAGGCTGGCCTCGAATTCACAGAGATCCACCTGCCTCTGCCTCCCGAGTGCTGAGATTAAAGGCATGTGCCACCACTGCCAGACACATGGCCAGAAGAGTGACCTCTATGGTTTTTTTGTTTGTTTGTTTGGTTGGTTTGGTTTGGTTTGGGGGGGGTAATTTTGTTTCTTTATGTAGCTCTAGGTGTCCTCGAACTCACTCTGTAGATCAGTCTGCCTTCGAACTCAGAGATCTGTTTACCTCTGCCTCCTGAGCTGGGTGGGTGGAAGTTTAAGAAGCCTTGCCCTAAGGGAGGGTGCCTGAGACAGAAGGAGGGGCAAATCTTGGGGCCTGACACCATAGGACCCTTGTCCTCCTATGGAATTCTATATGAATTATCTCCTTCTGTGTGGCAAGCCTTCCCTAAGCCAAGCACCCTGTAAACACATATCTCCGCAATTATTTTTAATAGTTTATGTATTTTTCTTTTATGTGCATTAGTATTTTGCCTGCATGTATGTCTGTGTGTGGGAGTCTTCCTGAAGCTGGAGTCACAAGCAATTGTGAGCTGCCATGTGGGTGCTGGGAACTGAACTCTGGTCCTCTGGAAAGGCAGCCAGTGCTCTTACCTGCTGAGCCATCTCTCCAGCTTCTGAGCTCCACATTTCTATAGCTTTGAATGGGAGAGACAATTGGCTCCAGGTCTCTCATGATGTGGCAGAAACCTGGCAGGCCCGGGACTGCTTCCTACATGGCTGGAGCTGGCACAGGCTGCTGGCTGGGGGGTCCTAGCTTCTCAGAGCTCTGTTCCCACAACCTGGCAGCTGGCTTCTCTAGAGAAGCCAGTCCCAAGGACCCAGTCAGAAGCTAACATGCTTGACAAAGTTATACCATTTCTGCTGCTCACAGAAGGAGCCCCAGCCACTCACCATCAGGGTAGGGACCACTCAGGCCACCCCAAGGGGGAGGGGGGGTTGGGCCACTGCAGACTTCACAGTTACAAATACAGTCATATGACAGATGATACTAGTGGAATGTCCTAGGGGAAACGCAGTTCAACCCATAAGACTAACCACACCCCAGATGGGGAGACAGCACAGCATGTAAATGTGCTTACCTTGCAAGGACCTTAGTTCAAATCCCAAGAAACCGCTTAAAAGCTAGACAATAGAGTGTGAGTGGCTGTAATCCCAGCACTCCCGCAAGGCAGGCACAGGAGAATCCTTGGGACCTCACAGGTCAGCTAGCTTGGCGAACACAGCACAAGAACAGAGAGACCCTGCCTCAAACAAACTAGGAAGGAAGAACTACCTCCATGGTTCATATACAGGAATGCACACACATGCACACACATGCACACTCAAAGCTAGCCAGGCTCACTTCTACCCTTTCCTTGGGACAGACTGTGCCCCCCATGCACCCCTGCCTCAGCTCTCTGGCTCGCTGGCTCGCTTTCACGCTGTATACTCTATCCTACGTCATCTCATCTCACGGGAGCTGTGTCAAGCATCCCATCCCCATCCCTGCCCAAAGCTACCTTTTAACTTCTCATTCAATGACTAAGAACAGCTCCCTGCGTTGAAGGCTCAGCCTGTCTTGCTCCCAGCACCCTCTCAGCCTTTGGCACATAATAACTGCTCAGTAAGTATCTGTTGAGCAAATGAACAAAAAACCACACACAAAGGCTGCACGATGTCAGAGCTGAGGGCCCTTGTCCATCTCTGGGGTTGGGGGGGGTTGTCCATTCTCCAGGGGGGCTTCCTTCCCATGTGTGTCCACTCAAGGCACTGCCTTTCACAAGGGACTCTGGCTGTCTTATCAGCCTCTCATCTCCCCTCCACACTGGTGTCACGCTTGTTAGAAAAGCTGAGTGCCCACAGCCACGCTGACGCAGGTTTGAAATTATCTGTCACTCAGGCGGTTGCCCATCAATTCTCTCACCTGTGGAAGGCGAGGGCCTGGGGGCCACTCCCCCCTCTTGCCTTTGTTTCCAGCTGACATCAATCTTCCCCATTCCTGGCTGGCAAGCCCCTCCCTCTGCTCTGATGGCCGCTTTTATGTGGATACCACCACCTTCCTTTCATCCCTACAGTGCACCCCATTACACTTCCCCCTCCACCAGGCTGGACCACGCTGAGGCGGGGGGGGGGGGTCCCCAGAATGCTGCCTCCATGCAAGCTCGGAGGTGCCAATGTGCCTGACTCTAAGTAGGCTCAGAGAGACTCTCTCATCCCCTCTTCTTGGGACAGTGACATCAGGCATCCTGTCAGCTCATGCTCAGGACGTAAGGCACTGAAATGACCTCTGTTTAACAGCTGAAGAAACTGAAGATCAGAGAGGCCAACTGGCAAGCCTGATGTAGCCCAGCAAGAAGACTGCAGGGTGGGGCTTGGAGCAAAGAGGGCTGGGCTTTCCTGTGACAGCCTCATTCCTTACTGTGTTTATGGCGCTATGTAGTCAGAAGCAAAGAAGGATCAGGAAGTTGTATATGCACAGATGCGTGGGTATGTGGACGAGCATGGAGGCCAGAGGTCTACCTTGGGTGTTCCTCTTTAGCTGCTGCCCGTCTTGCTTCTTGAGGCAGGGTCCCTCATTAGCCTGGAGTTAATCAGGTAAGCTAGGCTGGCTGGCCTAGCTGGCTGTCCCTGGGGATTCATCCACCTGTCTCCGCAGCCCCAGTGCTGGGATAACAAGCACATGTCGCCATGGAGCCCAGCTTTTTTTTTTTTTTTTTAAGCAGCTTCTGGGCCTCGAACTCAGATCCTTGTGCTTGCAAGGCAAGCACTTTACAGACAGTGCCTTTTCCCCAGCCCAAGAGAAAGCTTTCCAAAATCATCTAGACCAGTGGTTCCCACCTCCCTCCAAAACCCAAGCCCTGGAAGACCCTAGGGGGAGGAGGCGATGGAAATCAGAGAAACCTAAGGCCCCTTGTGTGTTGAAACTGGGTTTGAAGGTCAGAGCTTCAGGAAAGACGGCCAGGTGCACTTCAGGAGCTAGGCTCCTTGGGTAAAGGCTTCGGGCAAAGAAGCACCCAGTTAAGTATGAAAGCTTGTTAAAGCAGAAGGAGAAAGGAAAAGCAAGCATCGGCTCCCGGAGCAGGGCTCTAATTCCAAGAAGGACAGGGACTAATGGAGCCAGGGTGGGGACAGGCAGGAGAGGAGACAGCCACCTTCGTCAGAAGCGCAGGAGCAGCGATTTCCCCGAGGTGAAGGGGACAAGAGTCGCCCGCTCAAACGTTGCCCATTTGGAATCGCAAAGCAAGCATTTTCCACCCTTAATGGGGGAGCCCAACCAATCCGCAAGACACCCTATTTCTCTTTGTCTTTTTCCCCTGCCAAGTCAGCGGGCTGACTGAGCTCTCCCCCCACCACCACCACCCCCGGGTGATTAATTTTCCCCTTGACACCCTGGGGAATGAGACATTTGTCCCAAGGGTAGAGAGACAAAGAGGCAGGTCTCGGTGTGGCTGAACATGGTGCCATTGCAGGCCTGGCTCACCTTCCTGGACAGCCACAATCAGGGACGGTGAGGATGGAGAAACCACTGGACAGTTACCCCCCCTGTCAGGAAGTTACCAGGAGGCCACATCAGAGGCCAGAGTAAGATCCTGGGCCACAAAGCAGGAGACACTGACATCTATCCCTGTGGGGACACAGTGGGCCTCTTGGTGGACGGAATTCAGATGAGGCTGTAGAGCGTAGTGTGCTAGCTCACCTCCAGAGCTGCTAAGATGCCAGATAAAGCAAATTAGAAAATGACCCCTGTGAGGTCATAGGTAGGGATTTGTATACTGTCCCTGAGTCTTACTTCTACGGCAGCCTGGTCATGGCCTGCACCATCACTAGGGCTGAATTCCTCAGATGCAAGTCCGGCACTGGTCACTTGCAGGCTGTGGATTTGGGACAAAACGCTAACCTCTCTGGACTCCCACCTCCCTATCTCTCACATAGCTAGCACACAGCAGTGCTGGCACACCTAGCGTGTGCTCACACTGGCTGCCTCTTGGTCAGCGTGCATGAGGCTGAACAGGGTGGGACTTCCTCACACTGGAGTCTTTGGTTGGTTGGTTTTGTTTTTTGTTTTTGACACAGGGTTCCTGGAACTTGCTCTGTAGACCAGGCTAGACTCAAACTCAGAGATCTGCCTGCTTCTGCCTCCTGAATGTTGGGATTAAGGATGTGTGCCACTACTGCCCAACTTGAGTAATTTTCAAGTTCTCTAATCCCTCTGACACAATCTACTTAATCTGTGTAATTCAACAGATTGTATCTCTTAATTAAGTTTAGTTCAAAACCAAGAGTGTGGTGCCAGGCAACTATCATCCCAGTACATAGCAGACTGAGCTAGGAGAACCGAGAGTTCAAGGTCAGGGAGCTGGAGATGACTTGATGGTTAAGAGCACCTACTGCCCTTGCAGAGGACCCAGGTTCAGTTCACAGCACCTACATCAGGCAGTTTACAAACAGTAGTATCTCTAGCTCCAGGGGATCTGGCATCGTCTTATGGGCACCTGCACGCACATGGTGCACATAAACACAGGCACACATAAACCTTAAAAAAAACAGAACAAAACTAAGAGTTAAAGGCCAGCCTCTGCCACGTAATGAGTTCAGGGCCAACATGAGCTAACTACATGAGGCCCTGTCTCAAAACACAAAAAGCAAATAAGTAAACTTACCTTTAGAAGGACACTTCTTCCTTATCTTAAATGGAAAAATCATCCAAATACCATTATAAGGTAACAAGAAAGGAGACATCACTAAAAGAAAACACTGCTGTAGATGGAGAGACAAGCCCAGGTACCTTCCCTGCACTGTAAGTAAACTCGGGTTGTAACCAGAGAAGATATGGTGCCAAGGCCAGGCGATACCAACCTCAGTTGTGCTGACCAAATTCATACTGTTATAAAGAGAATGGTTTCAGGACCAGGTAACATCTCACACAAGCAGCAATGAAAACCCTGTGGGGAAGCCCTAGGGTTACCCACCCTGGCAGATAGTTGGGTGAGTAAATGGACACAGGGATGGAGAGATGGACAGACAGGTGGAGAGAGGTGGGAGAGAGGGGTAGTTGCATGAATGGGTGAGAGGAAAGATGAGAAGAGGGATAGATGAAGAAAGGATGTGTGGATGGATGGATGAATGGATGGATGGATGGATGGATGGATGGATGGAAAGACAGAGTATGGTAGATGGATGGATGGATGGATGGATGGATGGATGGATGGATGGAAAGACAGAGTATGGTAGATGGATGGATGGATGGATGGATGGATGGATGGATGGATGGAAAGACAGAGTATGGTAGATGGATGGATGGATGGATGGATGGAAAGACAGAGTATGGTAGATGG
>OU015754.1:28917155-28937878 GCA_907169655.1 Acomys percivali | reverse complement strand
CTCTCTCTCTCTCTCTCTCTCTCTCTCTCTCTCTCTCTGTGCCTTTCCAGTGCTGAGTTCCAATTGCAGAGCCATGCTCTGTTTCTTCCCATGGTTGCTAAGGATGGAACTCAGGCCTCATGTTAGCATAACAAGTGCTTACCCACTGAGCTACCTCCCCTGTGCCCTCTCCTCAGAGGGCCCACATAGCCTTCACTCTGTCACAGTGTTTTCCAGGGCAGCCAACACTGTGTGCAAAGGGGCTGGTGTGTGCAAATAAAACTTTATTGACAAAGACAGGTGATTGGCCATGAGGGCCATAGTTTGCTGATGTTGGTCTAAAATAAGATGGGAGCATCTAGGTGCAATGGCAGATTCCTATCATTCCAGCACTTAAGTGACTAAGGCAGGAGAATTACCCTGAGTTTAAAACCACACTGGGCTATGTCACAAGATCAAAATAAATAAATAAATAAATAAATAAATAAATAAATAAATAAACCAATAGTTCTATGTAAAAATAGAGCCGCTGGCATTCCCACTTAAGCTAGGAGAGCCCCGTTCTGCTGAGAAACCCAACTTAAGCCCTCTGAGAGAAAGGAGCTGAAAAGAGCCCTGCTGGCTGGTGACAGGACCTCGGGAGGTGGGCAATCTGTGACATCCCAAAGCCATTAACGTCACAGATGTGCGCTGGCAATGCCTCCAGACCGTTGGCACTTCGCTTGTGTCCCAGGAGGGAGAATGGAGCACAGATGCTCCTCCCGGGCAGAAACAGGGTAGGGAGCTGGAGGCAAAGCTGGGCCAGAGGCTCACCCAGCCTGTCATTTGCATTAAGAATATTCTCCTTCCCTACTGTAGAGTGAGCCTGGGTCTGTATGAGAGTCCTGGTTTTTCTCTTTAACTTTCTTCTTGGGGTTGCCATATGCACAGGCTGTGTCTTTGAGCTGTTCCAGCTTTGCTGCCAACACAGCCTTGGCCTGGTTAAGTGTCAGATTCCCTCTCTTTCCCTCCTTCCTCTCCTCCTCCTCCCCCTCCTCCCCCTCCCTCTCCTCCTCCTCCTTCTTCAATCCATGTAGCACAGGCTGGCCTCTAACTCTATATGGCAGAGAATGGCCTTTAACTTCTGGTCCTCCTATCTCCATCTCCTGAGTGCTAAGATTACACCAAGCTATTCTATGCAGTACTAGGGATGGAGCCCAGGGCTTGGTCCATGCTAGAGGAGCATTCAGCCAACTGAGCTATATCCCCGCACCTTTATTTTTTCCTTTTTTGCTTTTTTGACAATCTTCTTGTTCTATAGCCCAGGCTGGTGTCAAACTCCTGCTCTGATCCTCCTGCCTCAGCCTTTGACCACAGGTGTGAGCCACCAGCATTTGCTTCAGCTTCCTTTGAATCAAGAAGGAAGTAGGAAGTGGCATCTTCCTGGGTCACTGGATGCTTTCCCCCCCTGCTCAACAACCCCTGCACTTTGTCAGACTCCCTTGGGGAGCTCAAAACTCCCCACTGCCAGGCCTTCACTCAGGAACCCAGCGCAGCCACCCAGGGGAGGATTCAGCTACCCATCTGTTTCAGGCAGTTCTTGGGTGTGGCAGGGACACAGACCCTGGATACTGGGATATTGGTGATGTTTGGTGAGGAGGGGGGAGGTAGCATCCCTAGTTAGAGGCCAGGTACCTTATCACCAACTTCCAGTATACTGCACAGCCCTCAACACAGAAAGATGGACAGTGCCAAGACAGAAACCCGACCTAGAGAAGAAACTGTCACCTGACCAGACAGGGAAAAGACCCAAACAGGCAGCTTTGATGCAAAGAGGCAGCAAGGCTCCATTTTCAGGCTTGGGTTACCCCAGGAAGCCTGAACTGCTTCCTGCTCCACATGCAGTGCCTTCTGGACCCTCAAATCCCAGGTAGGTCCACAGAGGACATTGGAGCCACTACGGTATCGTGTGGAATAAGGGAGGCCAGATGCTGAGGAAACGGGGAGCTCAAGCAGGAACAATGAGGAGAAAAGGACCCTTGCTCAACCCTCACATGAGAAACAGCAGCTAGGATCGGGTGACCGAGGCCTGGCCTAATGGTGGGCAGCTCTCCAAAAGAGGTTGGTCCCATAGAAGAGAGTAATTGTCCAGAAAGCTTTCCTGGTGGACGGAGGTAGTGTGTCATGGCTTCACCATCCTTCCAGCCTACAGGCTAGAAGCTCTCATACAGGGTACAACAATGATCAGCTGAGGGCCGGCGATCCCCAGACACAAACTTTCTGCCTACATTCGAAAACAGTAAGTTCTCAACCTCCTTAACGCTCTGACCTTTTTTTTTTTTTTTTTAGATTGATTTATTTATTCATTTATTACTTATACAATCTCCTGCCAGCATGTGTGCCAGCAGGCCAGATCTTATTACAGATGGTTGTGAGCTACCATGTGGTTGCTGGGAATTGAACTCAGGACCTTTGTATGAACAACCAGTGCTCTTAACCACTGAGCTATCTCTCCAGCCAATGCTCTGACCCATTTATACAGTTCCTCAGGTTGTGGTGACAGGCCCCCTCCATAAAATTATTTGTGTTGCTACTTCATAACTGTATTTTTTCCTATTGTTATGAATCATAATGTAAATATCTGATATTTCCAATGGCCTTAGGTGGCCCCTGTGGAACATGCCACAACATGCCACCAAAACCCATATGATAACGCTGCAACCATTCTACCAACAGATATAATCCCAACTTAATTTCAGAGCTGGGAGAGACAAGTATGGTTATAGAATCACAACCAACGGGGAAGATGGTCAGGGTTTCTTCTTTCCATAGAGATGTCAACAGAAGTCACTCTGAAGCTTAGGGAGAGAAAAGTCACCTGACCATGAGGGAAGGGCATCTCAGGGAGAGAAATAGCATGTTCAAAGGCCTTGGGGTACAGTGTGCCCAGAGAACAATAGAATCCTGCGATGTAGGGGAAGGCAAGCTAACAAGAGGGTTTGCAAGGGTCAAGGTTCTTTAGATCTCATAGACCCCAAGTTCAAGTTTAAGAGACATACAAGTGCCGGGCGGTGGTGGCGCACGCCTTTAATCTCAGCACTTAGGAGGCAGAGGCAGATGGATCACTGTGAGTTCGAGGACAGCCTGGTCCACAAAGTGAGTTCAGGATAGCCAAGGCTACATAGAGAAACCCTGTCTCAAAAAACAGAGAGGGAGAGAGAGAGAGAGAGAAGCATGTCTGGACACTGTGGCACATGCCTCTAATGGGCAGAGACAAAGGGATCAGAAGTTGGAGGCCAGCCTTGGCTACAGGTTCAGTTGGAAACCAGCCTGGGTATCTCAGAAAACTAAAGAAAGTCTTTCAGTCATTAAAACACTTGCCTCACCCATGTGATGACCTAAACTCAAGTCCCTAGAAGCCACATACATGGACGGCATTTTGCCGCATACTTGTTACCCCTGTGATGACCAGAGACAGGCAGATCCCTGGAGCTTGCTAGCCAGCTGGCCTACTTGGTTATACCAATGGGGTAACCTTGTCTCAAAGAAAATGCAGAAGGTGCCCAAGAGCCAACAACTTCTGACCTCCACATATGTAGGCACACATGTGGGAGAAAAAGAGAGGTCGGGGTGGGGGGGGACCAGAACCTCACATGGTCCATTCTGCTTCTGCTGTGGAAATACAGGCCACCCTGAATGAATAAAACATCTTCCACCCACTTGGACTTGTGAATTCCCCTGTCCCCAAAATGAGGGCTCATTATAAGAAGGTCAATCCTCCATCTCCCCAAGATTGAATATATATATATATTGAATATATATATACATGTATACATATTCATATGTATATATATATATATACATTTCAAATATCTGTCTTCTATTGTGATTTTATAATACAGTGAACATTTTAGTATATAAAAATCAGAAAGAAGTAAAACCCCAAAGGTGGTCCATGTCCACGTATTAAACCTGCAGATTCTCTCCCCGTCTCTCTGAGCACAGCTGGCTGCCTCCACAGGCCCTGGCATCCCCTGTCCATTCCCATAGCAGCCCAGGAGGCCAGAGATGAGTTAGGGTCAAGAGGGGACCCAGCTCAGTCCCTCCAGGAGGGACCTCGAGGAAGCCCTATACACCCCTCATCCTGGAGATAAAGCAGAATCTCTCTAGGGAGGGTAAGTGGGGTCTGCCTCCCTAAGTATCCCAATGCCAGTTTGAGGAAGACAGGAACTGACCCCAGGGAGTTCAGATACACAGCTTCGGCTATCCCACAGCTAGAACTGACTGAGGACCCATGTGTGCCAGGTGCTACTGCAAGGGCGAGTCTACAAGGTACTTCATTTAATGACAGCCCCATGCCCATTGTCAACTGCACATACCATACCACATGTGACCTCTGCAGCATTCTGTAACAACAGTCCTGTTAGGTAGCTGCCTCTGTGTTAGAATGAGAAATCTGTGGCACAGAGACCTTAGGTAGTTCCCCTACAGTCACACAGCACATAGGTGGTAGTGACAGGATTCGAACCCTTGCAGATTAACTCCTTGATGACCATTTTAATTTTTTCCACTTCGCTGCTTAGATTTTCCTCCTTCCCTTCCAAACATAAAGGTGTATTGCTGTATCGAGCGTGCCTTTTCAAGCTACAGGATTTCCTATTATGACATCATGGAGGGTGATCTTTGGTTTTTGTTTTGTTTTGTTTTGTTTTCCAGAGTGCTATGGGCAGGGGAGGAGGCGGGGGGGGGGGGGGGGGTTTTTTTTTTTGTTTGGTGTGGGGGGCGGGGGGGATGGGGGGGGGGGGGGGGGGGGGGGGGGGGGAGGATGCAGCTGTGCTAAGGCTGGAAATGAAATGAGAATGGGGTAGGGAGGACAGTGCAAGGAGAGAGGGGAGACTGGGTCCAGAGGGTGACCTGGGATGACTTTGAAGGCCAAGCTGTATTTGTAAGAGGACTGCTCATCAGAAAGCCTTCTGCTCCTGACCCTGCCGCTGCCCCCTGAAGGGAAAGGACAAGCTAGTGACACCCTGCCAAGCCCCTCTCAGAGGTCATCTCTCTTTGCTAATCTTTCTTTCAGCAAAGTCGTCTGGTCTGTCCGGTATACTGGCTCCATGAAGTGCTGAGCACAGGGATACCACGGGAACCAGGCAGATGTCTAAGACACATGTCACTCAAACATGTGTGACCGGTACAAATGGGGGTGGGGAGGTTGGGGGGAGGGGGGAGGCACCCAAACAGACTGCACTGCAATTGGCAAGTCTATTCTAAGGCACCTGATCTATCCCCAGGGGTGTCAGAGCTGGCTCAGCCAAGACTCCTTAACCCTTCAGGGCTTCGTAGACAGGGAGAGTTTTAAAATATACACATGGGGTCCCTTCTCCTTGAGACTTGGGGTATGGCCAACTGAGGACATCCCTTAGGTCATGGAAGATCTGGCTCTTTGACTGGAGAGAGAAACTTTTAAATTTTTTTTTTTTTTTAAGGTTTGTTTAGTTTGGTCATGTAGTCCAGGATGATCTCAAACTCACTTTGTACCTGAGGCTGGCCTTGAACTCCTTGTCCTCCTACATCCAGCTTTCAAGTGCTGGGATTCCAGTCTTACACCACCATACCCAGCAAGTTGATCTTTAAAATATATATGTATGTGTGTGTGTGTGTGTGTGTGTGTGTGTGTGTGTGTGTGTGTGTGTGTATCTTTGTTTCATCCCTATGCTGAGAAGATAAAGACATCGATCTTTACTGCCTAGGTTTTGAGTGCCAGAACTTTCTAGAATCTCATGGCTGGATGGATGCTCCTTCCTGCAGATATTCTTGTCTCGCTTCACCAGCCTGGAGAAAAAATAAAAAATAAAAGTAGTAAACATCGAACCCCTACTCTGATCTAGCCAATGGACAGGACATTTTCCACAGTTATGTGGAGAGCAGGGACTGACTCTGACATGAACTCTGATGCCCCATATTTGACAACCTCCCCTTGCTGGGGAACCCTGGTGGCACTCAAAGAAAGAATAAGCAGGCTACCAAGATTGATAGCCTATGACCATATAGTAAGGGAGGAGATCCCCCTCGGTCATAAACCTAGGAGAGGGGAATAGGGTGAAAGTGAGAGGGAGGGAGGAACAGGAGGATACAAGTGATGGAATAACAATTGAGTTGTAATCTGAATAAAATCAATCAATCAGCTCCAAACACAGCACAACCAAGGCTCACTTTCTCCATGAGGGTGGCATTTCTTGGCATTTCTTGACTCCCAGAAGAGGTCCAGAGAACAAGTGTTCCCTAGGTTCCAGGAGACGCTGGCACCAGGAAGCAGTCACCCGGCCGCCCATCTGAACCAAGGGAGAAGATTAGCAGGAGATGTGCAGAGCTCTAGCAGGTACCTTCTTACCCTGCACTGGGTTCTAGATAGGGAAGGAGACCCAGAGGCAGGGCCAGCAGGCTTGGTGTTGAATTGGGGAGCAGGGCCAAAGAGGATGGAGAGCCACGGTCAAGGTGGGACACCTTGCCTAGAAAAACCAGGCACACAAAGACCGAAGCTGTCGGGAAGAGCACACTGCAACCCGTTTAAAAAAAAAAAAAAAACAGCTCAATGACAAATGTTCCCCTCGAGAGTGAGTGGCGCTGGGGCACTTGCCCCTTTCTTCTAATCACTTAAAGACCCCCAGGAGGGTGAAGGGGACTCAGGCACAGACCCCTCCTCCCTACCCTCTCTACACAGAGACTCTGGCTCCTTAAAGAGGACCCTTAATGGGAGGCAGCAGAGCTCTGGGGGTGACACCCTTCTGGTCCGAGACAAGGGTCATGAAAAAGGAATTGGTTGCGCAGGTTTAGCACATGAGCTCCGCCAGCCCGGAGAACGTCAGCCCAGCCTCTCCTGCCAGGAACCCCGCGGCTGGCATGCTCCCTCCCTCCCTCGGTGTATTTATTCTGTGACACCCCCCCCCGCATTGTCTGGGCCTCCCCCTCCCCAGCCACCCCTGCGGCCCGCCCTCCGCCTGCACCCAACCTCCCTCATAATAGCATCCTTTTCACGGAGACAGATTGTCCAGCCTGGGGACGCACCTGAGGACTTGCGCCCCTTAACAAATGGTCTTTTAATTTTCTACCATAAGGGCAGGGGGAGGGGGGCACAGAATCAATCACACATCCATCTTCATCATCGCTGCCGAGGGACTCTTTTTCCTGGCTGACTGCCCCTGGGGAAGATGGGGTGAAAAGAGGAAGGGGGGGGCAGCCCTTCGGAAGGGCCGTGGGGGAGGGGCAGCTGCGGGGAAGCTAGCTGCCTATCTCCACCCTGAGCACCTGACCTAGGGAAGAGATCTGAGTCCAACCAGCAAAAGCCAGGGAACTAGGTGTTGCTGTATGGGCAGGTGGGGAAACTGAGGCCTTCCTGGTCTTCCAGCAGAAATGGAAAAGAAAGCTGTGCAGGCAAGGCCCTTTGCTGGGTGTGGCCGGTAATGGAATCAGACATCGGTTCCATCCCCCTATTGGTCAGCTGTGTTCTGGCCAACTTACTCCTTCAGCCTTCTCCTCAAGTAGACCAGGGATAAGAAGGGCCACCTCCTAAGGACGTTACAGGGACCGGGTGAGGCTGACCAAGTGCATGCTGGGTAGAACCAGGCACGGAGGGAGTCTTGGATCCAGGAAAATTATGTGATCCTTGAAGGTCTCTGTAAAAATTACAGTAACAATTGTGGTAACAATTATGCCTCTGCTTGGAGATATGGCTTCCTGGAGCCTGGGGGGCTGGCAGCCTGCTTCTTTTAGGCATGCCTCTCCACCCCAGCTTGAACCTCTTAGGTCTCTGTTCCAGCGTTATCTTGGGGTGGGGGTGGCGCAGGGGAGCTTTCTAGTCCAGTTCTCCAGTGTCATAGTAGCCCCAGTTTCTTTTACTTTAGAGCATAGACCATGGTCTAACACTATGTATATATGTTACATATGTCTGCATGGTTTGTATGTATGTTATATATGTGACAAACACATAGCACTGAGACTGGCTGGGTTCTGAAAACATAGAAGGTGCTGGCTCCCACATGCTTCATACAACCCAGGAAAAAAAGGGCAGTTGTATAAAATTTCTCACCTGAAGAGTTGGAGGCTTCCAGCTACATACATAGAAGGACCTACATCCGGTGACACTCGATGACCCCAGATTATGGCTTTCAGCTAAAGAGTCTCTTGGAGAAGTGACTGATGGCAGGACCTCAGCAGGGACAGTGCCGGGGGAGGATAAAATGCTCCATCTGAGCTACACAGGCAGTTGGTGCTAAATGATGGGGTGGAGGAGGGGGGAGTACAAACAACATGGAGGCAGCAAGAAATGGCTTCCCTTTGCCAAATGTAAGGCAGACTCTACACATTAGAGTGGTCATAGGCAAAGACTTCTGTCATCAAGTGAACTTCTGCTGTCATGAGTAAGTGGATGGATGGATGGATGGATGGATGGATGGATAAAAGGATGGGTGGATGGATGATGGGTAGATGGATGATAGATGAGTTGGATGGATGGATGGATGGATAGATGCGTGGATGGATGCACGGGTAGATGGGTAGTTGATTGGATGGATGCATGGATTCATGGATAGATGGATAATTTTCCTCTTAACAGTGAAAAGCCAACTGACACACCCATCAGGGAGATTGGAGTGAGCAAATACACTTTTAGGAAATATAGTCATTGACCCCCAACAAGAATCTCCAAACTGCTGTAATGAGTCAAAGTCTGAGGGCCACAATGTTTGCATTACCTCAAAGCATTCCTAATTACAGAAGGAAAAAGAGTAAAACTCTCACTGAGAAACCCAGCAGGTACCAGCTTAGGCCTGGCCTAACCCCTGACAGAATCTACAGCTCAGGACTCCTGGTACATTGCACAGAAATGAATGTGGTGTCTGTCTGGCATGCAAGGCAGCTGCACACGAGTCACCGGAGTTAGAGTACCATGGCTTCAAACACAATCTCTTTTGTTTAGTTTTGAGACAAGGCTAGGCTGGCCTTGAACTCACTACCAGCTGAGAATGACTTTGAACTTCTGATCCTCCAGACTCCACTTCCCAAATGCTGAGGCTATGGGTGTGTGCCACCACACTGGGTTTACACAGAGTTGGAGATCAAATGCATTACATTTACACAGAGTTGGGGATCAAACCAAGGCTTCGTGCGTGCTAGGGGATCGCTCTACCCACTGAGCCACAGTGCCAGCCCTAAGTGCAGCCATTCTGAAAAACATCTTCCTGAGAAGGTGGTCTGGAGGCTCTAACAGTGAGAAACTCCAAGACCAAGAACACAGTCCTGCTCAAAGAAGGCCAAAGGCAGGTGACAACTGAGTATCCTGCCAAAGAGGACGTGGGTGTCTGTGCCTGCATACATGCAAGTGCTCAGGGCAGTGGGCATGGACACAATGAGTGTTCTACCTCCGAGTTCAAAGCTACCCCAAAGAATGGCCTCTGCTACGGATCTTGACCGTATGTCAAGTGCTATGGCCACATGACTCTCCTAGCTCTTCTGTGGCTTTATAAAGAAATGTCTTTGTGTTATATAGTAGGAAACGGACAATGAGATCCTCTGGGGTGAATGGGTAGATATTGTTGCAACTTACTCTCAAAAAAAAAAAAAAAAGAGTTTAGGAAAAATAACTGAAGACAGTGGGGATGTGACAGCGTATGCCTTTAATCCCAGCACTCAGAGCAGAGGCAGGCGGATGTTTGTGAGTTCAAGGCCAGCCTGGACTACAGAGCGAGTCCAGGACAGCCAAGGCTACACAGAGAAACCTGTCTCCTGCCCCTTCCCCCAAAAAACCAATAAATAAAATAAAATAAAATAGCAGGAGACTTTGTACGTATGTATAGAGAGAAGCAGAAAGTGTTAACATTATGGTTAGAAGGGAATCTGGGGGATTTTTTTTTTTTCAAATTCTTTGCATGTTGGTGTTTGCAAACTGAAGAAGACAAACAGCGCAAGGCAACAGCCAGCATCCACACCCTCAGACACCCATCTCCTGTCCAAGGCTCAGCGAGGACAGTTTTTGATTGTGGGATTGGTTGTTTTAGGGGGCCTGGAGGCATCTGCTTGTTTGTTACTATACCCTCATTGCTAGAACAGTGGCTGGTACCCAGTAGGCGCTCACTAAATATCTGTTGCACAAATGAAGTACAGAGCACCAATTTCAGGAGCTGAGGGGGAGGAGGGAGGCTACTCAGGCAGAAGAGCCTCAGAGGTTGGTTGTCCCAGAGCTGAGGTCCAGGGAATTTCCATAAGAAAGAGGAGGCTTTGGGGAGGAAGTAAGGAAACCAACACAGATGGATGGGAAACGAACTAACTGCACAAACTCTCCACCTCCCGTGACTCTGCTGTTTCAGGCTGAACCTGGAGAACTGGGCGGGGATAGCAGCTAGGGCCCCTTACCTGGGAAAGCAAGGGAGTGAACACAGCCCAAAGACAGCTAGTGGAAAGGGAAGAAGGGAAGGGAGAAGAAAAAGAAGAGGGGTCGGGGGAGGAGGGAGAGAGGAAGGGAAGGAGGGAGGGAGGGAGAGAGAGAGAGAAGAAAGGCAAAGGCCTCGGCTGCTGCCCCTCCTCCCACTCCCTGTTGGCCCCTCCCCTCTTCCCCCAAATCCATCCCTGAGGGAAGACCTCCCTAGGAGCCCAGGGAGGGCCGCCTCAGGGAGGGAACTGAGGGAGAAGGTTAATTAGATGTTTGCATCCAATTTACGTCTTGTTTGTGAACGCTCCATCTCAGCTGCAGCCCGGGCGGCGCCCCTCGCCCTCCATCGCACATCTCCGAGTTACCGCATCTCCGGAGCTGTTCCCCCAGGTCAAAACGCGCCATTATCGTTTTATTGCCGCGGGCTCTCCCTCTGTAATTATGGAACAGAGAGCTGCCTCCTGGCCTGAGGTTGTTAGGACCCCTTCTCTCTCTCTCCCAGGACACCACATCTGCAAAGGTAGGCCTGAGGAAGCCCAGGTAGGCAGCAGGTAAGTTGTGGATGCCACTGCCGCTGCAGGCCAGAGATCCTACAACCCCGTAGGAGTAAAAACTGAGAAGCAGCTAAGGCCATTCTACCCGGGCATGGGCCTAAAGGGCTCCCACTGGCTCCTGTCTGGCAGATGGACAAGTCTTTGGCCTTGGAGTGAGGTGGGCAGAGGACATGGGACTCAGAAGGCGGATCAGTAGGATGGGAGAGCTTAACGTGGGATACACACTAATACACAGGAACCTCAGAATAAAACCAGTGTGCTTTGCTTGTCTGACCAGGCAGCACCGAATGAAATGGTGAACTCTTACGAACAATGATAGAACTTGTCACCAAAAGGGGGGAAATAAACAGGGGATAGGGAGAGAAGGAGGAGAGACGGAGGGAGGAAGCCTCTAGAATGTGGGACCTTTATGCCTCTTGTCCCTTGAGTCCCCAGCACCTCACAGCAGACCACCCAGCACGTAGCAGTGGTCCTCAATTTGTGTTTGATGAATGAATGAGTGAATGAATGAATGAATGAGCAACCTTGATAATACATTTGATTTGGCACTATACACCCACTGCCTAGAAAGCTGCATCCTCAAAGTAACCCAAGCACCCTCCTGTCACATCCCCATCTCATCCTTCTTCAGTGCAGAGCCCAGCCAGCTGGGCCGACTGTGGCCTGTCAGTCACCTCAAGTCCTGAGGGCAAGCCCAAGATAGCAGATGGAGCCTTGTGTCCATTCTGCCTGTCAGGAGAGCCGGTGCAGGTGGGGCCTGGGGAGGGGATTGTTAACTCCTTCACCCCCGCCCAGCCCCATCTAGGGAGGGCTATGATTTGGGTCACAGAGAGGGCCCTTACGTCTGGGAAAGTCCCAGACGTTCTCCTAGAAGCATCTGGACCTTACCACTCCTTAGGAAATAAAAACATGATTCTGCCTTAGTCTCCAAGGAAAGTTGGCGTGGGGGAAGGGCAGGAACACCATCCCCCTCCCCCTCCCCCTCCCCCTCAAAGGAGCTTAAGCGCAGCTTATTTTCAAGTGGAGGAAATCGTAAAGACTCCAGACAGACCAAGGGTCTTGCTTTTTCCCCAGTAGTAGAGCCCCAGCTCTCTAAGGAACCCTGATCCTGCTATGCTTCCCAGCCCTATCCTCTTTCCTTACTGAAGGCGCTAGAATCTAAGCTACAAGTTGATTGGGGGGGGGCAGGGAGGGGGTGTGGAGACCTCTGTGCCTGGCTTTCTCAAATGTTGATGGCCCTGCTTGAAGGTATGAAAATGACTCTCTGCCTCCATTTCCTCTTCTGCCAGCCTTCGGTTTCTGTGGGGAGGAGCTGTCCCTGGCTGTCATACTAAGGGCTTTGAAGGTAAGAAGGTGAGTTGGACCGGAGGGCATAAGATGACAGTAGTGCAGTCTGGTGACACTAAGGCACCCTGCTGGCTTGGGGGAGGGGGGAGGGGGGAGGGGGTGGTGGGGAAGCCACATATCAACAAGTACAATTAGCAACAGGACTTTGTGTGATGCTGGTGCCATCTTCCCTAAGCCCCTTGGCATCTCTAAGAGACCTGATTAGAAAAAACCCTGAGTCTTCCCCAGGAGATGAATGGGTGGGTAGGGAAGCGCTAGACTCCTTAACTGGTAACTTCCTAAAGTGTCTGTCCCCACCCCTGCCTGCAGCACCCGACTACCCCCACCTCAGCTGGGTAAATCAGAAAGTCACAAGCTGGGAGAAGGAGGGGAGGGGTCCTAATTGCTTCTATGACACGATAATGGCAGGACTATTAATAAAAGATTAAAATCCAATTCATAATGGGGCCTAATAACTCTTACCGCTGGGCCAGCAGCTGGGTGGGGTGCTTTAATGCAGACAGCTCATCCTCAGGGAGGGTCAGGGACTCGGAATATTCAGAGTTGGGTGTGGCCACACAGGCCTGTCATCTTGGGGCTGGGGGGGAGGCTGAAGCAGGAAGATCTGAGTTCGAGGCCAGCCTGTGCTACATAGCAAAACCCTATCTCAAAAATAAATTGGGGCCAGCAAGTTAGCTCTATGGCTAAAGGTGCTTGCCTCAAAGGTCTGGGGACCCGAGTTCAATTCCTGGAACTCACACAAAGGTAGAAAAAAGAGAACAGACTCCACACTGTTATCCTCCTCTGCTTTCCACCTGTGCGACTCCGTGCACACATACATAAATGAAATCAGTACATTTTAATTAGTTTAAAGGGAATAAAGACTTGGACGGAAGACTGAGGGAAGATGAAATGGAGAGGCTGTTGAATGAGAATGGAGGATGGGTCAGCAAAGCAAGATTAGAGATATTTCCTTACTGGTTATGGCAAACCTCTAGCAGCTTGGGGAAGCTAGGGAGGCTCCCCTGTGGGCTTCAGCCTGCATCTGAGACAACGCTCATCATCCTAAGCCCAGCTAGCTGGTGGCACTTCAAGGACAGCAGCCCTAAGACACCAACACAATGTATATCCCCCAGCAGAAAGCCAGCCTTGGAGACCTGAGCCACCACTTCCCCCGCTAGAGCACCTTGGCAAGTGACCACCTCTGCTCTCTGAGCCTCCTTTCCTGCTCTGAAACTCCGATGATTCAATTATGCACCTGCCTCCTGGTGTCATAGTGAAGATCAGCCAGCCATCTCATGGTAGGGCAGATTAGCAGCATCTGTCTTACAGGGGTGCCAGGAAGGTATCTCATGAGTTCTAGACAGCTGGTCCCAGACAGGGATTTAGAGAGACCTCATCCAGGAAGGACCAGGCAGGGTAGATGTAGGAGGGAAATGGATTTGAAAGTCACCCCTTGAGAATGGTAACTCTTGTAGCCACTGAGAGAGGGGCGCACAGCAGAGTGGCTAGACCCACAGCTTTCCTGGGTTCAGACCCATGCTCCCTCCTGACTAGTTGTGTGACCTTGGACAAGTTCCCTAACCTTTCTGTGCCTCCCTTTCCACATCTAAAGATGGAGAGATTAATCACACAGACATCGCAGGGTTGCTCTGAGAAATTATACAAGTTGCAAACTAGCTCTTTTGAGCCATTTACAACCTGGACATCCTTGAGAAGACGATGCTACACAGACTGCTGTGTCTAATTTTAACTGTCAACTTAATAAACAAAAGATGTGGCCTGGGGACGTGGTTCAGACAGTAATGTGCTGGCCACATAAATGTAATCTAAGTTGGATCCCCAACACCCACATAAAAAAGAAAGGGAGAAGCTGGGTGTGTAAACATGTACCTGTAATTCCAGCACTCCGGGGACAGAGGCAGGATGACTTCTGGGGCTCCCTGGCCAGCTAGCCTAGATGCATTTGTGAGCCTCAAGTCCTGGTGAGAATCATATCTCAGAAAGCAAGGTAGACCCTCTGGCCCCGCATTGCATGTTCACATATGCACAAGCACACACAAACACACACACATACAAAGATGCTTACATGCAGACATCACCTTAAATACGTTGCTGGCCAGATAAGCAGCAATGAAGTAAGTAAACTGTGTTTCACCTGCCTGGCAATGAGGTGGTCTTAGTGGCTGCATCCTACCCTACTGGGGTTTTGTCAGGTCCCCAGAGAAACACTGCCTGATGTCCTCACCCTAGGAAGACAATAATGAAGGTCTCCATTTCTGGGACCAAGCCTCAGGATGGAAGTGAGGACACATTCTACAGTGGGGAGGGTGAGCCTCTGGCCGCTTTCCTGGGAGGGGGGGGATTACACTTCACAGGCCCGAGACCCTGACACTGGCCTCAATGAACCAGGACACAGATGGTAACAATAGACCTGGTGAATTTATTGGGCCCCTGTCACAAAGCGCTTTGGAAGAGAAACAGGTTGAGGATCAATGGGGACCAGGCAGGGGAGTGGTTTCAAATGGCTTAGTGGGCAGGGGATTAAAGGGAGGATGGAGGTGTGGGTGGAAACCTGCTGGCCAGCTTTTAGACCTCATGCACATCTGGGTTAGTTGTGGACCCAGATAAGTCTCTTGGGAAGCTAGCCCCAATCCTGGCAGTGTAGGGATATCATGCAATTTGGAGAACTGAGAATACACACACAGAGACAGACAGACAGAGAGAACATGAGTGATATGCTCATAACAACTGTAGACAAATTATCCACCCAAAGCCTTTGGCAACCAACACAGGGAAAGCATTGGTGTTCCAGCCATTTTTACAGGGGCCTGGGGGAGAGTGGAGCATAAGCCAGGGAGACAGGAAGAACATTTAATTTGTCTATTTATTTAAAATGTTGGGCTGGGCGTGGTGGCTCAAGCCTTTAATCCCAGCACTCTGGGAGGCAGAGGCAGGCAGATCGCTGTGAGTTCAAGGCCAACCTGGTCTACAAAGCGTGTCCAAAAGAGCCAAGGCTACACAGAGAAACACTGTCTCTAAAACTAAAAAAAAAAAAAGTTTTAAACATATTGTTCGTGTGTGTGTGTGTGTGTGTGTGTGTGTGTGTGTGTGTATGTGTGTATCGGAAAATAACTTGCAGGAGTTGCATCTCTCCTTCCCTAACATGGGTTCCAAGGAGAGAATTCAGGTCCTCAGAATTGGCGACAAGGTCTTTATGGCTGAGCCATCTCTCAGGCTAACAGAAAGGGCATTTTAACCCAGGAAACAATGGCTGCAAAACTCCTAGAGGCAGCACCACATCTGCAGAGTGTGAGAAACAGCATGGAGACCGAGATGGGCCAGTGTAGAGTAAGGAGGAGACAGAGGGTCCCAGAATTACAGGGCAAGTATCCACCTGCCTTCAGCTGCGATGGGCTGATCTGAGGGTCCGGAGCTGAGACGGGATAGGATCCGCTCTTGCTTTGTAGAGGATCTTCTGGCCACCAGGTGGGGACTGGACTAGAGACTGGACCAAAAGGCAGGAAGGCTGGCGGGGCAGCCTGCTGCCATGGTCGGGAGAACTCCAGGCCTCAGCCAAGGACAGCAAAAGAGACTGTGGGAGGGGCGGGGGCTCAGGGTCAATGTTCAAGGTCCAGCTGAGGGAATTGTCTGGTGGTCCACCCTGACCCCAGTCTTGCTTTCTATTCCCGTGTGGCTGCCCCTGCCCACCTCCCCACCACAGGGAAAATGGCTGTCAAGATTTCTTCTGTTCTTGAGGGTGAAAAAAAAAAAAAAAAGCCAACAATCTCTTAACTTGTCAATACTGAGCCATGCCAATCTGTCCATCAGCTGGCCGCCATCGATAACTCCATCTCAGGTCTGACAGGATTGCAGAAAAGAGGAAAATGAAATATTTATAACTTCTTAAGGGACAAGAACCTTCCCCAAGGTGAGGGCTTCAGGTCCAGTCGCATTATGGCTCCCGTTACAGCACAGCTTCCCTGACTCGAGGTGACATCTCAGGGCAGAGGCTCAACAGAGCGGCAGATCTGACACTCGCCTCAGAGAAACGGCCCTTGACCTCCGCCTTGTTGTTGACATCACTCAGCTGCTGTGTGACTCGGGCAGCCCAATTACCCTCTCTGAACCCCGGCTCTGTAAAATGAGAAAGCGAGATCACTTAGAAGGCTCATGAGAAGATGAAGTGAGGTAGCATGCGTGAAGGGGCCCCCCAGTGTGCACATGATACAGTTAGGGAGTTGGTGACCAGCATTTTTGGGGGTTAACCTTAGTAGGATCTAACCTGGGAAGGGGATACCAGGTGGAAGGGATCAGCATAGCCAAAGGCCCCATGGAGGAAGAAACACGGTGACTGCAGAGCACGGCAGGAAGACCGGAGCCAATGCGATTATGCTCCTGCCTCACCTCTGCAGACTGCGATCTGGCCCTCAGGAAAGAGACTGTAAGGTAAGGACCTACCATACAGAGTTTGCAGTCTGAAGTCTGCTGCTGCACAGAAGTGTGTGTTGGAAGGGGGGGGGTAGTCTTATACAGCGAGTATATTCCTAACTGGAGTATATTTTAACTGGAAAGTTAAAGTTGGGGGTCATCTTATACCACCAGAAAATACAGTATGTCTTGGGGTGAGGAAAGGTGGAACAGGGCCCAGGAAGAGAGGGAATCTTGAGGGATCTCAGGAGTGAGGTGTTTCTAACCCTGGAGTACAGGCTCAATTTTCCTAGCAAATATAATTTATTACAAACTTACTAACCGAGAGTAACTCACTTATAACCCAACTGACCTACACAATAGGAAAAGAAGATTAAAGAATGCAGTAACGAAACTGTAAGGATATCAGTTCCGAGGAGCGATTCCCCTGGCGTAACCAGCAGGATTTCTTCTGTTGGAACCTGGAGCAACCAGAACCCGGAACCTCAGCTGGAGCCCGGATCCTCAAAGCCTTCCCTCAAGCGGTTCTCTCCAGGAGCATCTCGAAGTAGAGTAATAATGAACAGCCAAAACTACCCCAAGTCTCCAAAGGCCACACCTCTTGTTTTCGGCTCACATTTATAACTCCTCTCAGAATTTGTTCAAGGATGTTTTTCAGCTGGTTAACAACCAATCTCCCCCACACGGTGGTTCGACTTCCAAGGGGATAAACATCACCTGCTCTCTCGTAAGTCCAGAGTGGAGAGATTCATTCCCATTCCATACCAGCGAGAAAGGCTCTGCTCTGTCTGTTAACCTATTGCCCATCTGCCTTTCTTCCTGTACCAGTCAACTGTCACTGTCATAGTGCTGTGTAACAAATAACCATGCAGGGCCTAGCAAGATGGCTCAGTCGGGAAAAGCATTTGCCACCGAGCCTGATGACCTGAGTTCCATACCTAAAACCCACATGGCAGATGGGCAATAGGTTCTCTGCCCTCCACTCACTCAGTGTGGCAAGCGTGCACCACCTCCGGCCCCCCCCCCCACGCATGCGCACACACCCACCGGTGCTTTCCAGCTCCTGTCACTCTGCGTACAGGTAATGGTTCTGCTGTGGTTTAACCATGCAGGATGCCCAGTTGTGTAACCTGGATCCAGACTCCATGAAGAGGGAGGATAACAGACTGAAAGGGACAGTTTGTCATGAAGGATCATAAACATGCAAAAGCTCACATCCCCTCCCCACCCCACCACGCACACTTTAAAGCCTCTGCCTGTGGAATATCCTTTAACACTGCAATGACCACCAATGGGCAGGAAAGTACCCCGCCCACACAGGACACATGAAAAAGACCAAGGAAAACAATTCTGTAAGAGGGAGAAGGAGCTACAGACTACAGCACCCCCAAAACTTCATACAAACATGGAAGGACAAATGAACAGATAATAGGTACATGGGAAGATGATAGATGAATAGGTAGGTGACAGATGGATAGATAGATAGATAGATAGATGATAGATAGATAGATAGATAGATAGACGTGATAGGTGGATGAATGCTAGATGGAAAGGTGATAGATGAATAGATAAAGTGATAGCTGATGGATAGATAGATGATAGACAGATAGACAAATTACTCCGCTAATTATTTTTTGTGGACTTGGCATAAATTGGAGTTACCTGGGAAGAGCGAACTTCAATTGAAGGATTGCGTCCATCTGATCAGGCTGTGAGGAAGTCTGTGGGGCATTTTCTTGATTGATGATTGACATAGGAAGGCCCAGCCCACTGTAGGTAGAGCCACCCCTCCCTACAGGTGGATCTGGGCTGGGTAAGAAAGGTGGCTGGAGGCTGGAGTCCAGCCAGTGAGCAACTTCCTTCATGGGCTCTGCTTCAGTTCCCCCACACACTCACACCCCTTTCCCCCCTGTGCCCCCCCCCTGCCACCACTTCCTTCAGTGATGGGCTGTGACCTGAGAGTTGTAAGGAAATAAACCCTTTCCTCCCCAAGTTGTTTTGGTCATGGTGTTTGTCACAGCAACAGAAAGTTAACTAGTACAGTGATAAAGAAACTATATAGGAGATAGATAGATAGATAGATAGATAGATAGATAGATAGATAGATAGATAAAAAGACAGATATGGATAGGTGGAGAGATAGATAAATAAATGGATATAGATGAATGAATAAATGACCAATGGATAGGTGGTTGAGAGACAGATATACTAAATTCTTAATTATATTTCATTTCATCATTTATCATGAAAGACTGTTTTAAATAAACTTCATTGCAGATGTCAACAAAATGATGCCCTCAGGACTGGAGAGATGGCTTAGCAGCTAAGAGCATTGGCTGCTCTTCCAGAGGACCTGGGTTCAGTTCCCAGCACCCATATGGTGGCTGACAGCCATCGGTAACTCCAGTTCCAGGGCATCCAATGCCCTCTTCCGGCTTCTCTGTACACCAGGCACACACATGGTGCACACACATATATACAGGCAAAACACCCAGTCACATAAAATTTAAAAATTAAAAAAAATTAAAATTACAATACAATAAAGGGATGCCTGCTTGCTCTCTTGAGTCTGGCTGTCTGGCTTCTTCCCCTGAGTTTCCTGGGAAGCTGTTGGCATTCCTTGATGTTGCCAAATCCACTCATTCTTGTTCATTGCATAGTAATACTCCACGGTGGGCAGAGAACCCCCAGCAAGTCGAAATGCCCAGGGAAGTCAGATGCATTCATCTGCTAAACAGCTAATAGGTGGCAGTGTTGTTCCTTAGCTAAACAAACAACATTGTTTTTCTCACCTAACCATGTTACTTTTCATGGTAGCCTATGTTCTCTGGGAAGCAGTAAGGGGGTGTTCTGCCGGCACCAAGACTGAGTGCACAGCCACAGGCCTTGGCTTGTTTTTTTTTTTTTTTTCCTTCCTGGTCACCTGATGACGGACCATCAGTTTCCTGTTTGCCAACACGCGCCTCGTTGTTGGGAATAAGCCTGTGCATTCTCCATGTGTACCTGTGATGGTTCAGCTGGTACCCCAGAACTGAGCGAGCCTGTATGAACACCATGAGTGTCACAGCTCTGCCAATACTTAGTGTCATGATGTGCCAGCTTCCAGATCCTCAGATTGGATGTGCCTGTCACCTGCACCCATACCCATCCTTGATGGCTCTGACTATTTTTTAAATTTTATTTGTTTATTTTGGTTTTTTAGACAAGGTCTCTCTGTGTTAGCCTTGGCTGTCCTGGACTCACTTTGTAGACCAAGCTAGCCTCGAACTCACTGCGATCTGTCTGCCTCTGCCTCCCGAGTGCTGGGATTAAAGGCATGTGCCACCACGCCCAGCTTGGCCCTGACTCTTTTTTTGTAACCATAACTCTGGATGCATTTCTCAGACAGCTAATGAGTCTCTCCTGTTCTCTTGTCTAAACTCTCTGTCAAAGTTGTGAATTGGACAACCTCTCTCTTTTCTTTTGTTTTGTTTTGTAGAGTTGTTTGAGGTTTTTTGGGGAGGGGTGTTTTTGTTTTTGTTTTGTTTTTCTTTTTTTCCTTTTTTTGTTTTTTGTTTGTTTGTTTGTTTTTTGAGACAGGGTTTCTCTGTGTAGCCTTGACTGTCCTGGACTCACTTTGTAATCCAGGCTGGCCTCGAACTCACTGCGATCTGTCTGCCTCTGCCTCCCGAGTGCTGGGGTTAAAGGCGTGTGCCACCACGCCTGGCTTTGTTTGTTTTTCAAGAGAGGGTTTCTCTGTATAGCCCTGCCTATCTTGGAACAGGCTCTATAGACCAAGGTGTCCTCAAGCTCTGAGATCCGCCTGCCTCTGCTTCCTGAGTGTTGGGACGAAAGGCATGCACCACCACTTTCCAGCTAACTTCTCTCCTTTTCTTTTAGAACACTCAGTAGAATTTTTTCTTCACTCAGTAGAATTTAATAATCCCTTGCCTCTTGTTATCTTTTTCAGAATTCACCTCTAAATTCATCTGGGTGCGGTGCCGTGTGTGTGTGTGTGTGTGTGTGTGTGTGTGTGTGTGTGTGTGTGTGTGTGT
>OU015754.1:28869890-28903330 GCA_907169655.1 Acomys percivali | reverse complement strand
CACACACACACACACACACACACACACACACACACACACACACACACCGCCCAGCCCACCTCATGGCTGGAGCCCTGCGTTACCATAGTTTGTTCTGAACTAAGAAACAACAGACAAGCAATAAAGCCATATCCTTGCAGAATATTTTTATTATAACACAAGAGGGTCCCCTGCAGAGCGACAGCGGCCCCAGTGAGTCAGAAGAAACCCCTGGGTGGCATCTCCATTCGGTCAGCCCCAGCTCTAGGTCCAAGCAAGCCTTAATGATACTATGCACGTAGCAGCCCATGAGGCATGCC
This sequence comes from Acomys percivali, assembly GCA_907169655.1. NCBI lineage: Eukaryota > Metazoa > Chordata > Mammalia > Rodentia > Muridae > Acomys > Acomys percivali. The sequence goes on along the minus strand of OU015754.1, from coordinate 28,903,031 downwards.
TAGAAAATGTCCTAGAAAACAGGCCGCCTTTCTTCTCTCTCGTCTCTTCCAGGCCCGACAGAGTGAATTCACGTGTGCCTGCTCTACTTACTTCTCTTTCTGAAGAAAGACAGTGGCGGCTCCTGAACAGACCCAGAAACTTCAAGAGCTGGGGAGGCGGCCCCGTTAGGCATGGGCTTGATGTATGAGCATGGGGATCTGGGCTGTAATCCCAACACTCGTGTATAAATAAGTAAATAAATAAATCAAGGCAGCAGTAAGTGTCCCGACAGATACGGATACAGGCAGATTCCGGCTGATTGCTGGCCAGCAAGTCTAGTGAAATCAGTAAGCTTCAATGAGAGATCCTGTCTCAAAAAAAAAAAAAAAAAAAAAAAAAATTAAAGTGGAATGTGAGTGAGGAAAACACCCAACGGCGACACACTTGGCCCCCACGTACAGGCGCATATACCCACATGTGAGTGCACACTCGTACAGACTGACACAGAACACACAAAGAAATCCAACTGGCGTGCGTTGTGCTTTATGGTTTTCCCATCTCCCCAAGGCTCTCACAACCCTACAAGCCATAGTTTCTATCCTCTTGGATAGATGAGGGGGGCAGATTTGTTCCCACAGCCACTGCGGGGCTGCTCCAGAGCCCCTACCTCACCCTCTACCGCCTGAGCCTCCTTTTTACCTCCCTCTGCCCCCCTCCCCTGGTACTCTGCCGTCCCTTCTCCACTCCTACCCAAGGCTGGGGCACTGTTGAAGCGTACCAGAGTTCCTGGTGGCCACTCTGTGAGGCAGAAATGCTCCCTGTCTCTGTCCCAGATGCAGGTACAAAAGGCTAAGTGGCTCTCCTGGGTCACAGGGCTGGTAGGAGGGCACCAGAATCCACAGGCAGGACATGGAATCCATGTCTGAATTGCTACATTATCCTACCTATATCCAGATAATAAAAACTGAACGGGGGAAACAGTCCCCTAAAGGAGTGGTCCTCAACCTTCCTAACACTAGGACCCTCTAATATAGTTCCTCATGTCATGGTGATCCCCCAACCATAAAATTACTTCATTGCTACTTCATAACTGTAACTCTGCTATTGTTATAAATCATCATGTAAATATACAGGATATCTGATACACAGGATATCAGAGATGTGACACACCCCCCAAAAGGGTCATGACCCACAGGTTGAGAACCACTGCCCTAAAGTGTCCGATATCAATGTTTTCCTGATGGCAGTGGTCTCTCATTATCACTCTCTTACCTATAAGCCAGGGACGGTTTGAGACCCTCACCATAACAAATAAAATCAAAATCTCAAGCCAGGGATGCATGAATCTCTTCTGGTTTGGTCCCCTATCTAGTGGACATCCTCTCGAGGGGTCCAGAGGAATCTATTCTGTCATCCTTTCCCCAAACTAGGATCCAACCCAGCCAGTTGCTTCACCACAGAGCCAAAAAAATGTAATATGTATATATATATATATACACACATCAGCCCCTTCTCAGACCCACCCATCCATACCCACTTCTTCTCTGAAGTTCTCACCCTATCTGTGCATTTGTTCATTATACATCCAGACAACAAATATGTTTTGAACAGCTGTGTGAGTCAAGCACGGAGAATTCAACAGTGAAGAAGACAAACACCCTCTCCCTGGCCTCGTGGAACTGGTAATATATGGAAGACAGACAATATTCAGGTAAATAGGACAGGGGGATAATTAGACGTACTGATAAAGGCAACAAAGAGAATAGGTAGGGTAGAAAGTGCTGGGGGTGGGGTGGGGTGTGGATCAGTTCTAATAAACCGATCAGGGAAGACTGGCTGGAAGAATTGACAGTTGAGCTGAGTGACAAAGGCAGGGCCAACCCTGCAAAGATGTGAGGGCTGGAGGGCCGGCCAAGTGCGAAGGTCCTGAGGTGAGAAAAAAAACGAGTCTGTGTGAGACACAGCAGGAGAGCAGCCGACAAGGCTGGTGCAGAGACAGGGAGGGGTGTGTGTGTGTTAGGAGTGCAAGGAGCCAGGAGCCCTCACAAAAGGCCCTGCACAGCAGGGTGAGAAGTATGGATTTTATTCTTCGTGCTATGAGGAGTTGTTGGAGGGTCGGAGACAGAATGACAAGTCTTAATGTATGGTTCTAAAATATAGCCTCGGTCATCATCTAGAGACTAGATGAGGAGGGGGAGAGCCAGGAGAATCCTGAGTCCAGTTAGAAGGCTCCTACCATAAATACGGGTTAGGCTAGGGTAGCTGGAACCAGCATAAAAACGGAGGGGGAAGGAGATGATGGCTTGGGGATACAGTGAGCCCAACTTGCTGAAGCATTGGAGTCAAGGTAAGAGAGAAAGAAGGGTTAAAGGTGACTCCAAGCTGGAGGTCTAAGAGACTCTTCATACTAACCTGGTTCCCAAACCATAAAACACCCACCCAAGCCTGGCAGAGGGATGTAGCTTGTTTCTCACCATGCTTGTATCTAGTTTTCAAAGTTAATACCTAGTCACACCAAGTTCAGTAGTCCAGACTGCAGGCCACAGTGGTCCAGGAAGCCAAAGAGACCATGCTAATGAAGAAACAGCATTGTGACCACTTGATGAGGTTCCCCCAGAAAAATACAGCTCCTCAGAGCACTTCAGGGGTACGATTATAATCACAGACCTCAGTTGTGTGACTGCAGCTTTCGTCAGCATCTCTGAGACTCAGGTTCTTAGTAACATGGTGACATGATAAACATTTATTGTTCTTCAAGCTGCAATAAAGACTAGGCAATAACACACACACACACACACACACACACACACACACACACGGATGCAAACACACACGGACACCCATTAACTATATATTCTTGTTTTTTATTCTTAGTTTTTGCCAGCCAAGGTCAAGAGCACCTGCCCTGACACCACAAGGTTGTGTGTTCTGAGAGGTTGGAGGTTGATAGTCCAAAAGCATAGCAACACTGGTTTTAATGAAAAAGCTTACAGGGGTTGTAGTAAGAAGATAACAACTGCCTGTAATCCTAGCACTCAAGGAGGCAGAGGCAGGCAGATCTCTGAGTTCAAGGCCAGCCTGGTCTACAATGTGAGTCTATGACAGTCAAGGCTACACAGAGAAACCATCTTAAAAACAAACAAACCAACCAAAAGAAGAAGAAGAAGAAGACAACAGCCAGGGTCTAGAAGAATTGAAATGCCATTTTCCCCAAGCCATAATGCAATCTTTTTATTGTTTGTTTGTTTGTTTGTTTTTGAGACAGGGTTTCTCTATGTAGCCTTGGCTGTACTGGACTCATTTTGTAGACCAGGCTGCCCTCGAACTCAGAGAGATCCACTTGCCTCTGCCTCCCAAATGCTGGGATTAAAGGCATGCACCACGATGCCCGGCTCATAACGCAATCTTCATTGCAAACTGTTCTGCTTTGAGAGTTCTGGTCCTTCTGAACCCCCAAATTCCTGAGAGGTGAACTCATGAACTTGGTTGACACCCCACAATAGGAAGGCTTGCAGGTACTGAGGAGACCAGATGAAGAAGTGGCACCAGGGCACCCAGGGAGGCAACGTCTCTCTGGGACAACAGAGGACATGCATTCATATCCCTCTGCATTGGCAGGGGTTCTTGGTCCCCAAGATGGAATATGCTGGCTTAGATTCCCCCACACAAACTCACTCAGACATCCTGCCACAGATAGAGGCCTAGTCCTGTGCCATGCCAGATGCCTAAGAGACACCTAGAGCATTCAGAAAATGAAGCACTGGTTAACCCCTTTGTGCCCAAATTCTCCATTTAAAAAAAAAATGGCCTCCTTAATAATCTGAAGTGGGGGCTGTGCAGATGGCTTAGCAGCTAAGAGCACTGGCTGCTCTTCCAGAGGACCCTGGTTCGATTCCCAGCACCCACATGGAGGCTCACACTAGGCACACATGCGGGCAAAACACTAACGAACATTTTTTAAATTAATGATAAATTTTTTAAAAAACCAAACAAACTCTGAAGAAGAGTTCAACACCAGGCCTTGGGCATAGCTGCAAGAGTTAAATCAGTTCACCCCCCTTCTGTTTTGCCCTCACATGCCTCACTCCCTCACAGGGTAGGAGCCTGGGTCTGCACACCTTTACATGAAGTTTCCCTAGCTCTCATATTTCTCTACCCACTAGGATAAAGTGTTCCCAATATTATTAGCATTTAAAAACTAAACCCTCTGCCTTTCCCTCTGAACAAACACAAGGGCAGATTCCTGGGATCCGTTGTGTTTGTGTTTCATTGTTTTAAATATACACCTCCACTTCTTTGGGGAAGGGGATGGAAACAGCTGCTTGGAACTATTGTCAGAATAATTAAAAGAAACCTTTCTTACATCCTGGATTTGAGGTGGGAAGAAGAAATTGCTTTTAATCAGCCGTTTTTCTTCTTCAAGATGGATGGATAGATGATAGATAGATAGACAGATCGACCAACCGACAGACCCCCGTTAAAGACATTGTTTCTAAGAAGAATCCCCCCCCAAAAAAAAGTGAAATGGGCGCATTGGAGAGCAAGAGCCAAAGCAAAGATGGGATTAGAAGAGAGGAGGGCTAGGGGAGGCAGGGGCCCTACAGAAGCTCTCTGCAAGGCTTCAGCACCGCGGACAGCTCCTGTCTTTGTCTGGCTCCCAACTCCCACGCCGGTACAGAGCCTTGGCTGCCACCGCTGGCACACCCCTGCCTCCGCCAACAGACCTGCTAGGGAGACAAAGAGAGGCAGAGAAGGAGAAAGAGAGGGGAAGAAGAGGGGGTGGGGAGCGAGCTATGGGCTTTCCAGTCTTCCCGCATCCTCCGAATTGGATGCTGGTCCCGTTCCACAGCACCTAGGGAACCAGTTTTAACTTGGTTTCCCGCGCAACCTGGCTTCTACCTACAAGAGGAATTAGGGAGGGCACTAGGGGGTTCTGGGTGGCCGAGGAGAGTTCAGCTTGGGTTTTCAGTTCTTTCTACAGCCTCCTACAGTCTGTATCTACACAATGCCTAGACTTCCAAAAGGGGGGGGGAGGAAGTAAAAATAAACACGAGACACACACATGCAGGAGAAGGAAATAAAATTATGATTTCCCGACGCTGGGCAGGTGTATGTTTACCAAACCAAACTAAGTTTCACCCCAAGATGGGCAATGTCAAATCCAGGAAAGGGAAAAGCAGAATGCAAAGAAACCAGGAAGACGAGAGAAAGCCTTCCCCCGCCCCCCTCCGTCCCCATGCAACTACCTCCATGGATTAAAAAAGAAAAAAAATTCGATTGAATAGCCTCAGGATGAACGCCAATCCATCTCCTTCGCAAGAACACAGTCTCTCTCTCTCTCTCTCTCTCTCTCTCTCTCTCTCTCTCCCCCCCCCCCCCCCCCAGGGAAAGAGGTCTACTTCCGAGTTCAACAAGGACAGCCATTGAGCCTGCTCAAAATATTTTTTCTCAGTTCTTTTCGTATGACCCAGGATAAAATGGGATTTCTTCTCAAATCGGCTCAGCCACAAACCTAGCTTTTCGGAGGGTGGCGGAGGGATGAGGTGGAAAAGGGCGACAGTGCGGAATTTGATCTCTGGACCCTCCACCCTCCGGCATCAACACAACCAAGCATACGCACCCCTCCAACCCACCCGCTCAACAAAGTTGCTCGCACCTGCCAAGCTAGCAGAAGTAGGCCAGCCAGCTACAGTTTTATTCTCCCAAATTCGTTTCCAGTGGAGCCTTAGGGCAAAGAAAGATAGAGAGGGAAAGAAACTTTCCAACGAAGGTCCTGAAAGGCCATCTGAGAACAAGTTGAGGGGAGGGGATTCTCCGCTGACTCCCTAAAGCTTGGGGTGTCTTTGTTGGCATGGGAGGCGTGAAGGTTGCTGAGAACACACCAACCCAGAGACTCCGCGAGTCGCTACCGACTGGTCAGTAGTCCCCTCTAAAATAAAATACCTCACTCCCGACCTTCAAAAAAAAACTTGCATTTTTCCTTCTTATTTTGAAACAGCATTCGTTTCCCCCCCCCCCCGCTCCCCCCATCCTGACCAAGAAACCTGGGAAAGGCCACGAAGCCCCGCTGAGCAGCTCTCAGGAGTTTTGGAGCCAGCGCTGTCCCCCGCTGGGGTCCCCACAGAGCGGAGGACGCTCAATGGGGTAAACACTCCCGCCTTGGGAGGCCAGAGCTGGGGTCGCCTCCCCGCCCCTTTTCCTTCCCTAGGGGGTGGGCGGGGGTCCGCCTCTCCCCCCCCACCCCGCCCGCTGTGCAGCTGGGGTGGGGGGGTTCTTCCGCGTTGCAGTGTAAACCACCGCTTTCTGAGGCGGATCTCCCTTTTAACACCTTCTAAACAAAGGCTAATGAGGCCACTGCATTACTCTATCAACACACAATCATTAGCAACTGAGAAATACACACACGCGTGCGCGCGCAAGCACACACGCACTCACACCCAGAGCTGCCAAAGTCGGGCCAATTCTAAAGCAACCCAAATTAGGCTAACAAAAAGAAGGTGGGAAGTAGAAGGGTGGGAAGAGGGAGAGGGAGAGGAGGGAGGAGAGAGAGAGAGAGAGAGAGAGAGAGAGAGAGAGAGAGAGAGAGAGAGAGAGAGAGAGAACAAAACAAACAGAAAGACCAAGGAAGGATGAAAGACGAACTCAGATTCATACTAGGTGCTAGGTGTGTCAGAGACCCTTCATTTGGAAGGGCATCGCAGGCAAACTGCCCTCTTTGAATTTCAGAGAAGCCACTCCCAGGACCCAGTGGATTACTTGGGATTGGGCCCCACCGAGCAGCATCCAGCCCTATTCACCCATAAGAGGAGACAAGATTACCAGCCACGCTCAACTCTCAACCCAGGCGGGTACAGGGAAACCGGCAACCAGGGATCTAACAACGACACTAAGGGTGGGGTTTTCCCCCCTCTAAGCAAAATGTCAGTTTCATTTACAAGTGGGGATGGGGGGTTCGTCCGATCACTTCCGAGCGCCCTTCTTGCCCAGGCTTCAGCTTCCTCGGAGCCTGAATTCTCACCTGGGGAAGAGTGCCTTACAGTCCAAAGAAGAACTGTACCCTGCTGGTGGGGGTCCCAAGAGCCTAAAGGTGGGGACTTTGGGGAAGGAAAGAAGTGTAGGGATCACTCGCTGCCCTGCGTGTTTGAGATCTCTGGGCAATGGGGCATGGCATTACCAAAACAGCCCAACGTCACAGCTGACACCCTGGATATTTTCCTATCTGGCAACCTAGGGCGGCTGCCATCCGTGTCCGTGTCCGTATCCGTCCAGTCCAGTCCCCCATCCCATCCCCACCCCGAGCCGTCTGAGCAAGAGGTCTCTGAGGCTCGCATAATGGAAGATGGTTTTCCGACTTAGCACTCCTCCAGGGCACTGGAGAAGTGGCCCTACTGGTGTATCTCCCAACCCTCGGACAGTTTTCCCCAGAAAGGAGGATAGAGGATAAAATGGAAGAGGGGGGTTAGGATGAAACTCCAGCTGGTTTATAAACGTCCCAGGGTCGGGCCTGCACAGTGTAAAAGCCGATTAATTCCGGAGGGTTCACGTTGCAGAAAAACCCAGAGCCTTGCCAAGAGTTCACGGAGTAGGGCAACCTTCCTTCCCGGTTCCTCCTCCCGTGTTCTTTTTAGGCCAGGACACTGTCCCTACTTGGACCTAGACTCCGGACTTCATTCTGTTCTGTGGTCCCTGAGGGGGCCCAAGAGTCTTCCTCCACGCCCATCCTACCGCATTTTTGTGAGCCTGACCCTGCGCCCTGGCCCACACAGCACACCTCGCCGGAGTGCACCGGGTTGGGCTTGGACGCGTAAGGTTCCTGAGTCCTAGGGCAGACACTGAAGGCCCGGTCCACCCCGTTTCGCTCCAGCTTGGCCTCCACGACCGCTCCTACCCCGGCCTATGCCTCTGGGCGGCGGGCCGTGCGCGGCGGGATGCTGAGTGTCTGTGCGCGGGGCCGCCCATATTTACACCCAAAACAAAATAATTACACTCTTGTCGGAGGGAGAAAGCCAGTGATTAGGCGCAGGCTCTTTGCGGCAAAGCAGTTTCTCAGTGGTACACCAGTATAATTTTTCACGGCTGGCTGAAATCAAAGAGGGGGAAGTAATGAATCCGGAGAGCAATTTAAATTTACAATTTGTAACGCCGCCGCCGCCGCCGCCGCAGCCGCGCAGACCCGGCCGAGAGCGCAGCTCCCAGGCGCTCGCTGCGTTTGTTTAATGTTAAAGCTTCGCTGGCTCTTGGTGGGGGAGTGTGGAGAGATGAGGATGCATTGTGGGGGGGTAATGATTGAGGTCGGGAAAGGACCGGCTGCTGGGACACCTGAGATGGTTCCCGGAGAAAAGGGCAAGCAGAGAATCTCCCTTCCCTCCTCCCCGCCGCCGCGGGACCTCCAGCCTACCCCTTCTCAAAAAACAAAAGCGGAAACAGAAACAAAAAACAAACAAACAAACAAACAAACACCCCAAAACGAGGCCAATCAGGCCGTTCCTGGGGGGAGGGGAAGCGACTTAAGACTTAGAAGGACTCATGCAAACGGAGATGGCCCCTTTCTTATTTGCTCTTCCAGGCATGAGGAAGTAGGTGCCACGACCCAACAGAAATGTCCTGCACAACGGGCACAAGAGACACCTCCTTCCTTCTCAGCTGTCCAGTGTCCTCAGCTGGAGACCGGGAGAAAGACGCCCCCACGCCCAAGCTCTCCGGGCCTTGAAACTCCCACTCCAGCCGGGAGGTGTGCGTCTCTTCGCCAGTAATTAATTACCGAACTCAAGGGGGAATATGCAAGGAACATTTTACTAACTCTACAGGGCTTAAGTGATTGGAAACAGATTATTATCTTGTTTGTCTTTTGTCTGTTTCATTTATCCCCGCACCGTCTGTCGAGCTGTAATGTTGATACTCTTTACTCTAGAAAGGAGATTTTTTTTTATATAGTAAATTCCATCAACATCTTGTATAAGTGACATTGAGTCTTGGCGCATCACCCTGTTAAGACACAAGCGTTTATTAGTTACATATAGGAGGGAATTTCACTGCCGGGTGGCCATCTGTCAGTGCCGTTAGGGTGGAATAATATATAAAATAGCTGGCCTGCTATTTTTCCGAGTGCTATAGTGGAGTGGAGGAGTCTGCCAGGGCTGCCAGGTTGGCAGGGGCAAGTGGGACTGAACTATATGAATCCGAGGCACCCAGGTGACTCTGAAGGGCTGTAAATAAGCAAGTCCTTTGAGCCCTTGTGGTGGAGGCTTCTATAAGCCCCACCAACCTTCAAGTGCTACAACCAGCGGCTCAGCCCCAGGTAGCCCACCCACAACCAAGCTTTGGGAGCCCGGGGTAGTTTTCTGTCTCCTACAGTTTCCCTTCTGCTTGGCAGTCAGTTGCTGGAGGGTGGCTGCACATTGATGGTCAGGGACATTCCAGGAGAATGTCCAAGAGTGGAGAATCAGACAGGGCTGGGTGGGCAGAACCGTGGCTGGGGAGACGGGAACGGCCTGGCACCTAAGATCCCTCGTGGTGACTTTGAGGGAGTGTGTGGCCACAGTGGGGGAGGGGTGCTGAGGAGGAGGGTTGAGTGACTGTGGTACCGGGATGTGAGTTTTCTCCACACGTCTCTGCAGCCAAGCATAATGGGAGGCAGCCTTTGAAGTGTCTTGATTGGATGCCAGACTCCAAATCGGGCAAAAAAGGCAAAGGGAAAAGGAGAAAAGGAGAGAGAGAGGGAACTAGAGAAAGAAAAGAGAGGAAGGAGAGCAACCAGGGAAACAGAAAAAAGAGGGAGCCACTGAGCTAAGGAGCAAAGCACTCCTGGAGAATTGGGAAGGTGAGGGAAACCTCCAAGAGACAAAAGCTACGAGCATCAGGCTCGCCTCTGCTGGGAGACTGTGTAGCTCCCCTCCTCTCTGGGCTCTTCTGTATTTCCTTTGCATTCCTGTCAGAGCTCAAGGAACATTCATGCACCAGGCAGACACTTCCAAAAAGCTTCCTTTGGAGGCTTCTGGAAACTCTCCATAGGCCTAGGAGGCCCGAGTATGATTCAGCCTGCTTGGTCCCAGTCACTAAACTTGCAGGTCCCACCCTCCCACCCCCACCCCCACCCCCACCCCCACCCGTGACAAACTACTGGTCAAGTGCCATACCCACACACAGAAGTTACCAGAGTTGGGAGAACCCTTTTTCAAAGGCCCAGTTGATGTGGCTTTTCAAGTCTTTCCCCCTAAACCATAAAGATAAGCACTGTTGGCGGGACACATACAAACCCATTCGCTCCTGTCCTACAATAGCCATGCAAATAAAAACCCACTATCCAAACAGAGAGGGAGAGAGAGAGAGAGAGAGAGAGAGAGAGAGAGAGAGAGAGAGAGAGACAGAGACAGAGACAGAGACAGAGACAGAGAAAGACAGAGACAGACAGAGACAGAGACAGAGACAGAGACAGAGTTTACAAAATTCTAATCCCAGAATCACTCAGCCCAGCCCAGTCACTCCAGCAGGAACACACACATTTACACAGACACACACTCAGACATTAAAGTGCATTTTCACATCAGGGTTAGCACATGCATACAAGTGATCTTACATGTTCATACAGTAAGACCACAAACAAGCACATCCTCTCACATCCAGCCGACTCACAGAAGCAGACACAGACCGACAAATAATTTTAATGCACATATTAACACACAACCCAAACAGGACCACAGGAAATTATAAACACAAAAATTTACACGCCCAAAATAAAAAGCACAACCAAAATCCCTCTAGGTCCCAGGGTTTGATCACGAACACACTATAAATAGAATAAAATGGTAGTTTCCAAGCAGCGGATAAATACTAACAAACTCAGTACATTTACCCAAACAAAAATTCACAGCCAAGTCTTGGCACAAATCATCTATGGCTCCAGCTCTCGGGCCCCAGCCCCGCACCATCAGCGTTTTTCCCTGCAGCAAGCAAATATACAGAAACACATTCCCACCCTACCTGGCACACAGCAAGCAGTGCCTTGCTTACTTTTCTATCCTATCTAGTGTTAGGGGGCAAAGAGGGAAGAAGGGGAGGAGGGTAGAAGGGGAAGATATAAATTTATAGAATAAAAACAAGGCCTGCTCCCTTTCCTCCTCTCCAGGGCCAGGCGCCTCTCCGCTCACCTGCAGGGAACCCCACACCTGCGAAGCTGCCCTTAGCCCTAGGAGGGGTCCGGAACTTAAAGCCAGGAATGCCGACGGCACCGGGCGGTAGCCTCCCTTTTTTGCTCTACAGAGTGACCCACTCCCCACGGTTCCCGCCAGGCTGACCTAGAATATAGATAGTGTGCCAGAGAAAGACAGTGAGCGGCCACCCCCTGTCTACCTGCCCATCCGAGGTAGACCACCCCCTTCTCCACCCCTCCCCCAGAGCCGGGTGAGCTGGGAACTTAGACCTGACATTCGGGATTCCCAAACGAGGCCAGGTGACATCTCTGCGTCAATCTGGCTGGAGGTGGGGGGGGAATGAGGGCACAGAACTACCCAAGCTTCCCGCCTGCTGGGCCCCAGCCCCATGTGTGACAAAAGAAGCCACAGCCCGGAGAAGTACGGGGTCTCTCAGCTCCTGCGCTCAGAGCCCCGGCGAGCTGCAGTCAAACGCAAGAGGGAATTGGGCGGGTTCGGAAGCGGGAAGCTACAGAGCACTCCCGGCCCGGGCAACTTCTACAGGTTGCGAGGGTGGCAAACCGGGTGGGAGGTCCTTCTCTGAGTAGGCCTTGAAACCCTGCCCCCCCAAAAAAAATATTTGCGGAGAGAAAACCCTCAGTTTTCGGATCGCGTCCCCACCCCTCCAGGCCCAAACTGGAAGGTAAATACTTACTTAGCTTGGGAACCAGGTACTAGCAAATACTCAGCAATACTGATGTCTTGTTTTTTTTGCTCTGTCCTGACCGCAACGCTGTAGCCAATTTAGATATGCTATAAATTTAAGGGGTTGCTATGGCCACGGCGCGCCCATTGGCCGCCCGGCCCCCTACGTGCCGCACCACGTCACCAAATCTGAATAAGGATGCGCGAATTAGGCGGCGGCCAGACAAAGATGAGGATCGGGACCGCTTGAAAGTGGGGGAAAGTGCCGGCGCCTCCGCCAACCGGGAAAGCCGCCCGCTAGTGCCGAAGCCAGCAGCCGCCGAGGACACCTGCTCGAGGCTAGAGCGAGGGCCTGGGTGCGACCCGTGGCATGAGGCTGTGACCGCCGCCGCCCTCCACTACACTCTGAGCAGTGCAGCGCCAGGCCGGAGAGCGTCGGAGGACTTGACCCTGCGAAGTCTTGGTTGATCCGTATCGGACTCGCCTCTGCCGAGGCCCTGAGACCAGGGAGGCTGAGAGCCACAGCGGCGGGGACCGGGAGGCCCTAAGGGCCCAGGGGCCCCAAGGAGGACGAGGCGGCCGGAGCCGCCGGGGCGCGCGGCTATGATGGTGCACTGTGCGGGCTGTGAGCGGCCCATCCTCGACCGCTTTCTGCTGAACGTGCTGGACCGCGCATGGCATATCAAATGTGTTCAATGCTGCGAGTGCAAAACCAACCTCTCGGAGAAGTGCTTCTCCCGGGAGGGCAAGCTGTACTGTAAAAACGACTTCTTCAGGTAAGAGGCCCCCGCCGCGCCCTACTGCCTACCACTGGCTGGCCGGAGCTCCACCCAGGCTCCTTGGGAATTAGGGGACCAAACATCCATCCCAGCTTGAGGGGAAGGGAGCAGATAGGCCTCTGCCCTCCTCAAACCCTGTCCTCTGCTTGTGGGATTCTGAGGCTAAGGAGAGGAAGGAGGACGCTGTTTGGCTGCCTCACCTTGGGTCGGCCCAGGCAGCAGAGATCGGACAGATGGCAAAGGCAGGAAGCTCTGCAACTTGCTCCCAGCCCTTTCTCTACGCCTGAGTTCCCCGGGACAGAAGCTTCAAGACCCCTCTCCCTAGATCCCAAAGGTGCTCCAGGAGTTCAGGGCAGCTGAGGGCTTCTTCCCAGAAGAAACTCTGAACCCAGAGGGTAACGTGAGGACGAACAGAAACTTCCCAGTCCCAAAGGACCCTAGCCAAGGAGGGGTCTTCCGGAAATGGGGGACTAGAAACTTCACCTTAACCCCGACTCACACTCCTGAGCCATTTTCTTCCTAGTTGTAAAGGCACTCAGGAGATGGAGCCTGGGGATCAGCGGGTCTGTTCTGCGAGGTGTCACCTCTCTTCCTAAGTCCCTATGCCCCGCTTCAGGCAGGCCAGGACCCAGTGCCTCTTTGGGCCTCAGTTTCCCCAAGTGGGAAATGCTAAGGAGCAGCCTAGAAACCTGTGGGGTTGCCCCCACCACCACCAACTGCGCTTTCTGCTTGTTTCCACCCGGCACCCAGACTGGCTTTGTGAGCCTGAATTCCAGGCACTGAGGGGGCGTGATTAGCTCAGCAGAGGAGAAAGGCAGCCTGCCCCAGTGGCCGGGCACTTGGGAATTTGAATAGGAGAAAATGTCAGCCTCGCCTTTACACGTGTAAACTCCCCGGCCCCAGAGGCCTTGGCGCCCCTAATGTGGCATGCTTGCAAAGCACCTAATGATTTTTGATAAGGTGTATATAGCCAATTATGCTGCCGGATAAGGCCAAAAGTGACTTATGGTTTCTAATGCCCTCACTACATCAATGTCACCCAAAATCACTCTGTTTAGAGACATGAGTGTGAGTGGATGAAGGGGTCCCCCAGGATTCTGAGCTCTCTTCTTTCTCTCCACCCAACCTGTACCCCTTCATTTAGGTTCTGCACACTACCCATTGTGTTTGAGCAGGGGGTACTTTTTTCCTAGGGCCCAAGGAAGAAAAGGGATTTTGTTCAGAGGCAAGGGAAAGAGGACTTCTGAGTGATCCCAGGTCCTGGCTGGGTAGGACTTAAGATCAGCCTCTGTCCCCATTCTCCTGCTGCCTGCCAGGGCTAGAGATTGGGGAGGAGGGTGTACATGTGTGCAGAAACTGACTTCCTGTATCCAGAACATCGTGCTCTGAGAACCTCCTATGCACAGCTCTTTGGGGGAAGGGGGTATTAGGCAGGTCTCCCAGGTAGCACCAGAAGCCAGAGGAAGGTTCTGGCATTTCTGCTTAGATCTTCCACCCTGCTGCTAAAAGCAGACAGACAGTCCTATCTGGGACGCATGCAGGGGCCCCATCCAGGAGGGACTGCTAAGGATGGTGGAAACCTACTCTATAGGCTTAAAACCCTTTGTGGGCTCCTGAAACAGCCGAGGTGAGGTAGATTTGGTAGGGACCTGAAGGCAGGGGAGGCAGGCATCTTGGGACACCCTTAAAGCCTCGGTCTGCACTCAAGGCTGCACTCCCAGCTCTTCTGATCATAGCCCCATAGAGCCCGAATCAACATACTAAAAGCAGGGCCACCTTTGGTGCCCCAAACCAGCCCTGCCAAGGGAGACTAAGATTAGGCCTCCATTTGACAGCTATGGAAACATGGGTCTCTGGGAAGGCAGAGCAGGTTGGAAGAGGTCAGCACCAAAGAGGACTTGGACACTAGATCCACCTCCCCCACCTCACACTGACAGGAGTCTTGTTACCCCCACAGGCGCTTTGGCACAAAGTGCGCTGGTTGTGCACAAGGCATCTCTCCCAGTGACCTGGTACGCAAGGCCCGGAGCAAAGTCTTCCACCTTAACTGTTTCACGTGCATGGTGTGTAACAAGCAGCTGTCCACCGGAGAGGAACTCTACGTGATCGACGAAAACAAGTTTGTGTGCAAAGACGATTACTTGAGCTCCTCTAGCCTCAAGGAAGGAAGCCTCAACTCAGGTACGCAGGCCTCGGCCCTTGCCCACCTCTCCTCCTAACGCTATCGGGCTCCCCGCAAACCAGCTTGACACTCTCAACCGTCACCCCTGTGCCTGCTCTGCCCTGGGATGTACTGGGCTAACCTCCACTTGAGGGGCTTCAGAGATGAGGAGAGACAGGAGACAGTTCTACAGGGGACAACACCACCACCACCCCCCAAAGCGGGTTCATCTTCTGGAACACCACCTTAGAACTGCAAAAAAAAAAAAAAAAGTCTCCCTTCAGTGTCATTTGAGGTCCTGGCAAATTCTAGAATGAACAGGAAGGTTCATAGCTATTTAGAGGAAAGAGAGACGAGACGGGGGGGGGGGGGGGGAGGGGGGGGTGGGATAAGAGGGGACACTATGTACCCACCTCTGTCCCCACTCCTGAAGAAAGGGTTTTTGAGAGGGCGTGCCCCGTTTCCCCGGGAGCTGCTGACTGGCAGAGGTGTTGAGAATGTCCTTTCAAACTAAGCCAGGCCTGGAGAGAGTAGGGGGGCCCGGGTCTGGGGGAGAGGTGCCCCCTGGTATGGGAGGAAACCTGGTGACCAAGGCAGAGAGAGACTGGGTCTTCCGGGACCGGGTTCTGAATTGGAGACGGATCGCGCTGACGCCGCTGTCCTGTCCCTAATCCGTCCGCCCCGCAGTTTCATCTTGTACGGACCGCAGTTTGTCCCCGGACCTCCAGGACCCGTTACAGGATGACCCCAAAGAGACCGACAACTCGACCTCATCGGACAAGGAGACCGCTAACAACGAGAACGAGGAACAGAACTCCGGTACTAAGCGGCGCGGCCCGCGCACCACCATCAAGGCCAAACAGCTGGAGACGCTTAAGGCAGCCTTCGCAGCCACGCCCAAGCCCACGCGCCACATCCGCGAACAGCTCGCACAGGAGACCGGCCTCAATATGAGGGTCATTCAGGTAGGACTGATGGGCCAACCCTCCCGACCAGCAGGCGCACCTCCCGTCGGGCAGCCTAGCCTATGAACGCTATGGGCCTGGCGTAGGGACAGTCGGGTACCCGAAGCTGGAGCCATCTGGGCACCCTTTGGAGGAGGGAATTTTTAACCAAAAGATTTGATTCGGTCCCACTGTCCTGGCAATGCGATTTTTGAGCGAGGTCGCTAGACCTCTCAGAATTCCATCCACCTCCTCAACCTACCCTGAGCAGCTAATGACTTAAGCCTCTCTGGCGTCCGGAACCAACTTCCTCTCCAAGCACAAAAAGGGGAGATGTCCTTGCGCCTTAGCGCTGGCAAAGCGACAATCGGCTGGAGCTTGGCTCCGCAGCCAGGGGCGAGGGCCAGGCGGGGTAGGAAGCCTTTATAAAGCCGTCAGGCCGCGGGCAGGCCGAGGACCAGGAAGCCGGGGTCTTTATGAGTCACCCCACGGGTCCACGAAATCCTTCACCCTTGGCTGGTTTGCCGAAGCCCCTCTCCGCCCCTCCTGGACTAATCCGACCCAGCCCTCGCCTAAAGAGAGTTGTGGTGTGCCCGAGGCGCTAGGACCCTGCAGGGGCAGCCCCAGCAGGAAAGGAGGTGGGGTGGGGAGGGCATTCCTGACCTCAAGCTCACTCACTACCCTTCCCTGCTCCCCAGGTGTGGTTTCAGAACCGGAGATCCAAAGAACGCCGCATGAAACAACTGAGCGCTCTGGGCGCCCGGAGACACGCCTTCTTCCGGAGTCCGCGGCGCATGCGTCCCCTGGGAGGCCGCTTAGACGAGTCTGAGATGTTGGGGTCCACCCCATACACTTATTACGGAGGTAAGGGGCACCTAGGGACGCTCTGCTATTTGGCCGGGCGCAGAGCTCTTCTGGGCTTTCTAGTGTTTTGGGCTACGGTAGGGCAGCCTTGATTTTTTTCCCCACCCACGCAGGATGTACACAAAACCATTACTAGACAGACTCATTAGCACACGCTACTCACTCACAGGTACCCCCTGAACACGCACACCCACACAGGACACATGGACTCACATATACCCGGTTGCAGTAAGACTCAGTGGAACAGCTTGAGGTAGGGCTGCAGACAGGTACAGCCCACTCCTCGCGGGTTTTTCTGGGGCAGCGCCAGTAAACGCCAAGCACCTCTCTCTCCACCGCCCACATTGCCTTTCTTCCACTATTCAATGCTGCCTGCAGGTTGGTGAGCTTAGGGAAGGCTGCAACCCCACCGGCTTGAGTTGCTGGAAAAGGGGGCCTGCCTTTTCACAGCTTGCTTCAAGTGCCTGTGTGGATCCAGGGCCCACTCCGGTCCAAGCAAAGGGATTGATCTAGAATGGGGGTGGGCTGGTGCTCCCCATTAATCTGGGGGTTTTGATGTTAATAGACTCAATCCTGCTTGTCCGCCCTTCTTCTCTTGCTCCGCGGCACTAGCGTCCCGTCCTAGCGTTCCGTCTTCTTCCCAGCTTCTCTGTCTGGCCAGCTCCCTGAGGAAGGTGGGGACCGCCCAGCTATCCTCTCAGTCTCAGAGCCCTCTGTGGAAAGGATGGATTTCTCTAGATTCCCAAACCTTCCGATTCATGGAGCCTCCGGGAGTGTTTAACCAATGGCACTGACCTATTGGCCTGCTTCGGGACTCCAAACTCAAGTTTGAGAGGCAAAAAGCGAATTCCCTTTAAAATGTGGACAATGCCGGCATGGAGAGGAAGTGAAGTCAGGCATACTGGTAGAGAGAGCAGGAGAACCCCAGGCCTGACCTCCATATGAAGAAGCCTGGCAAGTTAAACTACAGACCAGTCCGAGGCCCCTGGATATTGCTGGCAAAATGTGAACCGGTGATTTTAATGTGGTAGCGGGGGCCCAGATTGGGAAGCCGGAACTGTATGGTGATGGGCGTGTCCTAGGGCGTCTAATCTTTCTACCTAGCTTGTCCTCAACACACACACTCAAAAAAAAAAATCTCAACCCGGAGCCCAGAGATAGTTGGGGCGGTACCCGCCTGGAAACTCCCGCCCCAACCTGAGTAATTAATCAAGGTTTTCAGGGGGACCAGACCACCCCGCACCGATCCTGCCAGCCCCCCTCTCTCTCTGCAGACCTGAGGGAAAGGTGGGAGACAGAACACCAGAGCCCCCCTTTCTCCGAAAACGGGATGGGGGCACAGGACTCCACAACCCCCAGCACAGCAGCCCCGCCTAATCCGCACTGGGAGATCCCGGTGGTGGCGGCCGGCAGCGGGCGAGAAAGGGGCCGGGTGGCGGGGCCCGCGGCTCCCCGTGGGAGCTCGGACAAAGCCCCAGCTGCGGCTTTTGTGCCCTTTTCAGACAGCGTTTGTTCCAATTACCTCCGGCCCGGCCGCCATATGGGCGGAGGCGGCGCGCACGGCTCCAGGGCCGCGGCCTTCCCTGCTTAGCGCGCTCCTTTTCCGTTCCTTTGAGGGCCCCCAAATTTGTCTCTTTCAACCTTCCTCACTTTGGGGCAGTATGGAATTTGAGGTTTTCAAAAACCTAATTGGAGACCTAAACTGCCTCCACTCCAGGAAGGTCTCCATACAAGCCTCCTCCCATCCCCTGATTTGGACGGCTTTCAGGGTTTCCGGAAAATGTGTGTTTATGTGTGTGGGGGGGGGGGTTGGCGGAATCATCCAGAGCCAGCCTGTGAACTCAGACCCTGCGACTGAGTAGGGGGAATGGGTTTCCAGAAGAGACCCTGGCCTGGGGGGGGACGCCGATTTTCCCGCAGTACAAGGCTGGTTGTCCCATCAACAGGCTGTTAGGCGCTCCTTTTGATGGGGTCCCGCACCCCAGTTCTGGAGAGGCCGATCTGGAGGTGGGAGGAAGCTGTTTTCCAGGGGGAGGCCAGAGGGTGTCCACAGAAGCAATTTTTTGTGGCGGTTTAAGCGCCTTACTTGTGAATCCTGCACCCCTGAATTGTAAGAAGGATGCGCACTTCTTTGTGTCAACTCTTCCAAAGGTCTCTGTCCTCAAATAACTTTAAAATAACCTGGGCTTCCTTCCTAGCAAGATCCTCTGGGTAGAGAGTGGAGACTCTCTCCCTCCTCTCTCCACCTCCTAGAAACCCTCAAATGGTCCTGACCTCCGGACCCCAACCTCACTGAGCTTGGTGACTGGAGAGGAGCAAGAGAGAAAACACTGAGGTTGTCCCTGCCTGTGCGCCCTTCGCGCCCCTGAGCCCCGGCTTCCTGTCCACTGCTTTCTGCGCTCTGGCCGCTGCCCGGCGCCGGTTTGGCTTCCCTCGCTGGGGCCACAGCCCGGCTCTGAACCTCTTTGGTTTGCGCTACGGCAGCCGTTTGCTCCCTGAGCCTTGCGGGCTTCCAAGCCTGGTCCTCCTGGGTCCACTGTCTCTACCTCTGGGCTCATCCGGCTTCTGGCTCTCATAGTCTTTCGTCTTGCACCCTCTCCGCGGCTTGGGTTTTTTTTTGTTTTTTTTTTTTGTTTTTTTTTTTCCCCCTTCCTTTATTGTTCCGTCTCCCTCTTCCTCTACTTGCGCTCTCATCACTTGGCTGTTCGAGTGTGGTGACACGTCTGGGGCTGCCCTCTACCCCTCCCCCCGCCACGTCGCTGCAGATCTCTGTCCCATGTCATTTCTCCATCTCTCACTCAGTCTTCCCTTTGCTCTGCGCCCCTGGCCTCTACAGGCTCTCTCTCTCTCTCCATCTCCGTGTGTTTGGGAACCTGCGATTTCGCAGTCTCTCTTCCCTCGCTACCTATGGACCGTACTGCTCAGCATCCTTGCAGCTTCAGTATCCCTCCCAGCCCTTCTGCAGTTCTGCATTTCTCTCTGTCTCCCTTACCCATGGCCCTCCTTGGCCACCTTCCATCCCCAAGGCGTCCTCCGTCAGTCTCTCAGAGCCACCTTACAGTCTCGGTCTAACCTAGGGTCGGTGGCATGCTCTCCTGCGCCCTCTCCGTATCTGTACCAATGGCCTTCTCCGTGTGTCCTTGCCTTCGCGTCCTCGGGTCCCCTAGGTCCCTTGTCAGCCCTGGCAGTCTGACCTCACGCCCTCTCTTATCCCTTGTCCTTCCCGCAGACTACCAAAGTGACTACTACGCCCCGGGAGGCAACTATGACTTCTTCACTCATGGCCCGCCTTCTCAGGCACAGTCTCCGGCCGACTCGAGCTTCCTGGCAGCATCGGGACCCGGCTCGACGCCGCTGGGCGCACTGGAACCGCCGCTGGCCGGGCCTCACGGCGCAGACAACCCCAGGTTCACCGACATGATCTCGCACCCGGACACACCGAGCCCGGAGCCCGGCCTGCCCGGCGCGCTGCACCCCATGCCGGGAGAGGTGTTCAGCGGCGGGCCCAGCCCGCCCTTCCCCATGAGCGGCACCAGCGGCTACAGCGGACCCCTGTCGCATCCCAACCCCGAGCTCAACGAGGCAGCCGTATGGTAAGGCCGAGGGGGCCGAGTCACCCCCCTGCCATCGAGCCCGGGACGCCGCCTGGGTAACTCTCAAGAGTCCTCTCTTGGGTTCGCACCCACCCGGCAACTCGCATCTCCACCCCTCAGAGTTTCGGCGCGCGCTTGCGCAATTTCTTGGGACCAAAGTCAATATTCTGGAGGGTCGAGATTCCAAGCACACTCTAGAAGCCCTCCGAACCCCCACCCACCATCACCTCTGAACTAAGAGGGGCTTGAGACCAAGGAGCGGAGACCGAGGCGCTACCCCTCCCTACGAGCCAAGGCATTGTGAAATCTTATTTCTCTCTCTTTCTCTTTAAAAAAAAAAAAAAGTTAAGAAGAGAGAGGTTGAAAGGGAGAGGGAGAGAAAGAGAAGAGGAAAGTCTCGGCCAGAGAAGAAAAATAAAGAGGACCGCTGGTGAATGGAGGCTTTGCAGGAAGACAAATCCACTTGAGAGTTGGCGCCCCCTGGTGGTCAATCTTGAGACTGAAGGTTAGCTTGTCCAGTAACCTGCGCGGTCAGCACCGGGCCAGCTTGGGCCTAACTCCCTGTTCCTCCTAAATTGAGCCTGAGGGGACCTGGCAGGATTCGAACCCTCCCACCCTTGCTTTGCCCCTGAGCTGAGCGCCAGGTCGCTGGGCGTTTGCCCACGGATCACTCTCCCTGCCCGGGGCCTGGAGGCTGGGCCATCAGGACGAACAGTATTATACTTTTTTGGAAGTCGGACGCTTCTAGTTTCCTTATTTTGTATAAAGAAGAAACAAATAAAGTATGTTTTTGTGTTTACTGTTTATTTATTGTACTCTAGTTATCTGGGGCCGGACATTTTTATATTTTTAAGAGGAGGGTGGGACAGAGTGGGGGAGGGGAGCCAGAAAGAGGTTTACCAAAAAAATACACAAACAAAACAGAAAAACAAACAAAAAACAAAAACAAAAAAAATCAACTTTTTTAAAAAAGAAAGATTAATAAAAAAATTCTTTTCTCCCTCAGCTCTGTGTGGTCTTTTTTTTTTTTTTTTAATTATTATTATTCCAGTATCTTGAGAGTCAGGGCAAATGTACCCAAAACCCCTCCCCCATCCACTAGGGCAGCAGTTCTTAACCTATGGGTTGAGACCCCTTTGGGGAACAAATGACTCTTTCACAGGGGTCATTTAAGACCTCCAAAAACCACAGACATTGACATTAAGGTTGACAACAGTAGCAAAATTAAAGTTATGAAGTAGCAACGAAAAAAAAATTTATAGTTGGGGGTCACCACAATATAAGGAACTGTATTAAAGGGTCACAGCATTAGGAAGGTGAGAAACACTGCACTAAGGCCTTTAGTTTTGGTTTCGTTCTTTTTTTTTTTTTTTTTAAGATTCATTTTGTTTATTATAATTATGTATACAGTACTCTGCCCAATGTACACCTTCAGGCCAGAAGAGGGTGCCAGATCTCACAATGGTTGCCGGGAATTGAACTCAGATCCTTTGGAAGAGCAGTCAGTGCTCTTTTCTTTTTAACATATATTTTATTAATTTATTAATATTACATCTCAATTATTATCCCATCCCTTGTATCCTCCCATTCCTCCCTCCTTCCCGCTTTCTCCTTACTCCCCTATGACTGTGACTGAGGGGGACCTCCTCCCCCTGTATATGCTCGTAGGTTATCAAGTCTCTTCTTAGTAGCCTGCTATCCTTTCTCTGAGTGCCACCAGGCCTCCCCATCCAGGGGACGTGGTCAAATATGGGGCACCAGAGTTCGTGTGAAAGTCAGCCCCCCTCACAAAAAAGAAAGAAAGTCAGTCCCCACTCTCCACTCAACAGTGGAGAGTGTCCTGTCCATTGGCGCAGTCAGTGCTCTTAATCTCTGAGCCATCTTTCCAGCCCTTGGGTTTTGTTCTTATTTGATAGTTTCTTTTAAAATTTTTATTTCATGTGTGTGTG
The DNA here is from genome assembly GCA_907169655.1 of Acomys percivali. Taxonomy (NCBI): domain Eukaryota; kingdom Metazoa; phylum Chordata; class Mammalia; order Rodentia; family Muridae; genus Acomys; species Acomys percivali. The sequence goes on along the minus strand of OU015754.1, from coordinate 28,880,927 downwards.
TGTATGTGTGTATGTGTGTATGTGTGTGTATACCATAATGTGTGTGCCATGATGTGTGTGCCATGATGTGTGTGCAGAATCTGGAGGGCAAAATTGGGGAGTCAGCTTTCTCCTTCTAATATGTGGGTCCCAGGGATAGAACTCAGATCCTCAAGCTTGGCAGTAAGTGCCTCCACCAACGGAGACCCCTACTTTTTTAGTTCTGGGGGGGTCTCTTCTGCTTTTATGCAAATCACACGCGGGCCAGGTACACAGTAGGCCTACAGGACAACTGAGGAATGAACAGGGGGCACGTTGTGTCTGCCTCCATTATATCAAAAGAAGACCAATCTAGCATGCTGGTGTGTACTTATAGTCCCCACACTTGGGAAGCTGAGGCAGGAGGATGGCAGGTTCTAGGCCATCCTGGGCTGCACGGTGAGACTTTGTCTCAGGGAGAGGTGAGACCGGGGCAGGGGAGGGGTGAGGAGGTGAGGGGCTGGTTTCACCCCTATTTATATTGCGTGCTATTCCAAGCAGCTGAAAACCATAGCGTTAAAAGGCTACAGCCATGTGAGCAGCAGCTGCAGGTCTCTTCAAGGCTGCTAGGGAGGGAGGGCTCTGGGGAGTGGGCCTGTGGTTCTCCAAGCCTCGTTAAGTATGAGCTGTCTCTAGAAAAAGGCTAGACAGACAGCGCTGACTGTGACTTTTGTTGTTGTTGTTGGTGGTGGTGGTGGTGGTGGTTTGTGTTTGGGGACAGAGTCTTCCTGTATAACCCAGCTAGCCTCGAACTTGAGGCAATGCCTACCTAGCACAGAAATTACGGGTGTGCCCCCACTGATGTGTGTGGTGCTGGGGATCGAACCCATGACTTCATGCATGTTGGGTGAGCACTCTACTCATTGAGCTGTGTGCCAGGCTCCTGTGATTTAGGAGGCCTTTCTCTCCTCTCTGCCTCAGTCTCCTGACTTGGAAAAGTAGGACTTGGGGAGACTTCTTCCTTCGTTCCCTTTCAACTCAGGCTTGATAGGACCAGAAAGGCAGAAATGACGTGAAAATGAATGGTAGTGTTCTGCCTTCGGGTCCTGTGTCACTCAAGCTCCAGTTGGGAAGCTGGCCCATTTTAGCATTGGTGAAGGGGAGGACAGGGGACGGGCTACTTGAAAGAGCTACTTGAAATGGCCACTAGGACAGGAACCTGTTCAGATCCTGCAAGGCGGCCAACCTTCCCACTTTTCATACTCCATCAGAGAGTGGGTAGTTGCTCATTGTGAAGAATTTAGGGAGTTCAGATCCACAAAAGATTGCCATCACTCAGAATGCCAGGCACTGTGGTGAGGTAGGCCTGCACATCCTCCCAGACTCTTTCTTCTTCTTCTTCTTCTTCTTCTTCTTCTTCTTCTTCTTCTTCTTTTTCTTCTTCTTCTTCTTCTTTTTCTTTTAAAACCCAAGGCTATACTCCATGGACAGCCATGGGGTCTCCTGGTAGCTCAGAGCATCTCCCAAGTTCATGGAGACAGTCTAGACCAATGGTTCTCGACCTATGGGTCGCGACCCCTGGGGATTTTCCCCCTCCCCACTCCATCAAATTTTCATATTGTAATTAATAACAGTAGCAAAATCACAGTTAATGAAACAACAACAAAATAACTTTATGGTTGGTGGTCACCACAGCATGAGCAACTGTATTAAAGGATGGAAGCATTAGGAAGGTTGAGAACCAGTGGTCTAGATGGAGCCACGTTTGGTTCGGGATTGGTTGGTTTTGATTTTAAGCAACCCTATCGGGGTTTGCCTAGTTCCAGAACTAGACAGAACAAACACTTCACAGCTACTTCTCACCATGGCCCTGGAAGGTATTGCTGTCCCATCAGAACGCTGACAGAGGGACTTACCCGAGGTCACAGAGCTGCAGGGCGGCAGAGATGGACTCAGTCCACACACTGGTTCCCGTTCTACTCCCATACGGTGTACTGGCTGTGGTAGATTCTAGAAGCGCTGTGCTAGGGAGGGGTTTGTAACACCTCAATCTCCACCAGGACCCCTGCTGGCTTTCTGGCCATGCGTGAGCTTTGGAACTGGACGCTGGGGTTAGAGAGGACGCTCCCCTTTGCTTCTCTGAAGACAGGCTGTGACAGCATCTGGGGGCATGGGGAAGGGAGGGACACAAGGGTTTAGGAGGTAGGGAAGGTGGCTGAAAAGGGGAAGAGGAAAAGTAAAGGAGGAGGAGGAGGAGGAGGAGGGGAAGGGACTCAAGAGGGGAGAGAACGGGTCTCCTGCGCCTGAGGTACCCCGACCACCTGTCTATATGGGACACTTGAGCCCCAAGGTGTCAAGAAGCTTCATCCACGGGGACAGCAGAGCTCACATTGGGACCACCGTCATGTCCTGTCTTCTGGGTGGATGCATATATAATGTGCGAACACAGCTGCCTCTCCACTGTCCATATCCTCAGCCCAGGGGAACGGGGACAGAGGAGAAGACCACTCTTACCTAGGGGATGACTATATAACACAGCGACCCACTAAAACCTCAAGGGGCCTCAGAAGCCTGCTCAATGAGGAGCTCTGGGTCCCCAAAGTTACCTTCTTGGGGAACCAGAAGCCAGTCACTGCTTATTTCATGAGCCTCAGTTTGCTCTGCTGTGAAATGGGCTCAGGTGACTTCATGCAAGGAGTAGGATGGAGATTGAAGAGAAAGGCTCAAGGAATTGGTTCCTGTGTTCAGTCCCCATTCCCAACACTCAGCCACGCACAAAAGTACACCCTCACCCACACATGTGCACACACAGACACACACACACCATACTACACAGACATGCAGAACACACACAGAGACACACACACAACACAACACACACAGACATACACACACCACACCACACAGACATGCAGAACACACACAGAGACACACCACACATACAACACACAATACACATACACACACAGACACACACACAACACACACAGACACACACACAACACAACACACACAGACATACACACAACACACACAACACACACAGACACACACAACACAGCACACAACACACACAACACAACACACAACACACACAGGCACACAGAACACACACAGAGACACACGCAACAAATATAACACACAATACACATACAATACACAATACACACAGACACACATACCACACCACACACACACACACACACACACACACACACACACACACACACACTTGAGAAAGCCTTACTTGGCCCAACCCACCCCTACTCTCATGAGCTCATTGTAGCTTCCCAGATGTCTTCAGGGCCCAGGGCCACAGTGAGGAGAAACTACACCCTCACCTGCCCCAAGACAGTGTTCTGCAGGTGTCAGCAGAAGGAATACTTGCTGGAGCAAAGTCTGTGAAAGGCTGGATGAAGAAAGGGAGAGTGGGAAGAGCATTTACATCCTAGCACCCATGCTTTCCTGAGTAGAACCAGAGGAAGGCACCTGCTCAAAATGCGTATGTCTTGGTCCCCAGAAGCAAAGCCAGAGGGAAGGCTAAAAGCTCCCAGAGGTCCCTAGAACCCCCAAGCCTGCTGGACTATGGCGCCACACTGTTCCGACTGCCTCAGCTCCTCAGCTGGTGTCTCCCTCAAGCTTCAGTCCTATTCCAGACACGTGTCATCACTCTCACTCTGCAGGAGGAGGCCCAGACTGAGCAGGCGCGGTGAGCTTGCCTGAGCCACACAACTGAGAAGGGGCAGAGCCAAGTGCTCAGTCAAGGACTTCAGCTTTGAGAGTCTGTGTTGTTCCTGAGACCAGAAAGGGCCCCCCAACAGCTGCCTAAAGATGTGCAGGATGTGTGGACGGAGGATGGATGGATGGAGAGACTGATGGACATGATGGATGGGTGGATGGATGGATGGGTGGATGGATGGGTGGATGGATGGATGGATGGATGGATGGATGGATAGATGTATGGAGAGACAGATGGACAGAGGAGTGATGGATGGACTGGTAGATAATGGCTGGATGGAGCGAGAGACAAATGGACAGAGGAAGAGATGGAGGGAGATTTGGCTAGAGAGATAGATAGAGGGATGGACGGATGGATGGATGGATGGATGGATGCACAGAGGGAAGGACAGTCGGATGGATGATAGATGACTGAACAGTGAAAAGGTTACATGAATGAGTGGATGGTAGACACATGGAGATAAAGGGATAGATGAATGGATGTGTGGATGCTGATAAAGAAACGGATAGGTGAAATTTAGCAACAATAAAAGGGACTCTGAGCTGGGCATGGTGGTACACACACATAATCCTAACTACTTGCACATAATTCCAGCTAATTGGGAACCCGAGGCTGGAAGATTATAGATTCAAGGCCAACCCCCAGCCTGTTCAAGACTGTTTAAAAAGTAAAATAAACAAACAAAAAACACTAGCAAGTAGCTCATAATAGAGCACTTGCTTGGGGCACGCAGGTTAAGTACTGGTTCAATCTCCAGTACTGGGAGGGGTGGGACAGATTCTTGAAATAGGCATTGCTGGTAGAAATGTGCCTAGAGTTCGTTTAAAGTCCCCTCCAGGCTTTAGCACAGCTAAGCAGAGACAAAGCATAAGAGAGTCACCAAGGATCAAAGACACAAGGACACCTCCTTACCGCGCCCCATTTCATCCCCTCCCTCTCTAACACCCACCCGCCTCCTGTTTTGTTTCCTTGATGTCTCTGCTAATGCCCTGCTACCTCTCCAGCACCTGAACTCAAAAACGAAAAGCTTACAAGAGTTAAAAGGGGCGGGAGAGATGGCTCAGAGGTTAAGAGCACTGGCTGCTCATTCAGAGGCCGTGAGTTCGAGTCCTACAACCCACATAGAGGCTCACAACCTTCTGTAACTCCAGCACTAGGGCATCTTCTGACCTCTGTTGGCAACTACCCTCACATGGCATACAGGAGGGGGGAGAGAGAGAAATAAAAACAACAGCGAAATCTTTAATAAGAATTTCTAGCCGGGCAATGGTGGCACACTTCTTTAATCCCAGCACTCGGGAGGCAGAGGCAGGCAGATCGCTGTGAGTTCGAGGCCAGCCTGGTCTACAAAGCGAGTCCAGGACAGCCAAGGCCACACAGAGAAACCCTGTCTCGAAAAACCAAAATAACAATAACAGCAGCAGCAACAACAACAACAACAATAATAATACTAATAATAATTTCTCTAACCTGAAGTACAGCCTGGAGAGATGGCTCAGAGGTTAAGAGCACCGGCTACTCTTCCAGAGGTCCTGAGTTCGACTCCCAGTAACCACATGGTGGCTCACAGCCATCTATAATGTCATCTGACGCCCACTTCCGGCGTGCAGGTGTACGTGCAGGCAGAGTGCTGTATACATGATAATAAATAAATAAATCTTTTTTAAAAAAATAAATAAATAAAGACACAACCCCCAGAACTCCTTTAAAAATTAAAAAAATAATAATAATTTCTAAAGCCAGGCAATGGTGGTGTACGCCTTTGATCTCAGCACTTGGAGCACTTGGAAGGCAGAGTCAGCCAGATCTCTGAGTTCTAGGCCAGCCTGATCTATGGAGTGAGTTCCAGGACAGCGAGAACTACACAGAGAAATTGTGCCTCTAAAAGAATAAGACCAAAAAAAATTAAAAATACGTATAGGAATCGAACTCAGGACCTTTGGCTTTCAAACACTGTATACATAATAAATAAAATCTTAAAAAAAAAAAATACGTATAGGTAAGGACGTGAACCAAGCTCTGGCTATGTCCTCATGTGGGGGATGTAAACACATTTTCATTTTGATCCCAAGTGTGGGCTATGTAATGGATGTAAACATGTTTTGGTTTTGATCCCAAGTGTGGGATGGGGAACAGACTTGTGAGAGAACAGGTGATCTTTATCCACTAGTAGATGAACCACATCATTCAAGGGCTTGGGTTTTGCCAGCTGAAACACATCTTAGTACAGACTCTGAGAGGAGATATATAGATATATATGGCCAAAACAGGAGGCAGGGCTTTTTGTGGGGGGTCTTGGTATTGTTTGGCTGTTCGTTGCTCTGCTTCGAGATGCTCCTAGAGAGAACCCCTCCAGGAAAGGCTTTAGGGCTCCCGTTTCTGGCTGCTGTTCCTGGTTTCAGCAGCAACTTTGGTTGAATTGCTGCTGGTCTGCTGAAATCCTGTCAACTATGCCGGGGGAATTGCTCCCAGGAACTGAATCCAAAAAAGTCTACTTCTCCTATTCCCGTTAGCCTCTTTTCTCTCCTATCTAGGGTAGGTGGGTTGGAAGGGAGGTATAAGCCTTAAAGAACCTCAAATAAAGTTGGTTTGGAAAAGGTCGAGGCCTACGTCCTCAGATTTGGAAAAAGAAGACATTGCCTGTCCCCCTCTGTCCTTAGAAACATGTGGGCCCTTGACAGTTAAATTCTGACCAGCCCTGGACATTAGTTAAGCCTTCTGGGCTTCGACCCCAGCATGCATGCACGCACTTCTGCTCTCCCAATCCCCGGTTCTGCTGCACAGAGCATTAGAGCCGGCCCCTCCCCGTCCTTTGGACTAATATTTAAAATGTAGAAACGGCTGTGGAGGGCTCTGCTCTCCAGCCTTGTCATGCAGTAAAAACATATAAACAGAATAAATTCCCTCTGCAGCTCCAATGAGGAGAACACCAGGTCCCTGACTGGAATTTTAAGTCCCGCTTCAGTCGTTGCACCTCGCACAGCTGATTTATGCGGACGCGAGTGCTCCTCCGCTTACTTCTTCTGCTCAGCTCAGCGGCCAGGTTCCCCTTCCTGTGCCATTAGTGATATTAACACCTGGGCGGCCGGTCCCTGCAAATGGGCCATTACCCTGGTGCACAGACGCTTCTACAACCCTGAACCCCGGAATCCAGCCTGGCTCTAGCTGTGGCTCTGGACAGTGGCTCCTGCCGAAGTGCAAGCAGGGATCCAGGTCTGTTTCCGTCTACTCACACCCCAGCACCGGATAATGGGACCCTGAGGAATCTGAAGTGACTGACATCCCTCACCCCATTGTGTACCTGTGGCTTCCTGAGGACACAGAAAGTGGTGGGATGACTGTTCGTTATGTCTTCATTTAAATTCCTCTCAATTTTTCTATTATTTGAGTTATGCTATTATTTTTTTATTTCCTCTCTCTCTCTCTCTCTCTCTCTCTCTCTCTCTCTCTGTGTGTGTGTGTGGAGGGGTGTGGGTGTGGGTGGGTGTGGGTGGGTGTGGGTGGGTGTTGGTGCCCACAGAGGCCAATGGTGCCAGATCTCCCTGGAGCGGGGGTTACGGGCAGCTATGAGGCACATCATGTGTGGGTTCTGGAAATCGAACTCTGGGAAAGCAGCAGGTGCCCTTCAATGACTGAGTAATCTCTGGTGCAGCCTTCTTATGTCTGTAAGTGTTTAATTTTACTTTTTTGTTTATTGTGGGGTGTGGGGGGTCCCCGAGTGCCATGGCATGGGTGTGGCAGAGCGGTAATCCTTTCCACCATGTGAGGATCAAATCCAGCAAATGTCTTTACCCTCTGTCCTACCTCACACACACCCCGATTTTTTTCACACCCCGATTCTTTAATGCTTCAGATAATCATCCAGTGTGGGGGGAGCATTTGATACAACCCTCCCTCCAAGCTGCCACCTCCAGGGGTAACACTTGAGACCAAGGAAGAACAAGAGGATGGCCTAAATTCTCATGAAGACTTTATAGTGGTTTGGGGTCAGAAGCCAGATCTGCCAGCCTCTTGCTGTTCAAAAGGTGACCCAGGAAGTGGCCGGATCCAAAGCAACAGTGTCATTGTAGCCAGTAGGTTCCAGAGGCACCATAGGCATGCCCATGGCATCACACATGTTCATCCAGACATTAGATCCAAACCCCAGCCATCTCTCTTTCACTAGAGTAAAATTTTCTAGGGTGAGTTCTCTTGGTTCAGAAATGGCTTGGAATCCCAGCTGGGCTCAGGGCTCAGTGGGTAGAGTTGCTCATCCCGGATGCAGGGAGCCCTGGCTCCCAGTCCTGGCATTGTCTAACCAGGCTTGGCGCAAAACCCTGAAATCCCAACACTAAGGTAGAAGCAGGAGGTTCACGAGTTCAAGGTCATCCTCAACTACACTGCTAGTTTGAGGCCAGCCTGGGGTGACCTGGCTCATAAAAGGAAAGGGTCAAGGATAATAATGGGAGGGGGAAAAAAAAAGAGTGAGAGATTTAAAATATGAAGTTTTTAGGCATGGTGGTGCACACGTTCAATCCCAGCACTCAAGAGACAGAGGCAGGAGGATTTCTGTGTGTCTGAGGCCAGCCTGGTCTACACAATGAGTTCCAGGACAGCCATGGCTATGTAGAGAGACCCTATCTCAAAGAGATAAAGAGAGAGAGAGAGAGAGAGAGAGAGAGAGAGAGAGAGAGAGAGAGAGAGAGAGAGAGAGAATAGATAGATAGATAGATAGATAGATAGATAGATAGATAGATAGATGGGAAATAGATACATAGGTAGATATCACTGTCAAGGTTAAACAAGCCCATGATATCACAGTCCACTCACAGAACTTTCTTGAAGGGACCTGCCAAGAAAGACCTGGTAGTGATAACTTCCTCCATTTGCAGTATGGTGTGCCATCTGTTCAAACTCCTTCTTTGAGAAAATGCTTTGAACATTTTCAAGTGAGCACTAGGCAGGTGGGGCAGGGTGCACCTGTCTGTCATTCCAGAATTCGGGAGGCTGAGGCAGGAGCGTCACCATGAATCTGAAGCCTGGGTGACACAGTGATACCCTGACTCTAAAAAAGATCATTTGAGGCCAGAAGTAGAGCTCTTGCCTAGCAGCCACAAAGCCCTGGATCTAATCTTATCTCAGAAAAAAAAAAAAATCAATCAACATGTAAGTGCCATTTTGTTTGCTTTGGGGACCTTCTGTTTATCCAGATCCAGCTAATAAGGTCCTAGCATCAGAATCTTTTCAAAAATTATTTTTCCACTTCAGCCTTTCCAGGGGATATCATGAAAACATAACCTACCCCCTCCCTCCTCTCTTCCTCCCTCTCTCTCCCTCTCTCCCTCCTTCCATCCTCCTCTCTCTCTCCCCCTCCCTCCCTCCCTCTCTGTCTCTTTCCCTCGCTGTCTGTCTGTCTCTTTCTCCCTCTCTGTCTCTCTCTGTCTCTGTCTCTCTCTGTTTCTATGTATGTGTGTGTGTGTCTGTCTGTCTGTCTGTCTGTCTGTCTGTCTGTCTTTTTCTCGAGACAGGGTTTCTCTGTTTAGTCTTGGATGTCCAGGCTGGCCTTAAACTCAGAGATCTGCCTGCCTCTGCCTCCCAAGTACTGGGCTTAAAGATGTGTGCCACCACCACCTAGCACATTTATTCTCTTACTATTTGCCTATATATGTCACTTACTGCTGTCCTTTATTTGTTTGTGTGTTCAACAAGTACTTGGGTTTTTGTTTTGTGTAGCCTTGGCTGTCGTGGACTCACTTTGTAGACCAGACTGGCCTCAAACTCAGAGAGCTACCTGCCTCTGCCTCCCTGAGTGTTGGGATTACAGGCATGTACCACCACTCCTGGCTTTTTTTTTTTTTTTAAGACAGACAGATGCCCAGTGCTGAGAGTCTTGGGTTCCCTGGTTGATGCTGGAGACACTCTCAGTTTCTGTCACTATCTGCTTCACGTGATGTCATCATGTGAGGCCTCTAGGCTGGTACCTGGACATCTGGGCTCTGGCAGGTTGGACCAGCCCACTTGGGTGTCCCCAAGGCCTCCTTATCAAACATCCAGAGGACTTGGCTTGGGAACTGGCTGGATGCGATGAAGTGACCTACCGTACCCTCCCAGTAGAAGTGATGCTTTCTTTCCAAGGGCTGTGCCAATTTGATCTACAGATGAGACTATCAAAAATGCTTTGTAGGGGGCTGGAGACACAATTCAGTGGTTAAAAATACTTGTTGCTCTTGTAGAGGACCTGGGTTCGATTCCCAGCACCCCACATGTCAGCTCACAACTATCTCTTCCAGTTCCAGGGGATCCAACATCCTCTTCTGGCCTCTGAAGGCACTGCACGCAGGTGAACACTTTTATACCTAAAATCTTTCAAAAAGTAATCTTTGCCGATGCTGCATGGATGGACACACCATTGTAGGGTATTGCAGGCTGGAGGTGACAATTTCAGGAATGTGTCCGCCCAGACAGCTGGCCCCTAAGTGGTCCACTGCACAGAACTGGAGACATCTCTGTGCTGACTGCACGGGCCTGTGGCATTTTAATTTAGGACTGGCTTTGGCATAGTTGTGCTGTGCTGTATGTATCTAGGGCACTGGCTGTCTCTGGTCACAGCTGGAAATCCTGGGAGACCTCCACCAGCCTCTCACTTGATCATTCATCCAACCACTGACCAGGAATCTGAGCATAGGTCCATCTCAATTTGGTCCTGCTGTGCTGTTCAGAGAGACACCATAACCATGAGAAGGAAGGAGCAGTAACTGCAGGTGACAAGAAGAGGGTGACACGCGCCTGAGTGTGGTGGCATACACCTGCGATCTCCGAATTAGGAAGGCTGAGACAGGAGGAGGGTGAATCTGAGGCCTGACTACATAGTGAGACCCTATCTATGAGGAGGTGGGTGTGTATACAGGCGTTAGACATTTGGGAGGGTGCTCCCCTGCCCTAACTCAGCAAACAAGGTAAGTTACCTTTAGAATAAAATTTTGAAACAAAAGTGAACAAATAAGCAACATTTAAGCATAGGAGAATCTGCTTAGCTTGAGGGTGAACAAGGCAGTGAGGCCAGGGCCCCCCCAGTTACAATGTTATATTTTTACTCACGTTTGCATTCTTTTATATGTGGTTTCATTTGGTTTGGTTTCTCTTTTCAAGACAGTTTTCTCTGGATAGTCCTGGCTGTCCTGGAACTCACTCTGGTAGGAGACCAGGCTGGCCTCACACTCAGAGATCTGCCTGCCTCTGTCTCCTGAATGCTGGGATTAAAGGTGTGTACCACCAGTGCTGGGAGCATTCTTGAATTTTAAAATTCATATGGTATGTGTGTGTGTGTGTGTGTGTGTGTGTGTGTGTGTGTGTGTGTGTGT
>OU015754.1:28810712-28849840 GCA_907169655.1 Acomys percivali | reverse complement strand
TATAGATCAGGCTGGCCTTGAACTCACAAAAATCCTCCTGCCTCTGACTCCCAAGTGCTGGGATTAAAAGCATGCACCACTATATTGAACTAAATCTTAAAAAAAAAAAACAATTAGTAATAGGATAAGCCAAGTGCTGGTATGCCTGTAACCTCAGCACTCTAGAGGCTGAGGCAGGAGGGCTGCCATTAATTCAATGTCAAAAAATGCTACGTAGCAAGACTGTCTTTTTTAAAAAGTGGGGTGAAGGCCGCGTGTGGTGGCGCACGCCTTTAATCCCAGCACTTGGGAGGCAGAGGCTGGCTGATCGCTGTGAGTTTGAGGCCAGCCTGGTCTACAAAGCAAGTCCAGGACAGCCAAGGCTACACAGAAAAACCTTGTCTTGAAAAACTCATTAAAAAAAAAAAAAAAAAAAAAAAAAAAAAGGTGAGGTGAGGAATGTTGAGATAGTATGCCAGGTAAAAATACTTGTCACCAAGCCGATGACCTAAGTTCAATTCTCAGGACCAATATTGTGAAAGGACAGAATTGATGCCAAAATCTTGACCTCTCAGGGCTGGAGAGATGATCGCTCCACGGTTAAGAGCACTGGCTACTCTTCCAGAGGACCCGGGTTCAATTCCAAGAACCCACATGGCAGCTCACAACTGTCTGTAACTCCAGCTCTAGAGGATCTGACACCCTCACACATGCACACACGCAGTCAAAACACCAATGCCACATTAAATAAATAAATAAATAAATAAAATTGACGTCTGGCCTCTACACACACATGCTGTTGCATGCATGTGTTCACACACACAGAGAGAGAGAGAGAGAGAGAGAGACTGAGAGGAGAGAGTGAGAGAGAATAAATAAACAAATATAATTTTTAACTCTTTTAATGAAAACAGAAATGAAACAAAGCCAAACAGGCATGAGGCTCCTCCTATGGTTGGTATTCAGAATGCAGATCTTGGAGCCAGTCTCTGCTGCACACAGGAGCTGCCTCACTTCCTGGCTGAGGGACCCTGGGTAAGTTAGCCTCTCTCTGCCTTTGCTTGTCTCCCCTCCTGGTAGAGATGATGTGTGTGAGACACCGGGGCTGCAGCTAGTGCTCTGTTGTCACCGGAGCCCACAGCAGAGGTCTCAGTGACGTCATTCCATCACGGAATGTACAAAAACCTGGACATAAAAATAAATAAATAAAAGAAAACATTCCAATGATCTGAAACAGGTTCGGAGAAAACAAGTTGCTGGTGAAAGGTCACACACCAGGGGCAGAGCTGTGTTGGGGTGCTGATGGGGGCTGGGGGTGGGGTGGGGTGTGGACGAGGCAACTGTTGTGTTTGTCAGCCAGCTCCTGTCCCTGACACCTTAGGCCACCATGGGCCAGTTGTTCATTAATCCCCATTTCACCACCTCAGCCCCAACTGTCTGTGTACCATGTTCCCAGGACACTCTGTTGAGGTAAGTGGAGCGTCTGACACTTGCCAGCCAGCCTCTGTCACAAGTCTCACCTCATACCCTTTCATGCACAGACTCCTGAGCCGAGAGGTGGGAACAGGGACCTAGCAGGTTAAGCCCATGAAGGGATGCCTTGAGCTGGAGGCACAGAACTGACCAGCTACCACCCCAACTGCTTTGCCACCAGTATGTTGCAACCCCTAGGAGAAGGAGGAAAAAAAGAAGAAAATTAAAAAAGCAAATTGTCACCTTTGTCACCTCAAATTAAGCACCCACCTGGCCTAAGAAGTAAGACAGAATCATGAAGGCTTTGTCTGCATGTGCTCCCAGGTGTGAGGTTTTCTGTCACAGATCTCTTCACTCACCAATGAGCTGTGGCCATGCCCCCCCTCCCCGTTTGACCTGGCCAGCTCCCCACATCCACCATGGGTCACCATGGGTAATAACCCAGGGAGAGGCTCCAGCAATTGCCAGGTCCTGACCTTGGCTTGGTGGCTGCTTTTACACATCAGCAAAGACTGGAAATGACGCACAGGCACGGTGAGAGTCAGCAACATACAGTCCCACGAGGGTTCTGGGAGGTCCCCACCCATCTAGTGAGGGTTACAGCTGATGACCACAGTGAAGAAAAGCCCAATGGCTGCCCGGTCCTTAGCAGTCCCCACAGAGGTTGGACACAGAGCCCAAATCAAAGGAAGCTCCATTGTTCAGACAAATCCTCCAGCCCTTCTCTTTTGTTTTTTCCAGACAGGGTTTCTCTGTGTAGCCTTGGCTGTCCTGGACTCACTTTGTAGACCAGGCTGGCCTCAAACTCACAGAGATCCTCCTGCCTCTGCCTCCGTGAGTGCTGGGATTAAAGGTGTGCGCTGCCGCAGCCACCGCCACCGCCACCACCACCACCTGGCTAAAAGATCCTACTTTTATAATAACAACAACAAAAATAATTTAGTGGGGAGGAGGCTGGAGGGATGGCTCAGGAGTTACGAGTACTTGCAGCTACTGCAGAGGACCTGAGCGCTGTACCCAGCATCCACACTGGGTGACTCGCAACTACCTATAACTCCAGCTCCAGGGGATCTGACACCCTCTTCCTCCTTCAGCAGACACCTGTACACATGAGAACACACACACACACACACACACACACACACACACACACAAACTTAATAACAGATCTTTTTAAAAGTATTTGTGGCCAGGCAGTGGTGGTGCACACCTTTAATCCCAGCACTTGGGAGGCAGAGGCAGGTGGATCACTATGAGTTCGAGGACAACCTAGTCTACAGAGCAGTTCCAGGACAGGAACTGCTAGGGCTACAGGGCTACACAGAGAAACCCTGTCATGAAAACCCACGAAACCAAACATGTTTTGTACACTTGAGAGTAAGTCTTGGCCACAATACCAGGAAGAGAGACGGCAGAACAAGGAGGCCCGAGTGTGTTAGGCTGCTACGCTGGAGTGGTTGCTCAGACACAGCCGTTGAAATCTGGAGCCAGCCCATTTCCTGTTGTAGGACAGGTGCCCTGGGAAATGAGTGTCACTGTGTATGATGTTCTTCACTCTGGTGACACTCGAAAACATCTCCAGAGACTGTCTAGTGTCCCCCGGGTGCAAAAATCACTCGCCTGAGAATGGCTGTACCGGATCGAGGTGTGGGAAGGAGGCATTTGTGACAGGGTTGGAAAAGGTGTGGGGCTTACCCAGCATTCTCCAGGGCCTGAGTTGGACCCTCAGTGCCATGTAACATGGGCATGGTTGGCACATGCCTGTAATCCTAGGATTCTAAAAGTGGAGGCAGGAGGATCAAGAACTAAAAGACATCTTCAGTGGGCTGGAGAGATGGCTCAAGAGGTTAGGAGCACCATCTGCTCTTCTGAAGGTCCTGAGTTCAATTCCCAGCAACCACATGTTGGCTTACAACCACCTGTAATGAGATCTGGTGCCTTCTTGTGGTGGGCAGGCATACGTGTGGGCAGAATACTGTATAAATAATAAATAAATCTTTAAAAAAAAGTACATTTTCAGCTACTCAGCAAGTTGGAGGCCAGCCTGGGCTACAGGAGACCCTGATCAAATTTAATCTAAAAAATGAAATTTAGACCCCCTCAGGTGTACCCAAACTGCCCAGCCCCCTCGCCGGTGCCAGCTTTGCCAGCAGGTCTACATTCCCTAAAGACTATGAGTCCCCACAGTATTACCCTCAGCTACCCTCTGGCCCAATGGCTCTCAGTGAACACCCTCCTTCAAGCCTGACATGACCTATAATATGGGACTAAGGAAGTTAATGCACTGTGTGTCTTGTCACAAGTGAGACCCCACATACAGGAGACACACGGTGCAGGACCAGGACCCTGTTGCTCTGACAATGAGGTACTGGTACAGACAGACACAAAGTGACTGTGTCCACACATGGGCTTTGTGACATCCATGTCATCCCGGCTTACCTACTTCATGTCCCTGACCCACACCCTATGGTCATCCCTGTGGACCAGAGGCCAGAAAAAGAAGCAGTCAGGCTGCACATGCACATGTGTGCATGTGTGTGCTCGTTTGTGTGTGTTTTTATCCTTGTGGACACACAGACCTCAGCACACAGCCAGGAACAGGTCAGAGACTTGGAGTAAATCTGGGAGCGTTTTCTGATGTAAGACCTCCCGGTTCTAGGTCATGGTGGTGATGGTGAGAATGATGGTGGTGTTGATGGTGATGGTGAGAATGATGGTGGTGATGATGGTGAGAATGATGGTGGTGTTGATGGTGATGGTGATAATGATGGTGATGATGGTAAAGTGTGATGAAGAAGATGGTGGTGGTAGTGTGTTGTTGATAGTGATAGTAGTGATGATAGTGGTGATGAGGGTGGTGGGGATAGAGGTGATGGTGATGATGATAGTAGTGATGATGGTGAAGGTGATGGTAGTGATCGTGATGATGGTGATGATGGATGTGATGGTGACAGTAGTGGTGATGGTGATAGTAGTGATGGTGATGGTTAGTGTTGATGGTGGTGTCAATTGTGATTGTGGCAATGGTGATGATGAAGGCTCCTAACACATTGTCTGCCCGTTTAATTTCAAGTCTCACTTAACATGCACTCACATCTTCAAAGCCAGGAGCAGAGGTGTCCATGTCATCCCCATTTACAGATGAGTGGAGGCTCTGGGAGGCCAAGGTTTTTGTCCAGAGCCATGTATCTAGTAAGAGCAGAGCCAGGACTTGAACCCACGTCCCCTGGGTCTTACTCATCTGCCCTTTTATTACGAAGAGCCCCTAAAGGGTGGCAGTAAGCAGCTCTGTCAATCACAGGGCTGGGAGACAACTCCCCAAGTCCCATCTCTCACTATCTCATTTCTACACTGTATAACCCTCTTCTATAGTTTGATGCTAATTTGAGGTTCGGTGGCTGAGCCCCATACTCTGGCCCTTTTCCTTCCTGTTTTGAGACAAGATCTCGCTCCTTAGTCCAGGCTGTGGCTGGACTACTCGGCTTCTACTGGGCTGGGATTAAAGGTGTGAGCTGCCATGTGGCCGGGGTGCACCTGATTCTTGGCCATATACTATACTGCCTGGCTTTTCTGTTGTTATGGGATTGACCCTAGGGCCCCTGGCAAGGGCTCTTCCGTGCGCCCCAGGTCCTACACACCCTTGGGAGATAAGTGTCTTCATTTGCAAATGAAGAAAACATGGAGCGGGGAGGAGAGGTGGACGAAAGGATGCAATTCGGACTGGAGGCCAGGCCTGAGTGCCTTCCCTCTGTTGCTATCCAAGCCTGGACCAGGGGGCAGGGCTTGTTTGGGGGCGTGGCCTGCCCGGGCCCTTATTGGCTGCCGAGAGGCTCAGCTGGAGAATAAAGCCCTGGAGCCCAGAGTCCTGCCAACCTTCTGCTCTTCTAGGACACAGACACAATCTACTCCTCTCGCTCGCTTGGTCTGTCCAGCTCCTTCTGTGCCGGGTACGTGGCCCTCAGCCTCACCCCAGGATTGACAGCCATGGACAGCCAGAGTAGGGTACTAGGGAAGGGGAGAAAGAATGGGGCACATCTGGTTCAAGTCTCCGTGTTCTGATCTGTAAAATGGGCCGATGGTGTAGGACCTTCCAGCTCAGGGTGTCGCGGAGGGTGGGATGTGACAGGCTGTCTTTGCCAAGTGCTTGTATGAGCTAAATGACAAGGAGGGGACTTCTGGCCTGGATGGAGCCCATGCCCGACACCGACCACCTTTGCCACAACCCCCTGTGTCTTTTCCTCTTGCAGGAGCCCAGTAGGGCTGGCCTCCAGGGTGGGAATCAGTGCGGAGTACCTTGCCCATTTCCCCAAAGGCCTCCAATGATGTGGCCTGCGACGGGGATCAAGGTGGGGCTCCCAAAAGCCAACTGGAAGGGGTCT
Organism: Acomys percivali; assembly: GCA_907169655.1. Taxonomy (NCBI): domain Eukaryota; kingdom Metazoa; phylum Chordata; class Mammalia; order Rodentia; family Muridae; genus Acomys; species Acomys percivali. The sequence goes on along the minus strand of OU015754.1, from coordinate 28,844,009 downwards.
TTGTGATGGGAACTATCTCCCTAGACAGATACAACATCAGCTGGACCTTTTAGGTCAGAGAATGTCCATTGTGTCAAGACGGGGTTAGCCAGGAGCTGAAGGATAAAGCGAAGTTGGGGGTACTCTCACCGTGTGCCGTCCTTCCCCGACTGCCATTCAAGAGGGCTACTGGAAAGAGGAGTCTGGTGGGGCTTGCTGTAATCTCAGCACTTGAGACTCTGAGGCAGGAGGATCATGAGTTTGAGTCTCCATCATACACTCACACATGTGCACATACACATGTTCCGTATGTGTGGATGCTTCAAAGAGCCACCATCTGCCTGTGTTTGATCCCACTTGACTCTAGATCTTTCTTAGGGCTTCTCACAGGGCCGCAACGTGACAAAGGCTGAGCCAGCGTTAACTCAAAGGCTTCTTCACTGTCATGGCTACCAAAGGGAACTCATGGTGCCATTAGCCAAACTCGAACATGTCACTGTAGCCTCTGCCTGTGTCAAGGCTTCCTCTCAACATGGGAGCATGTGATGAGGGTGGGTCAGGGGTCTGTGTTACCTCTCTGGTCCCCATGACAGGAAAAAAAAATTCTATATTCTGTTTTTGTTTTTTTGTTTTTGAGACAGGGTTTCTCTGTGTTGTCTTGACTGTTCTGGACTTGCTTTGTAGATAAGATTGGACTCAAACTCACAGTGATCCACCTGCCTCTGTCTCCCAAGTACTGGGATTAAAGGTGTGCACCACCATGTCTGGCTTTTTTTTTTTTTTTATTTTTTTTTTTTTTGGGGTTGATACTGGGGTTCCAGGGGTTTGGGGGGGGGGGGGGGGGGTTGGTTTTGTTCTTTTGTTTTGAAACAGGGACTTTTGTAGCACATGTTGGCCTCAAACTCATTATATATCCAAGGTTGACCTTGAATGCCAAGTCCTTGTCCCATCATCTACCATGTGATGGGGTTACAGGCTTGCATCAAGCCCAAAGCTCATTTTTAAAAATATGTATGTGCTACACACTGGGCAGGATGGGGCACACCTGAGATCCCAGCAATCGGGAGACTGAGATACGAGGGCCAAAGGCTAGATTCACAACCAAAACACACTGGAGTTCTTGTTTTGTTTTGCTTTTTGTTTTTTTAAGCGGGGGGGGGGGGGGGGGGTGGGGAGAAGGCTCTGTGAAGGGCTTCCCCTGAGAGCATGAGGACCTGTGTCTGTAGCCCCCAGAACCCACATCAAAAATGCCAAGCACTACAATGAATGCTTGAGATGCCAGCCCTAGGGAGCAAGAGGCAGGAGGATCGCAGGGGTTTTCCGCTCAGCCTGTCTCACTGCATCAGTGAGCTCTGGGCTCAGTGAGAGACCCTGTCTCAAAAAATAAGCTGGAGAGCAACTGAGGATGACACCTGATGCTGACCTCAGGCGTCTGCACACACACCTACACAAATGCATGCGCACGTGCATGTGCATGCTTGAGTAAGTAATATATAGCAGGGCAAAATGCTGAGCATGCAGGAGTGCTGGGGACCCGAGGGACACTCTCCACAGAGACCCCACATGGCCCATTTCTTTTGTGTCTGCTGACATGCTCTGAGCTCCTGGGACCAGGTCAACTGGGGTTGGTTCCTGGTGGCTTTACAGACACAGAACATGGCTGGCCCTGGCCTTGCTTTATCTGTGGCCCCATCTTGTGGCTTATTCTGAGCCAGCTTGAACAAGCCCCTCCCCTGCACTTGCCCAAAGCTGAAGCCTAAAGGCATTTCTGAGGTCATGACCTTCCAACTTTGGGGGTGAAGCTGAGGGCTTGGCCACCTACTTGGCTGAACTTCGATTCTGTGGCCTTTATCATCATGTGTATGCAGGATGGGTCCCAGATCCCAGGAGGGCAGCCTGTCTTGACCTGTATCTCCTCCCTGACCCACAGCCATGGCCGCCCAGGAGCCCCTGCATGTGAAGACCCCGCTGCGTGACAGCATGGCACTGTCCAAAGTGGCCGGCACTAGTGTGTACCTAAAGATGGACAGCTCCCAGCCCTCGGGCTCCTTCAAGATCCGAGGCATTGGCCACCTCTGCAAGACGGTACAAGGGCAGGGTGGCAGTCCCTCCCACCTGACAGTTCTAGAGCCAAGTGTGCAGATGTACACCCAGGATTCAAAACTGAGGCAGAAAGGTAGAGAGCAAATGGCATCCTATGTTGCACAGCAAGAGTCTGATTCTAAAAAACTAATAATAATAATTTTAGGGGTTGGAGTTTAGACATCTCATCAGTTAAGAGCACTGGCTGCTCTTACAGAGAACCTGAGTTCAGTTCCTAACACCCACACAGTGTGCGCGCACATATGCGCGCGTGCATGCACACACACACACATTTTTTTTAAATAAATATTTTTTTAAAATAAATGGTATGGCAGGTATGGCAGCACATATCCGTAATCCCAGCACCCAGGAGACAGAGGCAGGTAGATCTCTGTGAGTTCAAGGACAGCCTGGTCTATAAAGCAAATCCAGGACAGGCAAGGCTACACAGAGAAACTGTCTTAAATAAACAATAAATAAATAAATAAATAAATAAATAAATAAATAAGAAAAAGAAAACATTTTAGAATAGGTTACACGTATCAGGGCTCTCTCTGGCTAAGGGGTGCCCAACCATGAGGGTCTCTACAGACTGACACCTGTCCCCCTGCCCCAGCTAGTCTCCTTGGGGAAGAGATGCCTGAGGCAGGGTGACTCAGATACTAAGAGAAGGAAGGTGAGTTCAGCATAGATAGGTGTCCCACTGGGAGGGACTGGGGGATGGCCTGAGTCTTCCTCCTCTTGTCTTCACAGAGGGCAAATCAAGGCTGTAAACATTTTGTCTGCTCCTCAGGTACGTGCGCAGGCAACTTTCTTTCCCTTCCTATCCAAGGCTGTGTGTCCTGTGGCCAGGCACTTACCCTCTCTGGGCTCTAGTCTTTGCAGCAATGCATCCATTCATAGCCGTCCGGATTTGGGGTTCCATAATGAGGCAGAGGTCACTCGGAAGAAGAGGGAAGTCCAGAGCCTGTCATGAAACCCCACCTGGGGTCCCAGGTCCTCCTTACTGACACACCCTTCTCCATTGCCACCCTGACAGCGGGCAATGCGGGCATGGCAACTGCCTACGCTGCCAGGAGGCTAGGCATCCCAGCCACTATTGTTGTGCCCTGCACCACGCCTGCCCTCACCATCGAGCGGCTCAAGAGCGAAGGAGCCACAGTAGAAGTAGCGGGAGAGGTAAGTGCAGACCTGTGCATGGGTGGCATCTAGACAGAGTTCCCCCCCCGCCCCCTCCCCCCCTCATCTCGATCTCTTCCTGCCCCCATCCCTCAAGATGCTGGATGATGCCACCCGACTGGCCAAGGCGCTAGAAGAGAACCACCCAGGTTGGGTGTACATCTCCCCTTTCGATGACCCTCTCATCTGGTAAGTTGGGGCCACCCCACTCCCTCCTGCAGGTATCTGTCATAATGTGTAGTTTCTGCCAGTTCTCTTTGCTGCACACCCATTGTGTGCAAGAGACAACACACAAACACCCAGATGCATACATCAGTGATGAGGGGCTTCCCCAGATACAGAGACTCAGGAAGATCAGCTCATCTGGGGGTGACTAGGAACCAACGGGCTGGGAAAGCATCCATGAAGGTGGCTCTCACACGCCAGCATCTGCCCTGGGCAACCGATCTCAGTCCCTGAGAGTCTGTGGGGGGTGAGCATCCAAGGACAGTGTCCACCATGGGCAGGAAGTGGTAGCTTTATCCACCAACTCCCACGGGCATCCCCTCTGGGGGGGGGTCTTGTCTCCTACATAACCAGTGTCCTATGAGGCCATGGCTGGGGAGGGGGCAGGGGCCAGCTAGGGGGGTTCATCACTGTCTGGGATGGAGGCAAATATAGATCCTAGCTGGCATCCTTGACCAGCCATTGTGTCTTCAGGAAGCCCTAACCTGACCTGTCACCCTTCTTCTGCCCAGGGAAGGCCACACTTCCATTGTGAAGGAGCTGAAGGAAACGCTGAGTGCCAAGCCTGGGGCCATTGTGCTGTCTGTGGGTGGAGGGGGCCTGCTGTGTGGAGTGGTCCAGGGGCTGAAGGAGGTGGGCTGGGAAGATGTGCCCATCATCGCCATGGAGACCCTTGGCGCCCACAGCTTCCATGCTGCCATCAAGGAAGGAAAGCTGGTCACTTTGCCCAAGATCACCAGGTGAGCCTAAGGCACCTCCCTGTTGCACAAGCTATGAAATTGAGACTCTGTCATTTGACCAAAGCCACACAGCCATGTGAGACATGTCTGTTCATGTGACATGGTGACGTCCATCATCCTTGAGGTCCTCGTGCCTCATGTCTTATCTGGCCTCCAAAATGTGCAAGGCCCTGGCTGATCCTGGCCACAGGGTGGGAGGAAAAAAAATACCCTCTTTCCTGCAAAGAATTTATAACCAAATCCCAAACCAGCAGCTTAAACAAAAGTGAACTTTACTTCTCCCTACTTAAAAGAAGAAAAAGAGAAAGCCTATTAGGGGCAACTCCTTGAAGCTGGTGACTGAGTTCCTGGAGTCTGTTGCCCCACCACTGTGAGTGTGCTGGCCTAGGGGCCAAAGAGTGGCGGCTTTTGTGCCAGCCACATTCTGTCTGAAAAAAAAAAAGAAAGAATGTATCTAAAGACAAAGTGGGGCTGCTCCTTAGCTGACAGTGGGGTTGCACCCCAGCAAACCCATCATTAGGGTTGAAATTGTGAATGGATTCAACCTGGCCAGCTGAATGCCTTACCTAAGCTGCTTGGCACACAGGACAGAACTGGCTGGTTCTGGCTGAAATGCTGGAGCGCTATGGCTCACGGCTGCCACCCAGCATCGCAAGAGCAAACTGTACTGTAAACTCATAGATGGGAAAAAGGTTCACCTTTTTCTTTTATTGAACACTTCCCAAATTTGCACGGGGGCCATGCTAATCTCTGTATCATTCCAATTTTAGTGTATGTGCTGCTGAAGCAAGCACCCAAGTTCAACTTTCAAGGTCTGGTTTATATCAAGTGTGGATGATTTTGCACCACCACAAGGTTGAACTCTGACAGACCAACCCTCAGCAATCAGAACTGTCTGTACCTCCTCCTACCTTGGCCATATGGCCACACTTAGCTGCAAGGGAGGCTGGGCAAGATCTGTACTAGGCATCCACAAGCCCTTCTGCCCTCACTTGCTCTTTTCGGATGGAGTGTGAGTGTGGTGGCTGGCATCAAAACGGCCATTTAAGATGCTAGGTCAACACACTCAAGTGTGATGAGACAACAGACTCAAAAGAACTCAGTCCCCAGCTCTGAGAGATTTCTAGAGAGGGCAGTTTCTGTCACAGGTAGGGAACCCTGGATCAGGTAAGGGATTCTTCTAGATTTCTGGGCATGATCTCACTGTTGGGAGTGATGCTGTCCTACCACTATTTTTCCCTTCCAGATGGAATATGGGTGCAGTAGCTGGCACTCAGGCAGCCGTTTTGGACCCTAGGTGGATGTGATGTAGCTGCCCATCTGTTTGTTTCCCCTTCTATAAAACTGAGCTTAGGAAGTGTGTAGCGCCTGCTACTTCAGGAAGGACTAGCTCTCCCTATGCCTATTAGGCTGTGGAAAGGCTGTGTGAGAATCTAAGCAAGCCATGGGACCATGGATCCCTCTGGAAGGTTTGGGAAGGAGGCAAGTGAACAAAGTCAGTGGAGGTTACAAGGTGGAGACAAGGCAGCAAGGTCTGCAGGCCTGAGTCAGGCCAGTTTGATGCCCTAGGCCTCTGCGCAGGTTCCCAGGGCTGGGCTGGGCAGGGCTTCCCCGTTCCCACCCCTCCCCTGTAGTCCCTACCTCTCATGAGCATCCTTCTTGTCTCCTTCCTGTACCCATCCCTCTCCTTACTCCCACTCCCGCCTCCTAGTGTCGCCAAGGCCTTGGGTGTGAACACTGTGGGGGCGCAAGCCCTGAAGCTGTTTTATGAACACCCCATTCTCTCTGAGGTCATCTCAGACCAGGAGGCTGTGGCCGCCATTGAGAAGTTCGTGGGTATGTTCCATGGGATCCTTTCAGCTTGGATTTTCTCCCTCTCAGCCTAGAGTATCTCAAGAATGGAAGCTAAAGCAAGTCATTAGTAAAAAAAATGTATCAAAGCCACTCATGAAAACATAAGCTTGATAACTATGGCAGCAAGGAGGACCAAATAGCTTTTAAAGCACCTGTTTTGAGCTTCCGAGTAGCCAGAGTCAAAAGGCAAAGGCCTGAGATGAGTTGGAGGTGGTCCTTAATGGAACTCTCTCTGGGTTCAGCCTTGAACAGGGTGGCCAAAAGGAACAAGTGCCAACTATAATCTCAGCTTGCTGCCACATGCCTAGTGACCCTCCCAGATGCCTGAGATCCCTTAGCACAGGCTGAAGAAACTGAGGTTTGGTCCGAGACTTGATGATGCTGAGAACTGACCAGCCCCCTCCCCTGCAGATGACGAGAAGATCCTGGTGGAGCCTGCATGTGGTGCGGCGTTGGCTGCAGTGTATAGTGGCGTAGTCTGCAGGCTGCAGGCTGAGGGCCGCCTGCAAGCCTCACTGACCTCACTGGTTGTCATAGTGTGTGGTGGCAGCAACATCAGTCTGGCACAGCTGCAGGCTCTCAAGGTGCAGCTAGGTCTAAATGGGCTCCCCAAGTGACAACTGCTGCTGCGCTGGCCACCCCAAGAAGGAGAAACCAGCACCCCTGAGGAGAGTGGGCAGGGATACACCTGACAGTGATCCCATCCTCCTTTACCTGTGTTTATAATGTGCACTTTTTCATTGTAAAAATAAAAATGTATATATTTATAAAGCAAAGATCTTTTGAGGTTTGTTTGTGACATGAGGTCTATATGCAGCCTAGGCGGGCCTCAACCTGGAGATCCTCCTCTCAGCCTCCTGAGTGCTGGGAGGACAGGACCGGCCACCATGCCTTGCTCAGTCTCCCTCTGCACCCCCATATCTTCCCTGGCTCTCAGAGGAGCGATGTTCCCCACTCACACTGTGGGGACATGGGTAAGAGTGGGGCCCACACATTTGCAAATCAGGAGAGAGGACCACGGCTAGGCCACAGAGAGGCATCTTGACAAGGGCATCTTGAAAACCAGTGGCCCCACCCATGTTCCTGGAAAACCAACCCTGTACACTTGTCTTTGGGGCAGGGAAGGTGGAGTAAATCTGACCTGGGTGACACAAAAACCTCAACTCTCTACTTCCAACAAAACTCAGAATACATGACAGGTGCCAGGCTGGCTGGGGTAAAGCTGCGTATACCTCTCAGAACCTCTGACTCACAGGCTGTGAGCTCTCTGTGCCCCACAGCTGGGCAACCTGTGAGAGTGCACAGGGAGGACTTTGTGGGTGGGTGGGCAGCTGGGTGAGTAGGTGAGGACGGATCCGTGGACAGGTAGATGAGTGGGTGGGTGGGCAGGTGGCTCACTGAATGGATGGATGAGTGCAAAGATGGCAGGATGGATGGGAGAGTGGATGGGTGAGTAGACAGATGGGCAGGTGACTGGCTATGCAGATGCACAGTGGGTAAGTGGGCTGGCACAGGAGTGAAAGAAAGGACGGGAAGAAAGGAAGGAGAGAACAGCGGGCAGGGTGTGGTGCCGCCACGCAAGGCCCCTCCTGTCTAATGGGAGCACAGCCTGGGCTTCGCTCCCCACAGCACAGAACCAGGGCCACCTACCTGGAGGCCAGGTGCAGGCTTGGCTGGGGGCAGGGGAGGGAGAGTGGGGTGATGGTCTGGCACTCCTGCAGAAAGAAGACTCAAGACCCTCCAGGTACAGCAGCCACAAACTTTGGTTTTTGTTTTCAAGCTTCTGCCCTCAGAAAAGCTGCCCAGAGGAGATGCAGGGCTGCTTCCTGAGGCGATGGGCCCACAGGCCAGTAGTGACAGCCATGACGAGCCCCATCAGTGTCCCCATATACTGAGGGACCAGCACTAGGAGAATGGTGCCCAGGATCCCACTAGGCCCACAGTCAAGCATAAGCCCCAGCCCACTGGTGACAGGGGCAGAAAAGCCATGGGGGGCGGCAGAAGGCTTGGGGCCGGATACTCAGCTCTTAGCTCACTGGATGTGTGTCCCTGTGAAGGAGACCCCTAGGACCAGAGTCCAGTGAGGATGGCGCCCTGAGGGATGGATGGCAGCTGTGTGACCCTACTGGCCACAGAGGGCGGAGGCAGCGGGGCAGAGGCAGATCCTCAGTCCCACGGGACCTTGATGGGTGAGAACGTCCAGAGATCCGGATGGCCCATGTGCAGCATGTTGTGGAATGGTGACCTACTCCACTGGAATGGGGGCAACTGGTCCCACGTGGGGCCACTGGCTGCCAGCATGCTCATGTACTTGGCCAGTGAAAAGCTGGTCACCTGAGGGCCAGAGAACACACCATTGAGCTGGTGAGGCCCAACTCCCACCCTGACCTTTCCTTAGAGCACCATTCTAAAGCTGACCCCAAAGCAGATGTCCCCTTAACCTGACCCAATTTCAGCCCAGGTCTGACCTCTGACCCTGCACCTACGCAACCCATCCTCTCCTGGGACATATGACAACTGGCTTGGGTGACAAACCTTCACATCGATGCCGCCATGGGCACGTTGGTGCAGGGCCTGAAACGGGTAAGAGCCATTGGCGGGGTTGAGGTCGGAGCGGGCAGAGATGGCATTCTCCGCATTGGGCTTTGGGTTGCAAGCTTCACACAATGACAGAGGGTCATGAAGAAAGTCATTGTACCTGGGTGCAGATGGGAGGGACGACAGTTACTCTAGGCAGAAGCCAAGCTCCTCGTGGAGCAGGGGGTCTCGAAGCTTCCCCAACATTCTGGGCTTCTCCCAACACCAGCCTTGGCTCAGGCAGGGCCAGATGTGGACCACCTTTACCGCTCCACGGGTCACTCCAGCCTTATCACTGGGCTCTTCCTAGGGAAGGTTCTCCAGGCCCCTCCTCCAAGCAGGACAGACACCCGGTCTATTCCTGGACTGCATCTGTGGGGACCAGGCTGCCCAGCCACACTTCAGCTCAAACCTGGGTCCTCCTCAACAAGCATCTCCACCTCGCAGGAGGAAGGGACTCCCTAACGATGGCAAGGAGCAGAGCCCACCATCTACAGACCAAGGCTGGTGGCAAGTCCAGCAGTCCTGTCACACACACACACACCAGGCTGCTCACCGCACCAAGCCAGGTGTATGCTGACTCACCTCATGAGCCGGACCATGGAGTCCATGTCCTCCACCAGCGACTGGTCCCTCTGGAAGATCTGGGCTCGAGGGTTCTTGGTATAGGAAAACCAGTCTCCATACTGGTCCACCAAGGTCTGCATCCCACTAGCGTTGAATATAGTCTCGAAGAACCTGCTGGGACAAGGGTGGTCACCCAGGACTGCCCCTGGCCACACAGCTGGCTGTGGCTGTGGCCGGCATGGTGGGTGGGGCAGTCACAGTGGGATAGCTGGCACTGCATCAGGTTTCAGCACGAACCTGGGCTCTAGGGTCAAATCCCACTTCACTATTCTCTGACCATGGAGCTGTGGGTGAGCCAGGATCCCTGCCTCAGTTTCCATATCTGTGGGATGAGAACATGCTGCTGCACTCATGGATCATGGTCACAAGGACCCAATGGCAGCCTGGGAAAGCACAGGATATAATGGAGCTAGCTCTCAAGAACCCAGCTAAGACTGGCTTTGTTGGGGCTCAGGCTGCCCCAGCCACACTTCAGCTTCAGCCTGGGCACCACATGGGCATCTCCACCTCCTAGGAGCCATGGGAATGACTAGCAATGCCCAGTCCCAAGGTGTGGCCACCCCAAGCCACCCTACAGCAGGGCCCAGCACTGGAGGGTACACATGACTGACGTGGAACTTTGCCAGCAGGAGAGGCAGTTCTCCTTGTTCTGTATGTTTAAAATGCTACCTGGGAAAGGACCCTGCCTCAGAGAGGTGAGCTGGCATGGGGGGAGGGCATGAAAAAAGGAAGGATGCATACGGGATGTTGTAGCTAGCCCAATAGGTCGTCTTGTAGAGCTCCGCAGTCTTGTCAGCCACCACCACCATGCCCCTGAGAGCGAAAGAAATGGACGAAGCAAGTGAGGGGACACTCTGAGGCACAGGCAGTGCGAGGGCCCTTGGCACCCTGAGCAGGAACCGTGTTGTGTCCTGAATCTCCTGTTCTCATCAGGAGCATCACTGCTTCAGCCTACCTTCCTCCCTCTGCCCCGGGAACTCACGGGATCTGTTCTAGGATGGTAAGCACCCGGCTTCCGGGGCTGGGCGCAGAGGGGACGAATGCCTTGTAGTCCACAATCATCCATTGGTTGTTATACCTGCCAGGCACAAGGAAGGAACCACGTCAGGCCTGGAAGCCTTCTCCAGCCTCAGGACTGGTGGACAACACCCTGACGCCGCAGGTTGACTAGGAGCCCACAAAACCCTCTTGCAGCGCAGGCTCAGCCCTGCTCATGAACAGGTCGTGACTCCCGAGCACTTCCTGAAGTGAAGAGCCGACTCCTACCCACTTGTGGCACCTGGGTCCCGGGTCCCGCTCCACGCACATTCTCCTCCTCCACAGATCTGAGCCCTCAAGTTACATGTCTTCCGGCTGGATAGCCCCAAGGGGAGGAGCTTGCAGGAGAAAAGAAATCCTTTCCTTCTTGAACCTCAGTCTCACCACGTATAAAACAAGGAAGGGGCTTGAGCTACCCCGGTAAGCATCAGCAAGAAGGGGCAGGGCACAGGGCCCTGGAACCCATGGGTCCCCTGTGGTCTGAGTACTAAATGGTTCCCAAGTAGAGGCTGAGACAGGAACACACTCACGTGCCACTGTTGAACCACTTGAAGACCTCTGCCCAGGAGGCCCCATCCAAGGCCAGGCGGTTGGCCACGATGTTTCGAATCCACTCTAGCACACAGCCCTGGGGCTGCACGTACTTCCACAGGGCTGGGTTCTTGTTGCCAATGGTGGTCTCCAGGGTGACCTGTGAGAGAGACAAGGTGGGCTGCAGACTCCATGTGGCAGCCCTGCCAGTCTTGGCTCGGGAGGCAATGTTTATGCTTTTCCTACAACCCTAATCTGCTTTGGTGTACACCCATTAGGGATTCCTTAGGAAAGCATTGGATTGGGGGAGACTTGCGACCATGCACTCAGCTCTGCTTTGGGGATCAGACTCTGGGGAGCCCAGAGTGGCACTCTTAGGTGCCTCTCTTGCCACAGAGTGAGCTCTCCCCCAAGAGACAGCATCTCACTCCCACCCCTTCGTCAAGTCCCGCAGGGACAGCTGGTGACTTTAGGCTATTCATCTGGAACCCCAGTAGCCAGGGAGCTTGGGAAGACCCCAGCTAGCCCACCTCATCTGACTTGGAGTCACGAGCCACCCACTGCTGCTTACGAAGCCTCTCACCTCAGTTCCCCTCCGCAGCCCCAGCCCTGGATGTGTCTACGTAAACACTCCGTATTCTCATTATTTAAAACCAATGTAGAACCAGTCAGGCGTGGTAGAACATGCCTGTAACCCAGTACTCAGGAAGCAGAGGCAGGAGAATTGCCACAAGTTCAAGCTGAGCATGGTCTACAGTGAGCTCCAGGGTAGCCAGGGTTACAGAGTAAGGGCCCCGTCTCTGACAAAACAACAGAACTGGATCAACAGCCAAGCAGTGCCTATGAAACTCCACTTCCGACCTGGCGGCCATGTCCTGGCAGCTGGAGGGTGGCCCTGCGGTAGGACAATCTCCACAGAGGCAGCCCTGGCAGCCTTTCCCACCCTCTCCAGGGATACACGCTCACACTGCCGCCTGCTCCTGAAAGACAGGTGCACTGAGACCTGAAGTTAAGAAGCCTGCAGCTGCGTGTGACTGGGAGCAGGGTCCACCACCCCCTTGTCTGAAGCCAGAGCGCAATCCTCTGTGCCCCCGAGGGTGCTGGCCGAGTCTTCCTTTACAGAGGGAAGGGATAAAATGTGGCCAAGCTGGCAGGATCCACATAGGGGAGTGTTTTCTTTCTTTCTTTTTTTTTTTTTTTTTAAGATTTATTTATTATTATGTATACAATGTTCTGTTTGTGTGTACACCTGCAGGTCAGTGGAGGCCATCAGATCACATTATAGATGGTTGTGAGCCACCATGTGGTTGCTGAGAATTGAACTCAGGACCTCTGGAAGAGCAGACAGTGCTCTTAACCGTTGAGCCACCTCTCTCCAGCCCTAGGGGAGTGTTTTCAAGTTTTATTTCTTTTGGAGGCATTTACAATCTCACACTGTAGCCCAGGCTAGCTTCAAAGTCTTGGTTATTCTCCTGCCTCTACCTCCCAAGTGCGAGGAAGTTTAGGGGTGTGCGTAGGCCAGTATTTTAAAGAAGGCACTGAAGGCAGGCACGGTGCTGCACACCTTTAAAGAGGCAGGAGGATCAGGAGCTCAAGGAAACTTCAGCTACATAGGCCAGCATTGGCTACATGAGATGCTGCCTTAGAAAACCAGGAGGGGGGATGGAGAGATGGCTCAGTGGTTAAGAGCACTCTGTGCTCTTCTAGAGGTCCTGCATTCAATTCCCAGCAACCACATGGTGGCTCACAACCATCTGTAATGAGATCTGGTGCCTTCTTCTGGCGGGCAGATGTACATGCAGACAGAGTACTGTATACATAATAATAAATAAATTTAAAAAGAAAAGAAAACCAGAATGAGTAGTGGTGCACGCCTTTAATCCCAGCACTCGGGAGGCAGAGGCAGGTGAATCGCTGTGAGTTCGAGGCCAGCCTGGTCTACAAAGTGAGTCCAGGACAGCCAAGGCTACACAGAGAGACCGTATCTCAAAAAACCAAAAAAAAAAAAAAAAAAAAAAAAAAAGAAAAGAAAAGAAAAAAGAAAACAAGAATGAAAAATCTAAAGAGAAGAAAGCCAAGCCTGGCACAGGTGTGTAATTCCAGTCTACTTGGAAAGCTGAGAAAAAAGGGTTGCTGGCCTGGGCTATATACTGAGTTGCAGGACAGCTCGAGTTACAGAGTGATATACTACCATAAAATAAATAAATAGATAGAAAAACAAAGGCCAGGCGTGGTGGTGCATGCCTTTAATCCCAGCACTTGGGAGGCAGAGGCAGGTGGATCGCTGTGAGTTCGAGGCCAGCCTGGTCTACAAAGTGAGTCCAGGACAGCCAAGGCTACACAGTGAAACCCTGTCTCGAAAAACCAAAAAAAAAGATAGAAAAACAAACAAATAAATAAAACCAAACAAAAACATGAAAATAAAAAAATAAAACCAGCCAGGTGGTGGTGGCGCACGCCTTTAGTCCCAGGACTTGGGAGGCAGAGGCAGGAGGATCTCTGTGAGTTCAAGGCTAGCCTGGTCTACAGACAGAGTTCCAGGACAGCTAGAACTGTTACACAGAGAAATCCTGCCTGGAAAAACAAATGAACAATAAATAAATAAATTAATTAATTAATTAATTAGAAAAATAAAAAATAAAACCTGGCTGGGTAGGGTAGGACCAGGAAGGAGGGAGCTGCAGATCAGGATGTAACATGAATAAATTTAATTTAAAAAAAAGTTGGGTATAGTGGTGCACACCTTTAAACCCAGCACTTGGGAAGCAGAGGCAGGTGGATCTCTCTGAGTTCATGACCAGACTGATTTACATAGAAAGTTCTAAGCTGACCAGGGTTACTATGGAGTCTGAGAGCGTCACTAGCAGGCTACACTGTCAGAGTGGTCCATGACACAGACCCAGGAAAGGCATGGGATTCCATGGCTTCCAGTTCCATCACACTGTGACTAAAGCCCTCAGGGGCTGCCTCCCACCCCCGGCCCTCTCAAGCCTCTCTCACACTCAGAAGAAGCAACAAGACAGGAGCCCTACCACGCCTGCTCATGCCCTCACATCCACTGTACCCAGGGCTCTTTCTGAAGCAAAGTCTGTTTCCTGGCAGCATCAGTCTGTCATCTCGGGCGCCAGGAACAGATTTCTAAAGGGGCCTGGATGCCAGCCAGGGGAGCGGAGCAGACAAAGCACCTCAAACAGCAGCTCCTCAGAACTGGCCAGGTTAGGGGGTGGGGAGAGGGCAGAGCAAGGGGAGCAAGGTCACCAGCAGAAAGGCGGTGTTTATGCTGAGCACAGAAAAACAAACCAAGGCCACTGTGCTCAAGGGCTTTGCAAAGGTCCCCAAGACCAATAGTAGATCCTAAAGATGTAGACCCTCTCAGCGCTCAGAGGCCCTGCACTGTATCCGCAGAGTCTCTGTGTGCCACGTCCCTAGGGAACATGTGCCTTAACTACTCACCAGCCCGCTGCCCAGGATGTAGAAGTCATCGCCGGAGAAGATGGTGCCCGGGTAAGATGAAAAAACCAAGTTGCTGCCAGCAATCAGGGGGTACTCCTCTGGGGAGGGTAGGAGCTGGTCAGGCAGGCCCAGTGGGGACCCCATCCCCCATCCCCCAAGGCTGGGGTCTCAAGTGAGGAACAAGTAGTCCTCAGGAGGCCCACCCTCCTCCCTTCGGTCATTTGTCAAAGCAAACGAGGCCCTTCAAATGGAATATGGGGGTGGCAGCTGCCTGGGTTGCTAGTTCCAGGACGGTGAGGCAGGAGGACCTTCTGGACTACACCTGAGCTCCAGGCCAGCCAGAGCTATATGCTGAGACTCTAGCTCAGAAAGGAAGGGGGACAGGTAGCGGAGGAGGAGATAGAGGAAGGGAAGAAGGGGACAGGGAGGAGGGGGAAGGAGGAGGAGAAAGAACGGGCAGCAGGGGGAACAGGAGAAGGAGGGGGAAGAGCCCCACTGACTGTCTCTACTAGTTCCATAACAAACTTGCAATATGATGGACAGCAAGATGCTCCTCAGCGTAGCTGGAAACACTTAAACACCTTAAACACTGTTGAATGGTGAATTAGTTTTATAAAGGTGCAAATAAATAAATTCACTTAAAAACGTAGCTGGATCTGACTTCATCAGGAAGGTCAGCCATGGGAAGCGCAGAGGGGGGTCGGTGTCTACTCTGAGCCCATTAGGTTTGTGATTGTACACAACTGATACCAAATGAGGAATAAAGCAATGCAAATTCAAAAGGGACCTTTGAACAGCTACAAGGAAACAACCAATCCCCAGGGTAACTTCCCAAGGGCTGAGGATGCCACACGCAGGAGGCCTATTTAGCAGATTTCCCCTACACATGACTTCCATGGTGTCTTAGTGGTACTGTTTCGGGGAACTTGCTTACGCTAGGCAAGCATTCTGCTGTGAAGCCATATCCCCAGCCCTTAAGAAGGTTTTTTAAGGATTAAAAATATAAGAAATAACCAGGCATGGTGTCACCTTTAATCTCAGCATTCCCAGCACTCAGGAGGCAGAGGAAGGCTGTGAGCTTGAAGCCAGCCTGGTCTACAAAGGGAGTCCAGGACAACCAACGCTACACTGAGAAACCCTGTCTTGAAAACCAAAAACCAGAGAGACTCTGTCTCAAAAACAAAACAAAACAAAAAAAAACCCAAAAACCAATCAAACCAAAATTTAAGAAACATGGTAGTGAGTGTCATCCTAGTATGAGGGAGGCTGAGGCAGGAGGATTTCTAGTTCAGTGCCACCTCACTGTATGCAACCGGCTTCTCCCCACTGCCATTATTTGTCTGCCTGTTGGGTGAGGGGTTGGATGAGGGCGGAGCACACACTAGAATTCAAGGCCAGCCAGGACACGGAGCTGAGCGGTACAGCGTTTTCTGGGCAAGAAGGCCCAGGGATCAAAGAGCTGAGAGAAGGAAGGAGGGTGGGTGCAGGCAGAGGGGGGCGGTAACTCGGGGGGCCGCTGAAAGGTCTTGCTTGCCAAGTAAGAATTCCTGGCACTGCTCCAGAGCTCCACCCAAAGACCCGCCCCGCCCCTGTGCGCAGCCTCTCTCAAGGCTGCTCCTTCCTCCCACCTTGCGGCCCCTCCCGGAACTTCAGCTGGTACTTCTTGATGATGCGGAGCATGTTCTGATAGGAGTTCCAAGTGTTGTGCGCCACCAGCAGGTCACGCCCACCCGGCAGCAGCTTGATGAGGGCGGAGCAGGAACCCGAGCCCAAGGAAAACTTGGTGTTGGTCTTATTCAGGGCTGGCTCGAGGTCTTCTAGGTCTCCAGCAATCTGCAGCAGGCTGAGGAGGCAGGATGGGAGGGTCAGTGGCTACTCTCCATCCATGCCACAGCTGAGGCTCAGGGCCCACTGTGTTCTGGGAGTAGGAAGTGGCAGAGCTGACATGGAACCGCGATGACTGTTAAGTTCATGGCTTCTTACCCACCCTGTGCAGGTTGCGGCGGGGGGGGGGGGGGGGGGGGGGTGGGGGGCTGGCGGGGGGCTGGGGGCCGCCCCCGGCGGGGGGGGGGGGGGGGGGGGGGGGGGGGGGGGGCACTTACAGGAACCCCAAGGGTTTGATGGTGAACCTCCCAGTTGGGAAGGTTAAACGGCCTTCGTAGCTGTCCTCCAGGCCTTTCAGCTGCAGGAGGGTCAGCCGCACCTAGGGGAGGGGAAAAGGGAGGGTAAGGCCCCCCAGTTTCCCCCTTCTCCACCACTGCAGGGGCTCTGACCTGGCCCAGGGGCGCGTCATAGGCTCCAGCCAGCCCTGACCCCTTTCCTGCTTTCAGTATCAACTCTATGACACATCCTCAGGCTGACCCCAAGTCACCCTCACTTAAAAGCCTGTATCAAAAGCCACCTCCTCCACAAACTCTGCCAAAACCTCCCTAGTCCTAGATGCTGGCTGTGTGACTGCCCCTGGCACCTGCTGCCTTCTCTCCACTGTCAGTTCCGCCTCAGGACCTGTAACTAGAGGCATCACCATGCCCCTCACTGGGTCTTGGCTGGTGCTGGGCACATACCAGGAACTTAGTACAGACAAGAGAGATGGACCAACAGGATGGGAATGGATGGATGGATGGGAGGGAGGTGGATAGACAGAAGGATGGATGGGAGGGAGGTGGATAGACAGAAGGATGGATGGACGGGCAGGAAAGTGAATGGATGACCTGGAGGGTAGACGGGTTGATGTGTGCATGTGTGTCTCGCTAAGTAGATGTACTGCTCAATGAACCTTAGATGGATGGTCAGAAGGGGGCACATGGGTGGTCTGGAGGGTAGATGAGGTGATGTGTGTTGGTTGGGACGTGGACATATGGAGGGATGAGTAGGCAGATACACAGAGGGATGAGTGGGCATATGAGGGAAGAGAACCTGATGTAGCAAGGACAGGTGCCAGGTGATGGTTGGCAGGGCCAACTACATATAGGGAGGATAACGGCATGAGCACTGGAGGTCGTGCAAACGGGTAGCATGGCCATCCATAGAGGCTACCGACTGTGCTGCACAGCTAAACCCTCAGCGCTGTAGAGAACTCACAAGTTCTGTGCCTTTTGCGCTGACGACCTAGCCAGGTGCCCAGGAAGGGAATTCAAAATCACTACATTGCACGCTTTCACTTTTCTCCTCCCTCCCTTTCTGAAATGGTGTTCGCCTGTATCCAGCCTTCTGCCACCTCCCTGACAGCAAGAACCACGTGCCACCACTTAGCTGCATCTGGGTTCTTTGACAGCAGGAAGGCAGGGCTGGACATCTGGGCCAGAATGGGCAGCTGGAGGTCCATCAAGCGGACAGATGGAAGGATGGCAGCTTGGGGAGGAGGAGTGCAGATGCTGATGGGTACTGGAGCGGAGTCGGGGACTGCACAGGAGATGGGCACACCCAAAAGAGCCACCTCTCTGCAAGCAGGGCAGCCCAGCCCACCTGGTGCCAGTACGGAGAGTCCCGGCTAAGCTCCATCTCCCTCTGCATCCACTCCAGGTTGGCCTCCAGGAAGCTCTTGAGCCTCTCACAGTAGCCGACTTCATACTCGAAGGGGCCGCAGTAATTGACCACCGTGTTCATCCAGTGCATGTAGATGAGCTGTGGGGAGGCAGGGCAGGGCAGCTGCTGCTCTCTCTCCAGGCAGGACCCAAGGACTCGTCCAACCACAGTGCAAAGGCAGACCCCAGCCTACAGAGCTCTTGGTCACCCTTCAAGTCTCCCTCCTCTGGGGCCTGTGACATGGACGGTCTAGACTAGACCGCTCCCCCTCTGTTGCAGGGGCCTAGGTTGAGCAATGTGCTCTGCCACCAAATATGGGGTCTTGGGTTGTTTCTGTTGGTGTCTGTACTGGAGATTGAGGCTGGGCCTCATGTAAGCCAAGCAAATGTTCTGCAAGACCACAGGACCACAGCCTAGCCCTTGAGGTCTGGTTTTGTTTTCTTTTGTTTGGGTCGTTTGAATGTAAGGTCTTGCGTACCTGAGGCTGGCCTTGAACACCTGATCTTCCTGCCTCCACCTGCCAAGTGCCGGGATTAACAGATGTGCACTTCCAAGCCTGGTTATACAGTGTTGGGGATGGAACCTGGAGCCTGTGCATGCTAGGCAAGCTATCTACAAATGCAGCCACTTTCCCAGCCATTGCTTGGACTTTTAGACAGGTTCACCCTCCTCAGCCTCTGGCTGCTAGGATTACTCCAGGCACTGCAAGCATGTACCACTGCTCTTGGCCAGACAAATGTGTTTCTGGACCACTCCCTGCTCTGTTCTAAGCATGGAAGACAGAGGAAACAAAACAAGTCCCCCTGCTGACTCATGGGTCCAGAAAAGCGTGCCAGGCTTTTGGCACTACCCAGGTGCAGTGTGGATGAGCTTAAGCTTGCCTGCTGGGGAAAGAGACTCCAGCCAGCATTCCCTGTCCTCCAGCTGACGGACGCTGAATGGGGTCATCCTAGGCCACCCAGCTACCCAGTGCCCTGCCAGATGACTACAGCAGCACAAGGGAGCCCACCAAGACCAGCCTGACCCAGCCTAGAATAACCAGGGCACACAGCCAATGCTCCCTGGGAGGAGGGCTGCTGGCCCGCAGCTCATGCTACTGAGCAGCATCACACAGACGGATGGATATGCTGCAGCCTCCAGTGCTCTGAACAAGGTGGTGTGGTTGCCATCCCCACACAGTGGTCCAGCCTGGGCTGGCTGTCCAGGGGCTGTTATGGGTTTGGTCCACTAGGTGGCACTGCTGGGAGACAGGACCTAGGAGGACAGCCTAAGGTTTCTGAGGGGTGCACTAAAAGGGGACCCACTCTCTTCCTGTTCCATTTTTGTCTTCTGGTTCATAAAGGGAATACCTTGCTATGCCATGGATATGTCCCTGCCACTGGGGTCCAAAGCAATGATCTACCCAGCCTTGGGCTGGGACCCTAAGAGTTATGACCCTTTCTGAGCTCATTGTCTTCGGTATTTCATTACAGTGAAGTGAAACCAACGCATCCGATTTACAGATGGGGAAACTGAGGCACAGGTAGGCTAGTATCTGTGTCCCCAAAACACCCAAACATTGAACCACAGGGCTGACGGGGGCCCATGTCAAAATGTGCATTTTGCTTTTGCAAAGCCCCATAGTGCTTGCACAGCTGCTGACAGCAACTTCTGGCCACACCCCACCCAACCAGAAAGCCTCCTTCTGCACCCTGAGGACAGACAGCCTGCTCAGTGACACACCCCAAGTCCTGCTCACGTGCAGGCCCCAGCAATGCTCCCTGTCTCCTTGTGGCTTCCGGAGCCTGCAGAGCACTGTCCACTGCCCGCCCTACCTGAGGCTCATCCAAGGACTAGCCATGATCCCCTACCCGACCTTAGGAGGCAGCAATAGAGCGAACCATCAGGACTGGAGATGTGGGCCACACGGAGCTGGATTCAAATGCTGCTCCTCAGCTGGAATGGCTGTCTAACCTTGAGGAAGTGCCTTCACCCTCAGGACTGAGTTTCATCCCCTCTTCTCAGTAGACACGGCCAGGCCTGCCTCAGGGGCCTGGGTGAGACCCAGTGAGAAGACACAGGCAAAGTGCCAGGCACATCCCTCAGGATCCTAGCACAAGGCCACTGTGGCCTTGCCTCAGTGTCCCCAAACACCTCCCTAGACAGAAAGGTCCTAGGAGGCCTGGCTGGTGGTTAAGTTTAGGACGAGTCCCTGAGGCTGCTCCCAGGAGCCCTCCATCCCCACAGCACTGGCCACGTTCTCATGGTCCCCCGCTGTCACTACCTCATCAAGCTCCACCAGGACAGGGCCTCCAGCCTGCTCCCACCTACCATTTTGGGTGTTCTTACTTAAAGCCACGTGGGAGAGCCCTTGCATGTGCCTGGGTCACCAATGGGATACATACTCAAATAGTGGCCACTGGACCCTGAGTGGATCCCACTCTATAAGCTGATGCCCAGTAATTTCCTATAGGTACCCACTTCGCACGCCACCCGTACGGGCAAAGCTGCTACCCACAGCCAAGCTGACTTCTTCTCATGTGTGGGACGCCTAGACAGTGACTGCCATTTTTTTCAATTCTAAACCAGATAAGCAAGAGGCTATGCTGCTTGGGGACTTGACACATACAGGAAAGCTAATTTAACAAAAGTAGGAGGCGAGTGAGGTGATGTGTCTATCGGTGCTCATGAAGCTGAGGTGTGGGGGTCACAAGTTCAAGTCCAGCCTGGACTACAGAGTGATTTCAAGGTCAGGCTAGGCAAGTTCATGAGATTGTCTCAAAATGAAAAGTTCAGAGAAGCCTGAGAGAGGAGATCAGTGGGAGGGGGCTTGCCCAACACGCAAAGGTCCTAGGTTCATTCCTAGTATCAGAAAGGGGGTCCACATCCCGGTAATCCCAGCACTCAGGAGGCAGAGGCAGTCGGATCTCTGTGAGTTCAAGGCCAGCCTGGTCTACAGAGTGTACCCTACACCAATAGATTACACTGTTTTTCTTTTTTTAGATGGGTCGCCAAGATTGGTTCTGGATTCCTGGAGCTTGTCCCTCCATCCCCTCCAACTACTAGGAGGCCAGGTGTGAATCATAGCCTAGGTTTTTTGTTTTGTTTGATTTGGTTTTAGTCTCTAGCCTAGGCTACTCTTAAACTCTGCAATCCTCCTGCCTCAGGCTCCCAACTCATCCAGTAACAGCTGTGTTCCACCACGCCCAGCTTTATGTGCTGTTTTGAAGACCCGGCTCTTTTTCTTTTTCTTTTTTATTTTATTTTATTTTTTTTTTAAGATTTATTTATTTATTATGGATACAGATCTTGTTATAGATGGTTGTGAGCCACCATGTGGTTGCTGGGAATTGAACTCATGACCTTTGGAAGAGCAGTCAGTGCTCTTAACCTCTGAGCCATCTCTCCAGCCCGACCCGGCTCTTTTTCACCCCTACATGGAGGACAGGAGGTTCTGGCACCGATCCCACCCAAGGCCCCGAGGAGGTCATGGCTGGGGGGTGGGGTGGAACAGGACAGGCGGCTGGGACCCCAGGCTCCCACACTGGCCTTACCTCCTCAGACACAGAGGCCTCCACCACACCAGCTGCATAGGCCTGCAGGCTGTCATTGTAGTTGCCATTTGTGCCTAGGTCCAGATAGGCCCACCTGGAGGGAGAGGGAGGACAGTCAGGCAGCAGCAGGGACCCCTGTAAAGCCAGCTGCCACGGCCAGACTCATGGCACAGGGTCTGGATTTCTGCTCCTTACACTACAGATGGAATCCAGGGCCTCGTGGGCCAGGCAAGTGCTCCAGCCCCATTTTTTTTTTTTTTTTTTTTGTTTTGTTTCTGTCCCCTTTTCAAACAGGGTCTGACTATTAGCCCAGGCTGGCTTGAACGCCAGTCCTCCTGCCTCAGCTTTCCAAGTGATGAGATCACAGGCATGTGACACTACACCTGGCCAGCCCCAAGTTTTAGAGCATGTCAACAACTGCCCACACAGATGTCAGCCTGCCTGCCTGCACCTGCCTAACTGCTGGGCCAGATCCCTGGGACAGGAAGTGCTGCATGGAAGACAGGAAGGATGTATTTCAAACTGACTAAATCAGCCTCCTCTCTCCCACCTACGCCCACTGAGGTTCCCCAGTCACACCGGCTGGCATTTGCTGAGCTGGCAATGACCCAGCAGCCACGCCCGACTTGTCTAGTGGCAACCCCACGGTTCTTCCAGCTAGGCGCCATCATATGGAAGAGGTGGGGACTGGGGCACAGAGCTTGTCATCGCAATGGTGCATGCCCTGTGACCCCTGGCTTTATTGTGAGGCCCTGAAATGTCTCCACCCATGGCCACATGTGCTGGGTCCGATGTACGTACAGCTTGCTTTGCCCAGAGGGTCAAGGGGAGAACTGACACAGTGCTATTAAGAAGAACAAGAGGCCTCTTGACTTCCCAGTCCTTTTGTGCCTCTGCCACTGTCATGGAAAGACATCACAACCAGCCCATGGGTCCCAGAACGGAAAATACCCAGGGCCGAGCAGGTCTGCAGACCTGAGGCCTGATGCGCAGTGGCCCCAGGGGCTCAGCCCCATGAGGGTCAGCAACCACTGGGACTGTTTGTTATAAAGCACTGTTGCCCAGTGCCCAACCGATATAGGGCCAGAAGTCACCAAGGGCAGAGCAGGATTGGTATCAAGTCAGGCTACCATCTCTTTTTCTTTTTGAGATGAAAGTCTCTCACTGTGACCTGATTCCCCAAAGCTCCACCTCCGCCAATAAATTACTGCCTCAACCCTTGTTCTTATTTTCTTAATAGAACTGCCTTTAAAATATTTCTTCACAGGGCTGCAGAGATGGCTCAGCAATTATGTGCGTGCACTGCTCTTGTAGAGGACCCAATTTCAGTTCTCAACACCCGCATCAGGAAGCTCACAAGAACATGTCAGGCCAGCTCCAGGAGATTCAAGGTCTTCTTCAGGCCTCTGCAGGCACCTGCATGCACAAGACACACATGACCTCACACAGGCACACACACAAAGAAATACATTGCTGTTTTTGAGACAGGGTTTCTCTGTGCAGCTGTCCTGCAACTTGCTCTGTAGACGCGGCTGGCTTCGAACTCAGAGATCTGTCTGCCTCTGCCTCCCAAATGCTGGGAAGATGGGATGGGAAATGGTAGGTGCTCCAAGCCCTGGGCTCCACCTTAACCCTGCATAAACTGGGCATCACAGCAGTGGAGGATGGCATTCGGGAGGTAGAGGCAGGAGGATCGCAGACCAAAGTCATTGAGAAAAGACTGAGCTACATGAGACCCTTTCTCTTTAAAAAAATTAAATTAAATTTTAAAAAGGTTGTGTGCTGGAAAGACAGGTCAGTCAGTAAAGTATTTGTTTCATAAGCATGGTGGCCCATGTTTGTAATTTTAGCACTGAGGAGGACACAGGCACGTCTTTGGGCTCCTTGGCCAGCCAGCTTCATCTAATCAAGGAGCCATATCCAGGGAGAAATCCTGTCTCAAAAATCATGGTGGCCAGCCCCGGAGAAACACCACCCAAGGTAGACCTCTAGCCTACAATCACCACACCCACACCCACACTACACATACACACCCACGTATGTACACACACCACACACACATACACTACAAAAACTATACATACAAGCCCCCACACATATACACAACCTACACATACATATATAAACACACTACATATACACACAACACATACATATACACTACACAGACTACACATATACACACTATTTACACACACTACACATACATACACCTACATATACATGCTACACATATACCCACATGCACACACACTATACATACCCACACATACTCACACACCAACAACAGAAGCCTGAGAGGCTGGCAAGACACCTACCTCACCAGTGAACAGCACCGCACTGCTCTCTTTAGAGCACTGCGAGAACACCGATGCTCCTGCAGAGCACCCGAGCTCAGTTCCCCGCACCTGCTCACAACTGTCTGTAATGCCAGTCCCAGGAGACGCCCTCTTCTGACTCCACAGGGGCTGCATGCATATGTCACACAGACATACTTGCAGGCAAACATTCAAACAGCAGGAGACCAGGGGAGATGTGGGAACAGACTACACCTACCAGGGTAATCCTTCTAAAGTGCCAGAAGGCTCCCCACAAAAATCAAAGACCGTTGATACTGTTGGGCATGATGGCGTGCACCTGACACGGGAGGAACAGAAATGTGAGGCCAGCATGGACTACACAGCCAGACTACCTCAAAAAAAGAAAAGAAATCTACTTTTTTTTTTTTTTTCTGAGATAGGGTTTCTCTGTGTGGCCGTGGCTGTCCTAGGCTCACTTTATAGACCAGGCTGGCCTCAAACTCACAGAAATCCTCCTGCTTCTATCTCCCTGAGTGATGGGATTAAAGGTGTGCGCTGCCACAGCCACAGCCACAGCCACCGCCACTACCACCACCTGGCTAAAATATTCTACTTTTATTATAACAACAACAAAAATAATTTAGTGGGGAGGAGGCTGGAGGGATGGCTCAGGAGTTAAGAGCACTTGCTGCCACTGCAGAGGACCTGAGCGCTGTACCCAGCATCCACACTGGGTGACTCGCAACTACCTATAATGACACACTAATTCTAGGGGAGTCCAGGCCTTAACCTCTGCACTCCAAAGCAGTGAGTCGGGCACCCCCAGCTTGGAGCTCCCATTGACAGGCGATCAGGGCAGACCAGATGTCTTCTATTTAACCCAAGTCCTCAAGGGTCTGCTTCCCTGCCTGTAAGTCGGGGTCTCCCACTATGAACCCCCTGTACTGTTGGAGTCTCACAGTGAAGAGGCCTGACATAGGAGAGGAGGGACAGAGCAGAAGAGATGACAGCATAGTGAGGGGCCTCAGTCTCCCCAATCATAAAATGGCTGAAAGACCCTTACTCCTTTCCTTCCCTCGCTTCAGTCAGCAGTGGTGCTTTCTCTCTCTCTCTCTCTCTCTCTCTCTCTCTCTCTCTCTCTCTCTCTCTCTCTCTTTTTCCTGGTTTTTTGAGACAAGGTTTCTCTGTGTAGCCTTGATTGTCCCGGGCTCACTTTGTAGACCAGGCTGGCCTCGAATTCACAGCGATTCACCTGCCTCTGCTTCCCAAGTGCTAGGATTAAATGTGTGCGCCACCTCGTCCAGCCAACAGTGGTGCTTTCTAAGTCCCAAGGAGACTGTGGGACCCTTTGAACTCCGTCTCAGGCTAGAAAACAGGCTCAGAGAAGGGGAGCCACTTGCCCTGGGGTCACACAGCAGTGGATCTGAGGTTGAAAGAAATTCCCAGCACAACCAAGGAAGACCCTCCCCGACTATTGTGACTCCTCTCAGCCCACTTCATGCCCCCCTGTGGCGCCTGCGCCACCGAGGTACCGAGTCGAGGGCAAGGGACTGCGGATTTAACTCATGCACACACACACACAAAATAACACAGCGGGTCCTTCGTGCTAAGAGAGCAGCAGCCGCGGCAGCGGTTTATTATTCTTGTTCCCAAAGTTCCAAAGAGCCTTCTTATAGGCAGCAAAACAGGAATCCTCCTCCCAGGTGAAATCCCTCAAGAGGTGATTGCACACAGGAGGAAAAGTCTCGAGGAAGGGAGGGGCGTGTTCTCAGAGCAGTAAACATGACTAGCTAACCAAGATAAACACAGACATGGAAGCTGCTAGAAACAAGACATGAAACAGCAAGACAGGCAGGCAGCCCAGTCGGGCCTTGTTCCTATACCCCCCCAACCAGTCCAAAACCCCTTCCCCATGCACGGCTGGCTCCTGTGCCTCTGCATCCAAACAGGGGTTCGTCATGCCCTCTTGGCTCTGCTAAAGAAGAACAAAACTGCTCTTGAGTCAGCAGGGAACAGGCCACCGGATCAAGTCACAGGGGGTGCGCCCCTGATGCCAGCCAGAGCTGTGGTTCCCTTCAAAGAGAGAAGCAAGTCAGTGTGGCCTTCTCTCCCTGGAAGCCTTCCCAGATTGGCCCGCCCAGCTATTACGTCTGCATCAACCTTCCAAGGACCACCAACACTGGAGATAACTTTTAGCATCTTGTGTCCCCCAAAACCCATGGGGGACCCATGCTGCAGGAGGCTGTAGTCTTCTGAGAATGAGTACATGGTGGATTGGTGGGGGCATGCAGGTTCTGTAAGCTCCCCCAACACAGCCTGAATCTGGGTTTCCAAGCAGATTGCAGGCTCCGGCTTCCTGTGGGACTCTGTGTCTGTCTGCCTGTCTCAGCCGGAATCTTGTTTGGCTCTGGGTCCTTGAGGCTACAACATAAGGATAAGAATGACAGAGCGCCGGGCGTGGTGGCGCACGCCTTTAATCCCAGCACTCGGGAGGCAGAGGCAGGTGGATCACTGTGAGTTCGAGGCCAGCCTGGTCTACAAAGTCCAGGACAGCTAAGAATACACAAAGAAACTGCCTCGAAAAACAAAAAACAAAAACAAAAAAAAAAGAATGACAGAGCGGGGCTGGCTGGAGAGATGGCTCAGAGGTTAAGGGCACTGACTGCTCATCCAGAGGTCCTGAGTTCAGTTCCCCGCAACGGCATGGTGGCTCACACCCATCTATAATGTGATCTGATACCCTCTTGTGGCCTGCAGGTGTACATGCAGTCAGAGCACTGTTTAGATAATGCTAAATAAATAAATCTATTTAAAAAAAAAAAAGAATGACTAAGCACCTTCAAGTTCTAGGTCCACGGTGGTGATGTGGGGACCCAGTGAGGTGAAGGAGTTAAGGAGAAACGACAGATGATAGGGCCAGCCTGTGTTCCAAGAGTGACAGTGATCACTCTGAGCACCTACCTCCATATCCATAGCATCAGGCCATAGGCAGCAACACCTAAGCAGATATTGTCTATGCATGTGAATTTAGAGACCCTCAACTTTCTCTTTGGCTTGGAGCCAGGCTCATTCACTCCTACCGCCCTGGCTATAGAGGAAGAAAAAGGCCTGGGATCCTGGACAATTGTCACTATCCCTAAGGCTGGGGACTAACGGGCAATAGAGCCTGGTATGCTGGTGCACGCCTTTAGTCCCGGTACTCCGGAGGCAGAGGCCAGCCAGGTTTACAAGGCGAGTACTAGGCCAGCTCGCCTTAAGTGGGGGCCACTGTGGACAGGGGGCTGGTCCAAAGATCCCTCAGGGAAGTCCCCAGTGGTTAGGGATGGGAGTTACTACGTTACCCACCAGCACTGGGCCTGACCCGGCTTCCCAGGGCGACAAGACGGCAGCCCAGGACCTTGTCACCCGCTACACAGCGACGAGGACAGCCAACCCTTACCCGGTCTCGCGGATGGCGTTGGTGAGGTTCGCCCAGGCCACCGCGTCAGGGTGAAGGCCGTCCTCTAGGCGCAGCTCGCCCGACGCGGCATCCAGGAGCAACGAGCGGACCCGGGAGACCGGCGGGTCAGGGTTTGGGCGTTGCCAGGCGGTCCCCAGCGGAGAAAGGGCGACCGCCGGGCCGCTCAGCAACAGCCCGGCCAGCGAGGCCAGCGAAGCCAGCGCCAGCACCCGCAGCAGCACCCGGGCCGTCCGGCCGCCGGGGCTCCCGTCCATGGGGGCTGCCATCGCGAGCCACAGCCGGGCCACGTGACCGTCGTTCCGTGGGGCGAGGTCTGCGCCTGGGCTTCCGGGGTGGGCGGAGTCTGTGGTCCAGCAGGGGCGGGGCCAGTCTTAAAGGCCCCTGCAGAAAACTCTAAGCATCCATCCCCAGAAATTCACAATTCACACTCTCTCTCTCTCCCTCCCTCTTCCTCCCTCTCTCCCTCTCTCTCTCCCTATCCCCCCCCCTCCAAATTATTCTTCGTTCTCTTCTTTTAATTTCTTCTATTTTTTTAGATTTAGTGCCTGCATGTATATATGTACAACATGAGAATGCCCATTACTCTCAAAGGTCAGAAGAGGAGCCAGGGCGTGGTGGCACTCTCCTTTAACTCCAGCACTCGGGAGGGAGAAGCAGGAGGATCTCTGTGAGTTCGAGGCCAGCCTGGTCTACAGAGCGAGTCCAGGACTGCCAAGATAACATCGAAAAACCCTGTCTCGACAAAAACAAAAACAAAAAAACAAAAAAGGGTCAGAAGAGAGCACTCAATCCCCTGGAACTAGCATTATGTGAGCCACCATGTGGGTGCTGGGAACTGAAGCTGGGTCCTCTGTATGAGTAGCAAGTGGTCTTAACAACTGAGCCATCTCCCCAGCCTCGATTTCCTTTATTTTTAGGAATTTATCTATGTGTGTTTGAGCATGTGGACACAGGTGGAGGCCAGAAAAGAGTTACGATCCCTGGGGCTCAGTTGTGAACTGCCTGATGTGGGTGCAGAGACTCGAACCCAAGTCCTCTGCAAAAGCATCAAGTGCTCTCTACTACTGAGCCATCTCCCAGGCCACAATTTCTTTTTCCTATTTGTCTGTCCATGAATGAAATTATTTCAATATTTTACCCAGACTGGCCTGAGCTACAGAGTTAATTTCAGGCCACCCTGTCTCAAAATAAATGATCTCTCTTACTCCCCCCCCCCCCCCCCGGGTTTCTCTGTGTAATAGCCCTCTGGCTGTCCTGGACTCACTTTGTAGACCAAGCTGGCCTCAAACTCACAGAGATCTTCCTGAGTTTACCTCTGAGAGCTAGGGAAATAAATGATTGTTGTTGTTGTTGTTGTTTAGAGACAGGGTTTCTCTGTGTAGCCTTGGCTGTCCTAGGCTCCCTTTGTAGACCAGGCTGGCCTCGAACTCAAGAGATCCGCCTGCCTCTGCCTCCTGAGTGCTGGGTGTGATTAAAGGCATGCGCCACCACTGCCTGGCTTGTGATTTTTTTTTTTTTAAGATTTATTTATTTATTATTATGTATACAGTGCTCTGGCTGCACATACTCCTGCAGGCCAGAAGAGGACAGCAGATCACATTACAGATGGTTATAAGCCACCATGTGGCTGCTGGGAATTGAACTCAGGACCTCTGGAGAAGCGGTCAGTGCCCTTAACCTCTGAGCCATCTCTCCAGCCCCATGATTTTTTTGAAGCTTGGTTTTGGAATACCTGTACCTGTACTCTCAAAGATTTCAAGACCATCTGAGCTAAAAAGTGAGATCCTCTCTCAAAAACAACACAAAGGAAGGTGGCGACAGGCAGTTCAGTAACTTTCAGATCCTCAACCTGCAGCAAGCACCAGACCCCAGAAGCCAAGGGCTTGAGCGCACAAGCTGTCCCCACCTTGGATGACCATTACCATTACAAGACACTGGGCATGCTGGGCGTGGTGGCGCATGCCTGTAATCCCAGCACTCGGGAGGCAGAGGCAGGCGGATCGCTGTGAGTTCGAGGCCAGCCTGGTCTACAAAGTGAGTCCAAGACAGCCAAGGCTACACAGAGAGACCCTGTCTCGAAAAACCAAAAAAAAAAAAACAAAAACAAAAACAAAACAAAAAAACAAAACAAGACACTGGGCACCTGTGCTTCTGACCAACCAGTGATAAATTCCATGGGTTTACCTGAACAAAGTGACTCATACCCAAAAGTCTAGCACTCAGAGGGGCTGAAGCAGGAGGATTGCCAAGAGTTCCAGAACAGCCTGGGCTACAGTGTGAGACCTTTGTCCCCATCCCAAAAAAAGAGAACTCAATAATTCCCTCTACCCTTACTCTGTTGCATAACTTTCTAGAATATTTTCCCGGGTGGGAAAGGTGCTTCCTGAAGGGCACATTTAAAAGACATAAACCTGTAAGCCCTGCACTCACTGGGCTGAGGCAGGAGGATCGCTAGCTTGAGACTTACCAGGTATGTTCCTGGTGCCCAGAATGTCAGTTCTCCCGGAACTGAAGTTACAGATGGTTATAAGCCACCGTGTGGAGGCTGGGAACCGAACCCGGGTCCTCTGGAAGAGCAGCCATTCTTTTTTTTTTTTTTTTTTAATAATTTATTTAATTTCATTTTGTGTGCATTGGTGTGAGGGTGTCAGATCACCTGGAATTGGAGCTACAGACAGTTGTGAGCAGCCATGTGGGTGCTGGCAGTTGAACCTGGGTTCTCTGAAAGAGCAGCTTGTGCTCTTAACCACTGAGCCATCTCGCCAGCCAGTCATTCTTCTTATCTGCCCAGCCCAGACCCATCTTTAAAGAAGAGAAAAATGTAAGGTCCCTCGCTGGGCATGGAAGTGCATGCTTGTAATCCCAGCACTCAAGAGGCAGAGGCAGAAGAATCGAGAGTCCACAGTTAGCCTCAGCTACACACTAAGTGAAAGACCATTTAGGGAGCTGGGCGTGGTGGCACATGCCTTTAATCCCAGCATTCAGGAGGTAGAGGCAAGGGAATCACTGTGAGTTCAAGGCCAGCCTGGTCTACAAAGGGAGTCCGGGACAGCCAGGACTACACAGAGAAACCCTGTCTTGAAAAACCAAAAAACCAAAAAAAAAAAAAGGACATTTAGGGTTGGGGAGTGGGTTGGAGAGATGACTCAGAGGTTAAGGGCACTGACTGATCTTCCAGAGGTCCTGAGTTCAATTCCCAGCAACCACACGGTGGCTCACAACCACCTATAATGTGATCTGGTGTCCTCTTCTGGTGTGCAGGTGTACATGAGGCAGAGCACTGTATACATAATAAATAAATATTTTGTTAAAATTTTTTTCAAAAAAAAAAAAAAGACACTTGGGGGGATATGAGAACCTACCTAAAAATATAACAAGACTACATGAACGGCTGACCTGAAAGTATATATCTTGCCTGCTTGTGCTCTAGAGAGATGACTTCCCTGGCGTCAATTCCAGTCACTGCTGTTATTTATTAATCCTTTACTGAAAACACTTTCAGTCATCAAGTCCCTAACAGGCTGGGGAAAGAAACTAAGGCTCAAGCAGGTGAAGTGATTTCTAGTCACAGAACTAGAAATGTGAGCACAGGGATTCAAATCCGGTTTGGAAGCACCCTGAACACTGCCCTTCACAGCCAAGGGTCAGAAGTGGAGGGGGGGTGGAGTGGGGGGGATGACACACAACCATGCTTGCTTCTGTCCAAGCTTAACTTTCCTGCTTTTCTGTCAAAGCCTGGCCCTGGCTGCAGGAGGGGAGGAGCTTGCTTTGTGTTATGATTAATAATTAAATATAAGGTAAGATAAGGTGTAAGGTATCAGGAAGCAGATATTATGTTGTAGAGGAGTTTATTAGAGAAGGAAAAAGGGAAGGGGTACTCCAAAGAGAGAGAGAGAAGAGAGACAGGGACAGTAAGAAGAGAGAGAGAGAGAGAGAGGCCACATTGAGGGTCTGTCCTTTTATATGGCCCTGGCTAGGCCCACACCCCTGTAGCAGGTAAGCAATGACATCATAGGTAGACTGAAGAACTCTAACAGCGGTGACCCCCCAACCATAAAATTATTTTGTTGCTACTTCATAACTGTAATTTTGCCACTGTCATGAATCACAATGAATGTAAACAAAGTGTAAGTATTAGAAATGATATGCAACCCCTGTTACATTGTCGCTCAACCTCCCCAAAAGTGAGCGCAGCCCACCGGTTGAGAACTGCTGCTCCAAGCCACTATACAGGGGAATGAATCATCTATAAGAACCTGAGTTCAGACCCCAGCACCCATGTAACAAGCTGGGCCCCTTCTTCCATGCACCATAATCACTCTCGGGAGGAGGCAGAGACAGGAGAGCCACTGGAGCTTGTGAAGAGAGTGTGGTCTTGCCTTAGTCTGGGCCGGGATGAAGGGCGCCTCTGGATGCTACCCCGCTGAGGCATTGTCTCTGCTGACTGATAAGCTTCTGTGATAGACTCAGAGGAATCACATAGGCCCAGGATTGGAGACAGGGGCCTGCGACTCCTGCCGGGCTATTGTACTGCAAACCAATGGGAGGAGGAATGGTGAAGGGGGTGTGCACGGGGGTGGGGGTGGGGTGGGGGGTGGGTGAGGGAGAGAGAGACAGAGACAGAGATAGACAGAGACAGAGAGAGACAGAGAGAGATGGGGGCAGGAGTTGGGAGATTCACACCTAGGAGGATGAGCTCCGTGGGTCCTTCAGGTTCGGTCCACGCACCTTAGATGGTGGGTGCGGCTTGGATAGAGGATCTGCTAGATTCTCGATAATTACACCAAGGGATTCTCCCCGAATCTGATACTCAGAAGGTTTCCATTCTTGTTCCCCTTCATCTCCTTTCCCTCCTGCTGAAGGTAGTCAGGTTTTAAGGAAGGTGCATTCGTTTAATAAATTCATAATAAAGTTTAATCGTTAAGGAGTCTGAGGCAACAGAAACTCACCGGCCGGCCAGCCTTGCTGAAAAAAAAAAAAAAAAAAAAAAACAAGAGGGAGCTAGACCTACTGGCTCTCCGTGAGTTCCAGGCCAGCCGGGGCTATATAGACCCTGACTCAAAATAGTACTAGGAATAGGAGTGTTAGTAACAATAATAATAAATTAAGGTGGAGAATAATTGAGAAAGATACATAATCTTAACCTTTGGTCTCCACATGCAAATTGGGCACTAGCCTATATTAGCAGCCTGAAACCTTGAATTTAATCTCTAATATCAAAAAGAGCCCCAACACCTAGGCTTGATATCATATTACATGAATGGGATTGCATTTTTTGTTTCTTTGTTAGGTATATAGTTGTGTGTGTGTGTGTCTGTGTGTGTGTGTGTGTGTGTGTTTGGGTTTTGTTTGTTTGGTTGGTTTTTCAAGACAGGGTTTCTCTGTGTAACCTTGGCTGTCCTGGACTCAATTTGTAGACCAGGCTGGCCTAGAACTCACAGTGACCTGCCTGCCTCTCCCACCTGAGTGCTGGGATTAAAGGCATCCACCACCACACCTGACTTGTGTGTTTGGGTTTTTTATGTGTTTGGTTGTTTGAGACAGGGTCTTACTATGTAGCCTTGGATGGCCGGAACTCACTATGTACACAAGCCTGGTCCAGTGATCACGGAGATGCTCCTGCCTCTATCTCTCAAGAGCCGGAATGAGAGGTGTGCGACACCATGCCTGGCGGTTGTGCAGTTTTAAGGCCATCCAAGCAGCATCCATAGTGGTATTCCCACATGCAGCGGTATACCCATCCAATCCCTGCTGCCAAACCCTTGGCTTGCTTCCAGTGTGCCCTGCTGATTGCTTCATCCAGCGTTTTCCTTCTCAGTCCCGTGTCTAAACCTTCTTGCTGTTACTTCAAAAAGCTCAGAGTGACACAGGCAGGACAAAGGACACATGAATTTTCAAGGCCCTTATGATGCACAAGGACCATTGTCACCAGTTTCCTGGAGGGATATTCCCGCTGAGGAGCACCTAGCACCCAGGCAGGGCCCATGAGAAACTTCTCTCATTATCTGCTGCTTCTGCAGCTGCCAGGACAGTAATGAACTCCTCGGCGGCTCTGTGTGGATTTAACCAGATGCCCAGTGACTGCCCAGGGAAGCCAGCATCATTGGGAAGGGTACTAGCTAAGATGAGGGCATCATTGGGAAAGGTACTAGTTAAGATGAGGGCATCATTGGGAAGGGTACTAGTTAAGATGA
>OU015754.1:28751017-28810702 GCA_907169655.1 Acomys percivali | reverse complement strand
GGGAATCATTGGGAAGGCCACTAGTTAAGATGAGGGCATCATTGGGAGGGGTACTAGTTTACATGAGAGCATCATTTGGAAGGGTACTAGTTAAGGTGAGGCTTATGAATCTTTAAGGAACTTCTTTGACTCAGGGCCTCTTAGACTGAAATAGAAAGTCCCATTTCTCCTTCCACTTAGCACTTCTGTGAGCACTGTCCCCAGGTTCTTGTACTATGTCCCAGCTGCCACCCACACCCTGGCCTCTGAAACCAGCAGGCATGCTGAATATGGGGGCAGATCTGGCCTTATCTACGTGTGAACCAGGATGTCAAGTCTGGAGGGAAAGGTACTTCAGACATGATTGCCATCCAGTCTCTGCCACTTCCCAGTGTATACCCTGGAGACAAACACTTCATGTCCCTGAGCAGCAATTTCTCCCACCAGTGAAATGGAGATTGCTGCCCCACTCCTGCAGGGCACATACACACAAGTATTGTAGGTCCCCCATCAATGGCTGTAGTGTGCTTGGTTTTGTTTGTTTGGTTTCTTTTTAAAAGATTATTTATTTACTTTATGTATGACTATTCTATTTACATATACATCTACATGCTAGAAAAGGACATTAGATCACATTACAGATGGTTGTGAGCTATGATGTGGTTGCCAGGAACTGAACTCGGGACCTCTGGAAGAGCAGACAGTGCTCTTAACTGCTGAGTCATTTCTCCAGTCCATTTTTTTTTCCTTTGGTTTTTGAGACAAGGTTTCTCTGTGTAGCCCTTGCCACCCTAGAACTCAGTCCAAGGCCAGGGTAACCTCAAACTCACAGGCATTCACCTGTCTCTGCCTCAGGAGGCAGTAGTGTGCCACCACTGCCCAGATTTGGTTTCAGTTTTTTGAGTCAGAATCTTGTGTAGCCTAGGAGACCCTTGGAAGCTACTCTGTAGCTAAGGTTGACCAGATCTCCCAATACTCTCCCTTCCTCCACCTCCTAAGTGCTGAGTTTACAGGTGTGCCAGCACATCCGGGTTATGTAATACTGAGGATGGAACCGAGAGCTTCAAAGATCCTGGCCAAATAAACTACACCCAGCCCGTCACATCTTCTGTTGATTTGGGGTTAGCTCCTAAGGGACTGAGGCTAGGAGCTGCGTGCTGGCACGTACTTGTGATTCAAGTACTCACGGAGGATGCTGAGTCCCAGGTAGGCTGAGCTACATAGAGAGACCGTACCTCAAAATTGAGACTGAAGACAGGACGAGTCAGAATGTGATGCCTTAGGCAGTCATCCACCCAGTGGGACTTGGAAAGGGGCGGAGGGCAGTCCTTTCCCTTCCTACTGCACAATATAATCTCTTCCTGTTCTCACAAAAGCCGATGCTGGCCTCTTCTGTGGACCAAAATGCAGTGGCAGCTGATACTTTCCAAATATGGTCACATCAGAGTCTTGGGTATCACATGCCCTTCCACATCCCTTGGAGAGTCAGGGGGCTGTTTCCGCTCTGTGAACCTGGCTGGGCCAGTGACACTGTCAGCTTCCACCACAAATTCCAAGAAGGTGGTATAGCTCTCCCTTCACTTTCCAGTGCCTTGTGCTGCCCCCCCACCCCACCCCCGAGGTATCACGGGAACATGCATCTACCTTGGCAGGTCTTGGGCTGGGAAAGTCCAGGATTCAGCAGAGGGATCACATCATGTTTAAGCAGCCTCAGCCTCAAGCTGGAGATACAAGCACAAGAAGGGCTTGAGCCAGAATCTTTCCAGGGAACCTCTCCCAAAATCATGACTTTCAAACACTCAGATATATTAAGATGCTGATATATTACATCATTTGTGACTATGGATGGTTGTTACGCAGCAATAGCTAACTGATACATCTAGGAAATCTTTCCTTTTGAGGGAAGGAATTTAATACTGCTCCCTGCTTTTTGTGATGTTGTAACCTGCTTAAAACTATAGCTCCTGGAGCTGGAGAGATGGCTCAGAGGTTAAGAGCACTGGCTGTTCTTCTAGAGGTCCTGAGTTCAATCCCCAACAACCACATGTTGGCTTATAGCCACCTATAATGAGATCTGGTGCCCTCTTATGTCATGCAAGTGCACATGAAGGCAAAGCACTATATACATAATAAATAAATAAATCTTAAAAAAGAAAAAGGTAGGGCTGGAGAGATGGCTCAGAGGTTAGGAGCACTGACTGCTCTTCCAAAGGTCATGAGTTCAAATCCCAGCAACCACATGTTGGCTCACAACCATCTATAATGAGATCTGTATACATAATAAATAAATCTTTAAAAAAAAGAAAAAGAAAAAGGTAAAATGTCTTAGGCTGAGGAGGTCAATGGTGGAGAACCTCAAAATGTTTCCATTTTTTCTAAAATACCAAAAATAAAAACAAAACAAACAAAAACTGCAGCTCCCATGTTAACACCTGCTTTTTTCTTTTTGTTTTTGTTTGTTTGTTTTGTTTTGTTTTGTTTTTTTATTTATTTATTTATTTTGAGACAGGGTTTCTCTGTGTTAACCTTGGCTCTTCTGGACTTGCTTTGTAGACCAGGCTGGCCTCAAACTCACATTGATCCACCTGCCTCTGCTTCCGGAGTGCTAGGATTAAAGGCATGCCCCACCACACCCAGCTGGGATATATTTTTAAAGATTTATCTATTTATTATGTATACAGTGGTCTGTCTGCAAGTATGCCTGCGTACCAGAAGAGGGCACCAGATCTCTTAATAAATAGTTATGAGCCACCATGTCGTTGCTCGGAATTGAACTCAGGACCTCTGGAAGAGCAACCAGTGCTCTTAATCTCTGAGCCATCTTTACAGCCCTCTGGGATTTTTGTTTAAAAATACACTACCAGCCGAGCCTGGTGGCGCAAGCCTGTAATCCCAGCACTTGGGGGGGCAGAAGCAGACAAATCTCTGTAAGTTCCAAGCCAGTCTGGTCTAGAGAGCAAGTCCGAGACAGCCAAGACTACAAGCAAAACCCTGTCGCGAAAAACCAAAAAAACCAAACCCAAAAACTCAAAAAACAAACAAACAAACAAAAAAACCAAATCGCCCTGTCATCTTCATGACTGCCATCATATCACCGCCATCTTCATCACTACCGCCACCATCATCACCATCATCACCTTCATCCTCACCGTCATCTTCATCACTGTCATATTGAGAAAATGTCTTGCTGGGATGCTTAGCCTGGTCTTCCTACTACGATCCCCCTGCCTCTGCGCCTCTGCGTCCTGAGTGCCAGGACTATAGGCACAGGCCACCATGCCATGTTTCTTCTTTCATTACCACAGCTTCCATCTGACTCTAATTAACAGAATCTCCAAGCTTCCCCCTTCAGATTTCTCTCGGGCCTCCTGGTGTCTATAAACCACGTGCTTTCTTCACAGCTTCTGCGGGGAAAACAGAAGTGACAGGCTGGGGACAGAAAGCGAGGTGGAGAATGGGGAAGACTGCCAGGGACAGTACGTCGCGGCGCCCCCCTCCCCCCGCCCCCTCCTCCCCACCAGCTCTCCCCCCCCCCACTCCCCGCTAAGCCTACGTCTTTAAGGACTGGGGCGGAGCTAGTCTTAAAGGGCGTGTCGTAGGCGGTGAAAGAAGGACCGGGGCGTGGCCCAGCGGGGAAGTAGGCGGGACGAGGCTCATGTGGGCGTGGCCCAGCTGCGCCGGGCCGGGGCTCTTAGGGGCGGAAGGTCGTGGCGCCGGTCATCCGGCTGGAAGAAGGCTCCGAGTTCGCAGATCCAGGCCCCGCCAGAGGTAAGAGGAACAATCCGAGTACCCATCACCCCAACTTCAACTTCTCAACCCGGGTTCCAACTGGGGCCCCAAATCTGAAAGCGCTGCCCGGTTCCGATCCTTGAGGAACAATCTGAGTACCCATCACCCCAACTTCAACTTCTCAACCCGGGTTCCAACTGGGGCCCCAAATCTGAAAGCGCTGCCCGGTTCCGATCCTTGACCATCAAGTGTGCCTACCCACCAGCGCTGCGCACAGGTGTCCGCATGCGGGAGGCACTCTATAAATGCTTATTTGGAAATGAGAAAAAGAAACCGGCGCGCGGCGGAGAGGAGACGCCGCGTATTGGGGACGCGGTGTTTGCCTGCCCCTTGGGTCAGCTCTCGTGTCCATTTCACAGATGCGGACACAGAGGCCATATGCCCAGACTTCCCCCAGGCTGCCCACCTAGAAAAAACGGAGACAGAACTGAAAGGCCGTGTGTTTTTCCACTCCACGCCCGTGCCAAGAGGAGTAGCTGGAACCAGGAGGGAAGAGACTGATTTCCTGTCAACAGGTGAGGAAGTGGCTGGGTTCCTTCCTCTCCTCCGGGGTCTCTTCTTGTCCTCTTTCCTGGTGCAACGAATCACACCCCCTCAAAAAAAAAAAAAAGTGGCCTTTGCTTCCCTGATTGCAAAAATAAATGCACAAAACATATGAGACATCTTTCCTACGACTTTGAGCCAGTTTTCTGCTTGGGAAAAAAAGAAAAAAAGAAACTCTTTCCATGTGGCTGGAGGGAAGTGGGTTACAGTATAGCCCTACCCGGCTTGGCAGGCCCCAGGCAGTTTAGGTGGCTTTGAGCAACCCACTTCCCCCTGGGCCTCAATTTCCCCATGTTAGAACTGTTGGCTTTGTGGCTCACTTATTTGCCACATGACTTTGGGTGGCCTGCTGAACTTTTATTTTTATCCTCAGCCCTTTGAACCCTCAGAGAGGGCAATATGGTATGGCATGTCACCTCACCTCAACGTGCCTCAGTTTCCCCATGTAGGGACCAGATGAGATCCTTGGCGTAATGTGCTCGGCCCATTGCAAGGCATAGGAAGATAGAATATTAGGTTGTGAGGTGTAATGGGGTGGCCTCTCTGGGTCTTGGCCTGGTGGTCATGGCAAGTCCACCTCAAAAGTATGTATTTTTAGGCTGGGAGCCCGTGGTTGGTGCACATCTGAAATCTCTGCTACTGAAGAGACTGAGGTGAAAGGTATATGAGCTCAAGGTCAGCCTGGCAAACTTTGGAGGTCCTGCCTCAAAATAAAAAGCAGGAAGAGGGCCGTGGTGGCGCACACCTTTAATCGCAGTTCTAGGGAGGCAGAGGCAGGCGGATGGCTGTGAGTTTGAGGCCAGCCTGGTCTACCAAGTGAGTCTAGGACTGCCACGGTTATATAGAGAAACCCTATGCAGGGGGGGAGGGGGGGTGAAGGGGGGAGCAGGAAGAGGGCTAAAAGCAGGCCGTGGTTCAAATCTGTAATCCCAGCACTTCTAGCCCGGAAGCAAGAAGATTGTCACCAGCTCAAGGGTAGCCTGGGCTACTTAGTGAAGTCCAGGCTGTCCTATCTCAAGCAAACAAACAAACAAAAAGCCACCAAAAAATCCCCCCCAAACCAACCAACCCCAAAACCAAGAATTGACCTAAAAAATCGCCAAGGCTGGAGATATAGCCCAATGATAAGAGTGCTCACCTCACCTGGACTACATGGGGGGGGGGGGGCTGTGTGTGGCACCAGGATGGGACCATCCTGATGCCCAAAAAGGAGTTCCTTGTTCTTGGGACTGCTTACCTCTCATACTGATCTCTTTCAGCTGTCTGGCACAGTCCCTAAGCCTCTGGCAGGCCTGATGTCCGGGTGAGGGGCTGGTCTCAGGGAGACACGGGAACAAGAGGCATGTGATGCATGCCTAGGAGGGCTAAGGAAATGGGACCTTTATATGGGCGGAGATGGACTTGGTTTTGCAAAAAAAAAAAGGTCTCTGGGCTCCTCCTCCTGGGGCCTGCAGTGATAATGCCCCTCCTTACCCTACCCTGCAGGCACTGGAGTGGCCAGCCCTTGGAAGCTGAAGTGAGCACAGGGCGCTGGTCAGGCCCCAGGGGCCAATGGCAGGCAGATGGCTGGATCTGGGCTGGGTGCCTGGCATCCTCTGTGTGTCTCTGATACTGGAGGCGGCATCCACAAAAGTCCATAAACACATCCAGTTTTCGCCAGGAGCTGTCAACCAGACCGCCATGGCAGACGTGAGTACCACCCCCTACCCCCCCCCCACACACACAGGGCGGGAGGGTGGGTTGGGTGGGGTGTCTCTGTCCTATTGCTGGCTAATTACTACACACTACATACGGGCTATGTGTTGGCACTGAAGGTGCTGGAACCTGAGATCCACGTGAACTCAGTCGGCAGGGCCGGGCAGACAGATAAGTCAGACCTCAGAGAGCAGTGAGTTCTGTAGACAGTAACACTATGTTGGGCAAATGTGAGTGCTCCAAGCTCTGTGACAGACTTGTTCTGTGAATGCCCTCACCTTGGAGCCAGGCTTTGAAGGGAAGGAGGAAGCCACATTTATAGACAGACATCTGGGGTAAATAAAGGCTGGGGAACGAATACAAAGATGCCGAGGCAGGTTTAGGCTTTAGGGTACTTCCTGACAGCAAAGAGGCCAGAAGGACTCACCAACTATGTATAAAGTTAAGCCAGGTGAGTGGAGAGGTAGTGGTGGCCTAATTTTAAAAGGCCTTGTGGGAGCTGGAGAGGAGATGGCTCAGTGGTTAAGAGCACCACCTGCTCTTCCAGAGGTCCTGAGTTCAATTCCCAGCAACCACATGGTGGCTCACAACCACCTCTAATGTGATCTGATGCCTTCTTCTGCAGATAAAGCCCTCATATTTAAAAAAAAAAAGAAAAAAAGGTCTTGTGGCCTGAGGCTGGGGATGGGGGGCGGTGACAATTGGGAGCCAGAACAGGTTTTTGAGCAGAGGGATGTCAGAATCTGATTTATGAGCCAGGCGTGGTGGCGCATGCCTTTAATCCTAGCACTCGGGAGGCAGAGGCAGATCTCTGAGTTCAAGGCCAGCCTGGTCTACAAAGCAAGTCCAGGACAGCCAAGGCTACACAGAGAAACCCTGTCTCGAAAAACAAAAACAAAAATCTGATTTATGTAATCTCCCTGTCCGCCATGAGGAGGCTAGCTTCAAGGGGAGAGGGTGGTCGCTCAGAGACCAGTGCAGGCAGACAGAGCTCCCACAGCCTCCAGGCTGGGAACCTGGGAACCTGGCGGTCAGGAGGCTAGCAGGTGGAGGTGAAGAGTGATGCTGCCATGGGTCCAGCCCGATCAGCTGAGGGTGACCTAGTACTGAGGACATGAACAAAGATTTGGTTGGGGGTCTCCGGGGGAGGAGTGGTGGGCACCAGGGTTTGACAAAGGCAGCCGGACAGCTGCAGGAATGATGGGGGAGTAGAGGCCACAGTGGATCAGTGGATCATGAGGCAGGGGCTGCTTGTACTTTCTTTTCTTTTCTTTTTCTTTTTCTTTCTTTTTTAATTTTATTTTTATTTAATTTTTTTTTTGTACTTTCTTTTCTTTTTCCCCTTTTGCCGTGTGTCTGTGTGTATGTGTGGGGCGAGGTTTAGCGTGTTATATACGTATATACATGCATGTTGCATTTATGGAGGCTTACATGTGGTGGGTGCATGTGAACACATGTGCATGAGCATACGGAAGCATTTACATACGTCCTGTCCTCTCATGCTTTCGGAATGAGCAGCTCTAACCACTGAGCAGCGCCTACCTGACCTTTTCTTTTTGTTGAAGACAGGGTTTCATGTTTCCCAGGCTGGCTCAAACTCAGTTCATGGTGGAGGAGCCTCTAGCCTTCGCCTCCTGAGAGCTGGGCTTCGAGGCGTGTGCAGCCATGCCTGGTTACTTTATATGGATATGTGGGTAGAACTCAGGGCCTCAAGCATGTTGGTCACACAATCCTTCCCACTGAGCCATGCGTGCCTCGGCACCTGTATTCTGTGTCAGAAATCACACACTCGAGCCACTTGTGCTGGGAGGCTTGACACCTACGCCAAGTTTACTGGCAATGGTGCCTTCACTCCACCCTCTGAG
Organism: Acomys percivali; assembly: GCA_907169655.1. NCBI lineage: Eukaryota > Metazoa > Chordata > Mammalia > Rodentia > Muridae > Acomys > Acomys percivali. Next base: position 28,802,831 of record OU015754.1, on the reverse strand, counting down.
AAGGCAACTGGGCAGTTAAACCCATTTTACAGCCACTTGGGCAGTTCACAGTTACTGGGCCTATAACATGGGCTGCTACTTCTGTGACTCTGAGTGAGGGTCAAGGATGTGAAGTTGGCTGTGAGTGAAGTGGCCCGGTGGCACCCTTGTGACAAACCAAACTTCCCTTTTTAGCTTCTGTGTTGGAGGCTTGACCCTGTGCTAGGAGCCTGAGGGCACCACCCTCAGCGTGTGCTCTTGTACAACCTCCCTTCTTTCCTTTTCTTTTTCTTTTTTTTTTTTTTTTGGTTTTTTGAGACAGGGTCTCTCTGTGTAGCCTTGGCTGTCCTGGACTTGCTTTGTAGACCAGGCTGGCCTTGAACCCACAGCCATCCACCACACCCAGCACTCCTTTTCTTTTTTTAAATGAAGGAACTCACACTGTAGCCCAGGCTGGCCTTAAACTCAGTTCAATGTTTAATGCTCCTGTCTCAGCTTCCTGAGTATTGGGATTACAGACATGAGCTGCCATGCTGGGATGTGGTGTGTGCTTACTGTGTGAGCGCGCGCGCGCGCGCGCGCGCGCGCGCGCGTGTGTGTTTGTGTTTGTATTTTAGACAGGGTCTCAGTATGGAGACAGGCTAGCCTGGAACTTTGCCTCCTGAGTACTGAGACTAAAGTGTGTCACCATGCCTAGCCTAGTGGGGTACCTAATGTTTATGGGGCCCCAGCAGTGTGCAAAAATTGGAGAAGTTATGGAGCCCACCCCCACCCCCTCCCCCTCCCGTGGGTATCACTGCTCTGGAAATAGGCCTAGAAATAAAGTTGTAGAATAACAAAGTAAAAAAGAATTTGGGTGTGGTGAGAGATGGGAAGGCCAGCTGCCTTGCCTCAGGCCATCAGGGAAGGCCTCTGAGAGGGGAGGTTTTCTTTTCTTTCTTCTCAGCAAATAAATCTCTTTGTAAACTAGGCTGGCCTTGAACTCAGAGATCTGAGATCTGCCTGCCTCTGCTTCATGACTACTGGGATTAAAGGTGTGCTGTGATGCTGTTTTCATTGAGGCCTGCATAGTAGATGTGGAGGTTCTGGGGCAGGGGCAGGGTAATGTTTTCACAAACTGTAGCTGGCATGCTGTGAAAGAGGGAGGCTCCACCAGAGGAGGGCGGCTCAGCTTGAGGTCCCTAAGTAAGGAATTTCAAACCATTGTAGTAGCTTCTTTTTTATTGGTGTGTGTGTGTGTGTGTGTGTGTGTGTGTGTGTGTGTGTGTGTGTGTGTGTGTTGTATCTCTGTCTGTGTTTATGCAGGTCTGTCGACCTGTCTGTCTGTGTCTTTGCAGGTGCCTGGGCTGGCACTTTGGGGACAGCTCAGCACATAAAAGCTTGGGACTTTCCTGACTGCTGCTGGCTGAGCATAAGGCCTCTTTCTGGAGTCATAATGGCTCTGACACCCCCCCCCCCCCCCCCACCCCCCGGCCATGGACCTCAGAGGGAGGGTAGTGGAGCATGTAGGCACAAATGGCACCAAAGTGACATTGGTCAGGGCACTTTGAATGCGGAAAACTGAGTTCAGAGACAGCAAGCCCTTTAGCACAGCTCACACAGCGGGACACTCAGGGCTCCTTACTGCTCCATTTTCTTTCATTGTCCTTCACAATAGCCCTACTGGCTAGAGGGAGATTCTGTGGTCCCAGGCCACATCCGGTTTGCTACTTGTCTGGCCCACTAAGTTCTGTGAGACGGGGAGGGGAGTTGTTTTTGCTTTTGAACTTGGGTGTCTTTCAGAAGGCCATGCGGCTTCCCAGAATTCCAAGCGGCCCTGTGGATTTAGCATTTCTGTAATCCATGTGGTTCCCAGGCATGGAATTGGCTGCCCATGCGGGACCCCTGAGCCCAGTGTCCTCTGAGTTCTCCTGGGCTGAAGTGAAGCCTCAGGGGAAGAAGGTGGCAGGGCTCTGGGGAGGTGGCCTGTCCTTTAGGCCAGACCCAGAGCAGTGCCCACCCTCTACTGCAGACTGAGTGAGAGCAGGCTGGGAGAGTGCTGGGCCTCAGGAAGGGAAGGGTATTCCTTAGTCAGGCCAGGTGGCAGGAGGCCACCATCAGAGGGCTTGCATCACTGACTCATTCTGTTGTCACTAAGACAGTGAGAGTGTATGCCTCCCTCCGCATCATTGTGTCGTGTGTGTGTGTGTGTGTGTGTGTGTGTGTGTGTGTGTGTGTGTACTTGGGCTGACCCTAAGGATGGGGAGGAGAGAACAGAAGTAAAGACTGAGCAAGAAGAGGGGCCACTGTGCTGGCCGCTGTCAGGCAGAGCTGGGTGACACACATTTAACCATAGCTAGGTAAGGTGTCTCCTCCTCTCTCCATGCCTCAGTTTCTCACTCTTTTTTTTTTTTTTTAAAGATTTATTTATTTTATTTATTGCATATGAGTGCTTTATCTGCAGAGGAGGGTATCAGATTACATTATAGATGGTTGTGAGCCACCATGTGGTTGCTGGGAATTGAACTCAGGACCTCTGGAAGACCAGGCGGTGCTCTTAACCACTGAGCCATCTCTCCAGCCCCCAGTTTCTCACTCTTGAAGTAAAATCCACTGAGCTATTTCCCAGGCCTTTTGTGTCCAAGGAAGGTGATGTCCCACCAGTGTGGCAGACCCACTGTTGACATGCTAGGAGGTGAGGTGTGACCAAGTCTGTGAGTCGACAGTGGGTTGCTTTCAGACTATGAACTGCTTATAAAGTGCTATCGCAGGTACACAAGGCCCTGGGACACACTCACCCACACACCCCATTGCATAAACCATGCCTGGAATACCAAGTCTGAGGGAGGTGGAGGCAGGAAGATCAGAAATGCAAGGTCATCCATTCCCAGCACAGCTCCGGGCCAACCTGTGCTACATAAGACCCTATGGCCCACCCTCTAAATTCTCCCAGCATTCCATGGGTAACAAGGAGAGGTGGTAGTCCACTCTGGACCCTCTGCTTGGGTGGGCCTCCTGGGGTCACAGTGGCAGCCAGCAGCCCTGCTCTCTGTCTTCTTTCTTTCTTTCTTTCTTTCTTTTTTTTTTTTTTGAAACAGGGTCTCTCTGTGTAGCCTTGACTGTCCTGGACTTGTAGACCAGGCTGGCCTTGAACTCACAGAGATCTGCCTGCCTCTGCCTCCTGAGTACGAGTTGCTGGGATTAAAGGCGGCGTGTGCCACCACCGCCTAGCCCTGTGTCCTCATCCTCCTCTGTTCCTATAATGGCATCCAGCACACCTGATCTTCCGGTCTCCCTCGCTGCAGCTTCTGTAGGCCACAGCCCAGTCACGCAGCACACCACTCAGCACTTTCACTTCTAGGGATTTACCCTGGTGAACTATTCTGACGGTGCAGGGGGAGTCATGTGGGCGGAAGTTCTGTGGGCCGAGTGAGTCACTCTCTGAGGGAGACCTCTGAGTATCACAGCGCTTCAGAGTGCTGCCTTCATCTGAAAGACTACAGTGGCGTAGGGGACAGAGGCATGAACAGTGGCTTGCCTGGCCCTGGAATCCCACACATGCCTCTATGGTGCCAGCACTTGGGAAGCAGAGAGGCAGGTGGACAGCCTTGACTGTCCTGGACTTGCTTTGTAGACCAGGCTGGCCTCGAATTCACAGAGATCTGCCTGCCTCTGCCTCCCAAGTGCTGGGATTAACCACTACACTGGGCTCATGTTTTGTCTTTATTGATGTTACTCGCTTGTGACCTTGATTAGTAATAGATAAAGCAAACCGAAGAATCGAGATCTGGGTATCCTGATTTCTGTAGAACAAGATGAGTGACAGTGCTAACATAGAGGAAAAAGGGAAAAACTCAAGGATGTGTATGCTTTAGACTGGCAACAGTGGGATTGGAGGGAGAGTGAGAAAATGGGTGGGGCAGGGAACAGGAGAGGTAGTGGAGTGTATGTGTGTGTGTGCATGTATGGTTCTTAAGGCTTTTTTTTTTGTTTTGTTTTGTTTTGTTTTTTGAGACAGGGTTTCTCTGTGGCTATTCTGGACTTAATTTATAGATCAGGCTGGCCTCAAACTCACAGCAATCTGCCTGCCTCTGCCTTCCTGAGTGCTGAGATTACAGGGGTGAGCCAGCACACCACATCCAGCCTTAAGCATCTATCTTTATAATTTTTGTTTGTTTTGTTTTGTTTTTCGAGACAGGGTTTCTCTGTTTAGCCTTGGCTGTCCTGGACTTGCTTTGTAGACGAGGCTGGCCTTGAACTCATAGAGATACACCTGTCTCTGCCTTCCTGAGTGTTGGAATTAAAGGCATGGGCCACCAGGGCCAGCTGTCTTTATTGTTTCTAATTATGTGTGTATGTTTGGGTTTGTGCACATGATACAGGTGCCCTAGTGGGCCAGAGGCATCACAAATGCCACCAGATGTAGGGGCTGGGAACCTAACTGGAGTCTTTGCAAGAGCAGTGTGTGCTCTTAATCACTGAGCCATCTCTCCAGCCCATATTATTTTATTTTGAAACTGTGAATTACAGGGCTAAGCCGTTACATTCATTTACATTTATTTATCTGTTTATTTTATGTGTATGTGGGAGGGGGCGTGAATGTGGACGCCAGAGTACAACTTATAGAGTCATTTCATCACTCGGGACCTGGCGATCAAATTCAGGCCGTCAGGCTTGGTACTCAGCAAGCACCTTTACCCATTGAAGACATCTTGCTGGCCCACAAGTTTTATTACCTAAAGCAAAAGACGTCCAGTGGATACCTTTGGGTTGATGGGAGTTAGGGACAGACTGAAGGGAGGTCATATTCAAGTGCTGAGACCGGTCCAATCTGTCTCCCTCGGTGGCTCCATCACCCACATCCCCTGCCCTCCCTTTGCGCAGTGTCGTGCCGTGTGTGGCCTGAACACTTCTGACCGCTGCAACTTCGTCAGGATGAATCCCGACTGCCACAGTGACGGGGGATACCTGGACTACCTTGAGGGCATCTTCTGCCGCTTTCCACCCAACCTCCTCCCTCTGGCCATAACCCTCTATGTGAGTCAGTGCCTTGGGGACCTGGTTGTGGACGTGTGTCTCTGGAGGGACTTAACTGTCTCTTTTTCTGGTCCACCCCCTCCCCCCAGGTTTTCTGGCTGCTTTACCTCTTTCTGATCCTGGGAGTCACCGCAGCCAAGTTGTGAGTGTGGCCTGGGCTTGTGTCCAGCTTAGAGTTGGGAAAATGCAGTCCTGGGAGCTAAAATCCAGTGACCTGGTTTTGGGAAATGGTGGGGGAGGAGCCAGTCACTGTAAGCATGCTCATTGCTGGCCATGCTTGGTGAAAGGTCCTCACGCATGCGTATGCACATGCAAATGTATGTATTTATGGAGACCAAAGGTCAGTCTCAGATGTTGCTCTTTTTGCTTTGTTTTGTTTTTCTTTCTTTTTTTTTTTAAGATTTATTTATTTATTTATTATGTATACAATGGTCTGTCTGTGTGTACCCCTACAGGCCAGAAGAGAGCATCAGATCTCATTATAGATGGTTGTGAGCCACCGTGTGGTTGCTGGGAATTGAACTCAGGACCTCTGGAGGAGAACTCAGTGCTCTTAAACTCTGAGCCATCTCTCCAGCTCCCTTTGGTTTGGTTTTTCTGTGTAACCACTGCTGGCCTGGAGCTCACTCTGTAGGCTAGCCTCAAACTCGGAGATTCACCTGAGCTGGGAATGGTGGTGTATGCCTTTAATCCCAACACTCAGGAGGCAGAGGCAGGCAGATCACTATGAGTTCCAGGCCACCCTGGTCTACAAAGTGAGTCCAGGGCAGCCAAGGTTACACAGAGAAACCCTGTCTTGGAGCAACAACAACAAAAACCCAGAGATCAGCCTGCCTCTGTGTCCTGAGTGCTGGGATTAAAGGCATGAGCCACCACGCCTGGCCAGGTGTTGTTGTTAAGGATGCTAAGCATTCTTTTTCTCAAGACAGGCTCTCTCACTGGCCTGGGCTCGCTGAGTGAGCTAGACTGGCTGGCCAGGGAACCCCTACCTCCCCAGCACTAGGGATTACAAAGACATGCTACCCCGTCCAGCTTTTTCACATGGATCCTGGGGATTGAACTCAGATCCTCATGTTTACAAGGCAAGCGCTTTCCTGGCTGAGTCCCCTCCCTGCAGACCCCGACAGCTGCCTTTTCCTCCTCTAGCTTCTGCCCTAACCTGTCAGCCATCTCTACCAGTCTTAAACTCTCCCACAACGTGGCAGTATCCTTTGATCCAGTTCCCTGGAAGGACGGGTAGTCCTGGGTGGCAGGGGCAAGGTGGGGGAGGGGGAGGGGGAGGCGTGGCTGCGGGGCCAGGAAGTGATTTGCATGGAACCCCCTTGACATATTTCCCCATGGTGTCACCTTCCTGGCCTTTGGGAATGGTGCCCCTGATATCTTCAGCGCCCTAGTGGCTTTCTCAGACCCACGCACTGCCGGCCTGGCTATCGGGGCGCTGTTTGGTGAGCACAGCCCCATTGGGGTATAAAGGTGTTGGGGATCACACAGGGTGCCGGCTCCTGAGCTCTGGTCTGCTGTCTTTTAGGTGCAGGGGTGCTGGTCACCACCGTGGTGGCGGGAGGCATCACTATCCTGCATCCATTCATGGCTGCCTCCAGACCCTTCCTCAGGGACATCGCTTTCTATATGGTGGCTGTTTTCCTGACCTTCACTGCACTCTACCTCGGCAGGGTCACGCTGGCATGGGCACTGGGTGAGTACTGGGGGGAGGAGGGGGGCACTCCAGGACACATTCCAGGAAATGTCTGGGGACAGAGAGGTTGATTTGATTCAAAGGGACAAACGCTATTCAAGCCAGCAAGTGATAAAACAGAAGGAGGGTGGAACCGTAGTGACTTTCAGGTGTGATCTCGACCCCAGGGGCCTCACAGCAAAATTGATCCATGGTGATTAAGAGGGGCCAACAGGAGAGTCAGGGAAGCCAGGAAGGGACATGCAGCCCAGGGACCAACCACAGAGGGGGCTGTTTACTCCCCCATTTCCATGGCAAGAAGGCAGGGGTGGGTAATTGGGAGCCTGGCAAGCTGGGGCCACCTGGCATGCTTTCTAGCCATACAAGGGAATAGGCTAGAGACAGAGTAGCCCAGAAGGGGGATATTGGGGACCACATCTCAAGACTCGCCTACTGCTCTCTTTTTCTCCGTGGTGGTGTAAGTGGTTAATGTCCACTCGTGCTTCCTGCTCTGGTGTGTGTGGGATATTTCAAGGCATGGAGGCAGGAAAGGTGGGCCTAGAATAGCGAGAAAAAGGTACGGCCACAGAGATGGCTACTCACCCACCAGGACTGTGCTAGGCTGACGCCTGCAGCCTGGACGCCACCTGGTGACATCTATCCTTCTGTCTGCAGGTTACCTGGGCCTCTATGTGTTCTATGTGGTCACAGTTATCTTTTGCACTTGGGTCTACCAACGGCAGCGCAACAGCTCTCTGGTCCACTCCATGCCCGAGACACCAGGTGAGGAACCTCCACAAGCGGAGAGAGGGGACTGGGTGCCTCTGTGCCTCCCTGCTGCCTTGAGTTCCCCAAGGCCAGTGTGTCTCCTGTGGCCCAGGCCACACCCATGCCCTGGTTTATGCTGGTGAGCTGTATACCCTTCTGGTCAAGGGTCACAGGTCTCCACGCATTACCAAAATAGGCCTCACTAGGACAAGTTGAGTGTACCTCTGTCCTTGGGAAGAATCCATATGAACCAACCAGGTAGGTGCATGTACAGAGCACAGGTACACACATATACACACAAGTGCACCACGCCCACCCTACGTGCACACGTGCACATGATGCATACAAAATACTCACAGATACACAGCGCACAAAACAAGGCCCACAGGGGGCACACATGCACACATGCACTCACAGATGCATTCACAAATGCCCACACGACACACAGATACAGGTAGCACACAGGAGTCAAGTGTTTATGACACACCAGGCATATTATTTGATTTCATCCCCTTGGTGACACTTCTTTTGTATGGGGACTCTTACTTCACTCCTCTCCCAGGAAGGAAACAGACCCAGAGAGAAATCAAATCCTCCAAAGACCAAGTTGCTGGAGCAGGGCAGAACCAGTATCCCAGCCACAGGCACAGACCCAGACCCCAAAGGCCACACCTGGGGACCTGCAAGCTGTTCTGTAGCTGTGAGCCTGCAGAGGGTAGCACGGTCTCATTTCTGGCATACAGCAGGGGCTGAGGGCCCTCCTACAGGAAGCCTGCCGGGATTTTCCCGCTTCTTCGCTAAGCAAGCTGTTAGAATTCAGGGGCTGGCCCTCTGCTGTGTCTGCAGATACATGGAAGCTAGGCAGGTCAGGATGGGAAGAAACGAGTGATTCTGAGGGAGGCAGAAAGAAGATCAGACCTGTCCCCCCCCCCCTCCCATCTAGTGAGGGATGGGGGAAGGGGGGCACTTTCCTCTGAGCCTGCTCTTCCCAGGTTCCAGGCCTAATGAGAGCTGGAACGTTAGAGGAACGTTCTAGACAAAACAGAAAGCACTGTAGTTATCTGTTGGGTGTGCTGGCATACACCTGTAACCCAGCACATGGGATGTAGAAGCAGGAGACTCAAAAATTCCGGCTAGGGGCAGCAAGAAGGCTCAGCAAGCAAAGATGGTTGTCACCAAGCATGATGACCTGAGTTTGAACCTCAGGATCCTTATATTGGAAGAAGAAACCCAACTCCTGTTAATTGTCCTCTGACTTCCACATAGGTACTTTTGTATATAAGTGAATATATAATATATTTAATAATATATGTAAAAAATAATACATAATATATGTTTAATAATATATATGTATATTTAATAATATATATATTTCTAAGATGGCCTGGAATACATACCAAGAAAAAGAAAAAATGAGAGAAAGCCAGTGTGGCCATCAGGCACTGATCCACCTGTTCCGTCTTGTTCGGTACTGCCACAACCTGACGTGCCATGGTCCCACAGTGTAGGGATTTCTGAGTGTGTAGAGCCATTGCTAAGAAAGCTAAAGTAAAGGACTCAGACAGAGTGTATGGCTGGCGTGGGCAGGGTCCTGGTTCCCTTGCCAGTTCTGTATAAAGTAGACAAGGTGAAGCGCGCCTGTTATCCCAGCACTAGGGTGATGAAGGCTGGAAGTTCAGGGTCAGCCTGGGCTATGTGAAACCCTGCCAAGGATGGAGGAGGATAAAGAGGAAGAGATGGAGGGAGGAGGGGACCGCCTGGACACTTGTGTATTAATTCCACCCTGTCCCCAGAGGTGACCCCCCCTGACCCAGCATGGTTCTGGAGGGTTCTGGGATTCATGGGGCATGTTAACCAAGCCTGCCCTGCTCCTGTTTCCCACAGAGATGCTGTCTGATTCCGAGGATGACCGGGTGTCGTCTAATACCAACAGCTATGACTATGGTGAGGCCTGGGCCCGTGGGATAAGGACATCAGGGGACCCACCTTCCCTAGGCTCAGCTGATGCTCAGTTCAGGGGCCCTTTGCTGGACTGGGAGGGCAGGGGAGACAGGACACAAGGAGAATGGGCCTTGCTGGGTGAGCCACGCACAGCCACACCCACCTTGCGTGCTACACACAGGAGATGAATACCGGCCTCTGTTGCTGGGTCAGGAGACCACTGCTGAGATCTTGATCCAAGCCCTGAATCCCCTGGACTACAGGAAGTGGAGGACCCAGTCAGTGTCCTGCAGGATCCTGAAGGTGGCCAAGGTAAGAGGGCCCAGGAGCCAGGCTTCCGGCCTTGTGACTGTAATGCAGTGCGGGCTTTTGTTTTGTTTTGTTTTCGAGACAGGGTTTCTCTGTGTAACAGAGCCCTGGCTGTCCTAGATTCTTTGTAGACCAGGCCGGCCTTGAACTCACAGAGAGATCTGCCTGCCTCTGCCTCCTAAGTGCTGGGATTAAAGGCATGCGCCACCACCACCCAGCTTTTGTTTTACGGTGTGGCCCTAGAACTCACTGTGTAGACCAAGCTGACCTTGAACTCACAGAGATCCACCTGCCTCTGCCTCTTAAGTCTCGAAGTGAAAGGTATACACCACCACACCTGGCCACTGTGGCCTTTCAGCTGGAGTCCACTGAAATGCCCTTTAAAAATTTTTATTTATTTTATGTAGATGAATGCTCAGTCTGCATGTACTCCTGCATTCCAGAAGTGTTCTACCTGCGTGTATACCTGCAGGCAGAAATGGGCATCAGATCCCATTATAGATGGTTGTGAGCCACCATGTGGTTTCTGGGAATTGAACTCAGGACTTCTGGAAGAGCAGACAGTGCTCTTAACCAAATGCCTTTTTTTTTTTTTTTTTTTTAAAGGTTTTTTGAGACAGGGTTTCCCAATGTAATGGAATTGCTTTTGCAGACCAGGCTGGCCTTGAACTCACAGCGATCCTTCTGCCTCTGCCTCCCGAGTGCTGGGATTAAAGGCGCAAAATACCCTTTTAATAGCCAGCCTGGGACGCAATGGGGAAACTGAGCCCTCAGCCTTGGCTGGTGACCTGACCCAGGGCTATCTACCATCTATAGAGTAAGAAAAGTGTCTGCCCAGGACCAGGAAACCCACCAGTGGCCTGAGTAGAGTTTAGGCTTTGTTTAGTCTCAGGGATAAAGAATGAATTGTTTGTACCCCTGTGGCTATGATGTCATTGGAACCCCATTTTTCTTAATACAAACTGGGGACTATGGGGCGGGGACATAGCTTGTTGGTGGAGCACTTGCCTGGATCCCAATCCCCACACTGCACGAATGAGGTATCCAGGGCACACCTCTAATCTTGGCACTGAGGAGGTGGAAACAGAGCTGGGGCCAGTGTGCATGCAGGCGTGGAGCTGGGCCTGCTTGTGGGTGCTCTGCGACAACGGGGAGAGTGCAAGCTCTCCAGAGTTGGGGAGCTTCTGCTGAACCCCCACTCCAGCTGCCACCCTCCCATTCCCCCAGTTGCCTGTGGAGTTCTTACTGCTGCTCACGGTGCCCGTTGTAGACCCGGACAAGGATGATCGAAATTGGAAGCGGCCACTCAACTGTCTGCAGCTGGTCATCAGCCCCCTGGTCCTGGTCCTGACCCTGCAGTCGGGGGTCTGTGAGTACCCCTCCGCCACTGCCTTCCTCTTCCTCCTCTTCCTCCTCCTCCACCTCCAGGGTCTCACCAGACCAGAGTCCAGGGCATGCTTATTATGCAAGGGACTTCCTATCAGTGGTCCAGTCCTAATGGGTGGCCCGTCTGTTTGTCTCCATCCAAGACTGAGGAGGGATGGGGGGGATGGGCAGGGCTCAGATGGAGCATTTGCCTAGCCACTAAGGTGCTAGCTGCTATGTCCAGTTCTACTACAACTAAAAAAATTTAATTTAATTTAAAAATTGGGGGCTGGAGAGATGACTCAGTAGTTAAGAGCACTGGCTGCTCTTTCAGGGGACCTGGGTTCAATCCCTAGCACCCACATGTCAGCTTACACCTCCCTATAACTCCAGTTCCAGGGGCTCTGACACCCTCACGTAGACATACCAGTGCACATTTTTAAAAAAAAAAGTGAAAAAAAAATTTCTTTCCGAGACAGGGTTTCTCTGCGTAGCCTTGGCTGTTCTAGACTCACTTTGTAGACCAGGCTGGCCTCATACTTACAGGGATCTGCCTGCCTCTGCTTCCCAAGTGCTGGGATTAAAGGCATGCATCACTATGCCTGGCTGAAAAAAATTTTTTAATTACTGAACAAGGCAGGGCATGGTATCAAACTCCTTTAATCAACCCGAGCAGTGGGGAGGCAGAAGCAGGCCGATTTCTGAATCCGTGGCCAGCTTGGTCTACAAAGCGAGTTCTAGGAAAGCCAAAACAAATACAGTGAGACCATGTATTAAAAAAAAAAACCAAACAAACAGAATGAGCCAAGGTCCTGAAGGAAAACCTAGCCAGAGCCCTCCATTGTCCTCAGAGTGCCTTGCTGGTCCCCACCACACTGGCATTCCCCATCAGTCCTGAAGTGGCAGTTTCATTTCTGCCTTGTTCTGCCTGGACCATGCAGGCTCACCAGGCACTTTTCAGTTTCACCAGTTTATTCCTTGCTCACACTGTTCCTTTCTCTGCCTTCAGCTGACTCCCCTCAACGCAAGGTCGGTGCGGTGAGGTGGGAGTCTGAGGGCAAAGGCATGAGTGAGCATCACGTGATTTTCCTGCCAGGGTGAAGCCAGAACCACGGTTGTGTACCCCAGTTTATAGGAGGATGTGGGGGAGGGGGCAGGGGGAATGGAGATGGGGGTACCTGGGAGCCTGGTTCCTTGTAGCCTCTGTCCCTGGGGGAGTTAGGGCCCTGCCTCCCCACCAGGGCAAGTCTGGAGCCTACCTCACAGTCGCTGAGGTGTTCTCTGAGATGGAGCCCAGGACTTCACACAGCTAAATGTGAACGTGCCTGTGCTCTAACCGCAGCTCTCGTTTTTTGTTTTGTTTTGTTTTGTTTTATATAGTCTTCGTTTGTAGCCCAGGCTGGTTTTGAACTCACTACACAGCAGAGGATGACCATAAACTCCTCATCTTTCTGCCTCCATCTCCCAAGTGCTAAGATGACAGGCGTGCGCCATCATGCCTGGTTTGTGTGATATTGGATATTGGAGGAGGAACCCAGGCTTCATGCATGCTGGGCACACACTGTCTACAGACTCAACTGCTTCCTTAACATGCTGCCCGCCCCCTCCACTCCCCCCACCCACCCACCCCTGCACCTACTTTTGGCATTTGAAGCAGTGTACCCCAGGCAATCTTCAACTCTATATAGCTGAGGCTGACCTTGAACTTCTGAACTTACTCAAAGCCTCCCATGTCACTGTAGGGACTGTTGGGAGGAAGTGGGGAGCCAAAGCTGGGGATCCCAGCCCCCTTTCTTGCCCCACAGATGGCATCTATGAGATTGGAGGCCTCTTTCCTGTCTGGGCTGTGGTGGTGATCGTGGGCACAGGCCTGGCTTCAGTGACCTTCTTTGCCACATCTAACAGAGAACCCCCTAGACTACACTGGGTAAGAATTGAAGGGTGATGGGGTGGTCTGGGTGTGTTTCTGGGGTGGTTAGAGGAATAGCAAAATTACCCTACAGGGGAGCTGAACCCCAAACCATTTTCCTGTTTGGGCTTCTTTTTACTTTGAGCGGAATGGGCTTGTTTTATTGAGATGTTACTCACGCACTTTTTTGTTTCTTATTTTTGTTTGTTCCATTATTTTCTGGGTTTTGTTTGTTTTATGTGCAAGAGTTTTTAGCTTGCATGTGTGTCTGTGCACCATGTGCATGCCTGGTACCCTAAGAGACCAGAAGAGGGCACTGGATTCCCTGGAACAGGAGTTACATGTGGTTTTTTGGGTCACTCCGATGTGGGCACCAGGAACTGATCCAGACCCCCTGCAAGAACAGGTAGTGGGGGCTGGAGAGATGGCTCAGAAGTTAAGAGCATTAACTGCTCTTCCAGAAGTTCAATTCCCAGCAACCACAAGGTGGCTAATAACCATCTATAATGTGATCTTATGCCCTCTTCTGGTGAGCAGGTGTACATGCAAGCAGAGCACTCATATGCATAAAAATAAATAAATCTAGGGCTGGAGAGATGGCTCAGAAGTTAAGAGCATTAACTGCTCTTCCAGAGGTCCTGAGTTCAATTCCCAGCAACCACATCGTGGCTCACAACCATCTATACTGAGATCTAGTGTTCTCTTCTGGCCTGCGGGTGTACATGCAGGCAGAGCACTGTATACATAATAATAAATAAATAAATCTTAAAAACGAAACAAAACAGCAAGTGCTCTTAGCTTCATGCCAACTCCTCCAGCCCCTGTTTGTTGTTGGCTTTTTTTGGCACAAAGCCTTATGTAGCCCAGAATGACCTTGAACTCACCATCCCCATGCCTCCAGTCCCCAGCGCTGGCATCAGGTATGTGACCCACATCAGTTGTGGTTGTGCTTCCCAGTGTGAGGATGGAAACAGAGCTCAAGCACAGTAGGCCAAGCTCTGCCGAGCTGCGCCCCAGTGCTAACGGTTTGTCACATTCAGAGTGGTGCGACCACTACCAGTTAGTGTTGGGACTGCCCCCCCTGCCCCCCCATCCCGCCCCAGAACAGTGCACCTGGTAGCAGCTGCCTTACTGGTCCCCCCTGAAACAACTTCTCTCTCTCTCTAGATTTGTCTGTTTTGGATCTTTCTTCCTCCACTTCTTTAAAAAAAAAAATTTTTTTTATTACACTTGTGTGTGTTTGTGTGTTGTATGCACACACACGAGCCATGGTGTGTTTGTGGAGGTGAGAGACAACCTATGGAAATCGGCTTTTTTGTTTGTTTGTTTGTTTGTTTGTTTGTTTGAGACAGGGTCTCTCTGTGTAGCCTTGGCTGCCCTGGACTCACTTTTGTAGACCAGGCTGGCCTCGAACTCACAGTGATCCGCCTGCCTCTGCCTCCCGAGTGCTGGGATTAAAGGCATGCGCCACCACGCCCGGCTTCTCCTTCTATCTTGTAGGCTTGGAGGATTGAATGCGGGTCTTCAGGCTTGACATCCAGTTCCTTCACCCATCCTCCACCCCTTCCCCTCCCTCCGCCCTCCTTTGTGGTCCTAGGCTGTATCCCTTGCCCCTTTGAGGCTCTTGCTATGCAAGGTGGACTTGAACTTGACCCCTCGGTAGTGCCCACCGCAGCCCAGCTGCATTCCGGACATGAGGCATTCGTGTCCGGTGTCTTTCAGTGGCAGTCATGTCTTCACAGGTCATCCTGGCTGTCATATGTAGCTCCTTCCTTTTCTGATGAAGGCTAGTCTGGGATGGCACCCAGGGCCTTGCTCCTGTCAGGCAAGCATCCCTCAAACTCAGTCCCCTTCATCTGTGTGGGTCCCACCACCACTGCTACAGCCATTCCTTAGTGATACCATGCCCTTTGCTTTGCCTATCTAGCTGTTAAAAATATAAGAATATATGTTCAACTTTTACTTTTTAAAAAAATACTTATTTATTATTATGTATACAGTGTTCTACCTGCGTGTATACTTGCAGGCAGAAATGGGCATCAGATCACATTATAGATGGTTGTGAGCCACCATGTGGTTGACTGGGAATTGAACTCAGGACCTCCAGAAGAGCAGCCAGTGCTCTTAACCGCTGAGCTATCTCTCCAGCCCAACTCTTTTACTTTTAATACTTAACTAATGAAAAAAACATTGTAAGCATTTGGATAAAAGCCTGGTGCAGTGCCAAGCAGTGGTGGTGCACGCCTTTAATCCCAGCACTTGGGAGGCAGAGGCAGGTGGATCGCTGTGAGTTTGAGGCCAGCCTGGTCTACAAAGCAAGTCCAGGACAGCCAAGGCTACACAGAGAAACCCTGTCTCTAAGGAAAACAAAAAACAAACAAACTTAAAAAAGCCTGATACAGAAGTGTCTTCATTTCCTTGTGCACTTTGCTGGGAGTGGAGTCACTGGGTTGTGGTGACCGCGTGGTTTGCTTTCTGAGGAACTTGAGGCTGTTGCTCGAGAGAACAGCTGTTCGCCTTGATGTCCACAGTCTCGGTGTCAGGCAATTAATTCTCTTTTTGCTCTTCCTAGCCTCCAGGCCTCTGCATGATGTTTAGGTTGTTTGCCAAGAGATCTGTTTCCTCCAGAACTTTAAACTCAACTTATTTCAGTGTTTTGAGATAAGGTCTCTTGTAGCCCAGGCTAGCCTCAAGCTTGCTATGTAGGTTTTTGATCTTCCTGCCTCTACTTCCCAAGTGCCTTAGCACAGGTGGTGCTGGGAATCAAACCTGCGGCTTTGTGCCTGCTAGGTGAGTGCTTCACCAACTGAGCTGTATCCTAGGCCCCAAGTTTTTTAGTTTTTAGTTTTTGTTTTTTTGTTTTTGTGTTTTTTTCTGAGACAGGATTTCTCTGTAGCCTTGGCTGTTTGGACTCACTTTGTAGACCAGGCTAGCCTCAAACTCACAGAGATCCACATGCCTCTGCCTCCCGAATGGTGGGATTAAAGATACGTTCCACCATGCCCAGCCACATTTTTCATTAAAATAATTTTTTTTTTTCTGAGACAGTCTCACTATACAGCCCTGGCTATCCTTCAACTCACAGAGATTCATGTGTCCCTGCCTCCCAAATTACCACAACTGCCCGACTCAAGTCTTTCTCTTTTAAGTAGTTATTAGTGGGGAAAAATTAGGGCTGGCAAGATGGCTCAGTGAGTGAAAGTGCTTGCCAAAAGGTCAGAAGCCACTTGGTGGACAGAGAGAACTGACTCCTGAAAGCCGTCCCCTGACCTCCATATTTTCACTGCGGCACCCCCCCCCCCACAAAGTAAATATTCAAAAACTGTGGAAAGCCCGTTGTGGTGGTGTGTGCCTTTCATCCCAGCCCTTGGGAGTGCAGGCAAGAGGACCAGATGTTCAAGGCCATCCTCAGCTATGTAGGGAGTTCGAAGCCAGTCTGTGCTTTGTGAGACCTTCTGTCTAAATCAAGCAAATGGATACATGTTTGAATAAATAAATAAATAGAACAAAAATTTTAGAAAGGACCTAACAGCACTAAGCTAATCTTTTATTGACTACTTACTGTATAACAAGCACTGATTAACTCACTGTAAGTCTTGAGTACTGCCCGGCAAACACTCTGCCACTGGGTCACGGCTCGGCCATTCAGTATACAGATAGGGACCTGTGGCTGTGTCCTGCTGGACCTATCAGGACCCCTCACTCTCTCCTCAGCTCTTTGCATTTCTGGGCTTCCTGACCAGCGCCCTGTGGATCAACGCAGCTGCCACCGAGGTGGTGAACATCTTGCGGTCCCTGGGCGTCGTTTTCCGTCTGAGCAACACTGTCCTAGGACTCACCCTCCTGGCCTGGGGAAACAGCATTGGAGGTGACTTGGGGTGACTTGGGCTCTGGGGTGGCTCTTCCCTTCCCTAGCCACAGTCATATCTCGAAAGGACATCCAGGATGTGTGCCCTCTGCACCAATGGGGTGTCCACTGGCGGGGGGGGGGGGGGGGCGTGTCACTAAACCACCATGGTTGAGCAGGTTACACGTTGAATAGGAACATTCTAGCATGGAGCTGGGAATCCAGAACAGAGTTGTTCTCAGCTCAGCTCTGTCAGCATGTTACCTAAAGCACACAGTGGTGCTGTGAGAGCTAGTAGAGTGTGATGCAACACCCCTAAGGGGCTCCCAGTGAGAAAGAGTGGCTAACCGGGATTAGAGTCAAGGGTATCTTAGAGGATTCTGGTTCCTGCAAAGGGCCTTTGTCAGTGCTTGTTGACTCACTGGCTATGTAAACAGGACCCTGCCCCTCACAACCAATTCCTTCTGTACAGATGTCTTCTCAGATTTCACACTGGCGCGCCAAGGCTACCCTCGGATGGCATTCTCCGCCTGCTTTGGTGGCATTATTTTCAGTATCCTTTGTGAGGCTTCTCTGAGCCCTGGTGTGGTGTGTCCACTCTGAGAGTCAGGTACAGGTGGACTCAGTCCCACCCTTGGGACTGGCCGGGGGACCTGTGGCTTCACTTTTGGATCTGTAGATGGGGGAATTGAGATTCCAGCCTTATAGGATGGATGCCTGTGACAACCGAACCATCTGAGGTTAGTATAAAGGAAGCAATCTGGAGTGGACCTTATCCCTTAGCCTACCTCATCTTCAGCTTCTGTGTGGCACAGGGGTGTGGTCACTTAGCTTCAGTTTCCTCATCTGCTGAGTGCTCATAGGTCAGGCATTTCTGACACCTCATTTGACTCTCATGGGCTGAGGGCAAACTGGGCTCTTGACAACCATTTTATTAGAGGCATTAAGAGGCGTTAGCACTAGGGTAGCGGTGGGAGGTGGGGGGCACAGTCAAGAAGGCCATGTGCTGAGGGGCCTCCGAGCCCAGGGCTGGGATTGAGCCACTGTGAGGTAGGGCTGCGAGGTTGGGCAAGGGCTCTAGTAAGCTTCCTGAACCTGCTGCAGACATCCTGGTGGGTGTAGGGCTGGGATGCCTGCTACAGATCGCCCGGAATCATGCTGTGGAAGTGAAGGTGAGCCAGCTGCCTCGAGGCGTGGTGGCTAGTGTGATTACAGAATGTCTTGAGAATATTTTGTGTAAGAGTTCAAAGGAGTTCCCATGCAAGCAAAGCTACTAACATACAGCCTGTAGAGCGTGGGTGGGCAGTGGCCTGAGGCTCTGGTCCTGGGCCCACATCTGAAGTCTTTTGCTGTGTAAATGAGCGAGCAGGGCATCTCTGGGCTTTGCCAGTGAGATGGAGTGATGACACACCCTGGCTTCTGGGGTGAGGGCCAGAGCTGGAAGTCAGATCCACAGGGAGGAGCTGGGAGAAGAGAGGCGAGGCCCAGCATGCTGAGGAAGGGCTCTTAAACACACAGAATAGCCCGGTGTTCATGGAGTCTGGGAATCTGCAATCTGTGGAGGCCTGGGGATTCGAACCTATGGCTCACACATGCCAAGCACGCATTACGCCACCGCTGCACTCCTAGCCCCGTGTGTGTATGCACATGTATATACAGTTATACACACCTGTGCATACACAGAAGCTGAAAGCAGACATTGAGTGGCCTCCTGTGACCCTCTTAGTCCTCCCAGCCATGGTACTCACTGAACCTGGGGTGCAGTGATTGTGGGTTAGGCTGGTGGCCAGCCAGCCCCTGCAGCAATACCCCTCTAGTGTTAAGGTTACAGGCATGTCAGGGGATCCAAACCCAGGGTCTCATGTTTGTGTAGCAAGCGTTTTTTGCCCACTGAGCTATATCTCCCTGGTCACCCTCCCTCCTTGATACAGGCTGGCCTTGAACTTGTTATGTAGCTAAGGAAGGCCTTGAACTCTTAATCCTCCTGCCTCCACCTCCTGAGTGATGCGTGAGTCCTGTGTGAGCCACCATGTCCTGCTTATGCAGGGCAAGGCTTCATATGTGCCAGGCTAACACTCTCAGACCAGAATCTACTTTCCCCCCAAGACAGGACTTCTCTGTGTAGCCTTGACTATTCTGGACTTGCTTTGTAGATCAGGCTGGCCTTGAACTCAGAGAAATCCGCCTGCCTCTGCCTCCCAAGTGCTGGAATTAAAGGCATGTCCCACCACTGCCTGGCCCAGAATCTACATTTTAACCAAGATTCTTTGGGTTCTGCCTAGAAACTCCCTTCAAAGGCTGATAAACTGCAGAACGCAGGGCCAGGCAACCTATACAGGCCTGTGGGCCTCAGAGGAGGCTAGGTGACATTCTACAGAAGCTTTCGCACAAAGCAAACAAACCCTGCGCCCCCAGTGGAAGTGCTGGGAAGTGCACCTGGGGCCGCCTGTAGTTTCAGTGGGGGTATAGAAGGGCCTGAGAGACAGCTAGTACTAAATACAAACACATAGTCACACAGCTGCCGTTTCTGGGCTTGAAAGATGTGTCCTCTCACCTCCTGCATCCTGCCCACACACCCACCCAGTGTGTTAATGTAGGAACATCTCCTTGGCTACCTACATAGAAGCCAGTATGAAGCAGTATGTACCAGTATGCAGCCAGAAATGGATGTGGGGTGTACACTTGTTATCCCAGTACTGGGAAGACTGAGGCAGGAGGATTACCCCAAGTTCAAAGCCAGACTAAGCTACAGAGCAAGGTCCTGTATCCAAAAGGCCATTGGGTGACTGAGGGTGTGGCTCAGTTAGCAGGATGTTTGCCTAGCGTGCACAAAGCCCTGGGTTTGAATCCCCAGCACCCTTAAAACAGGGTGTGGGAATGCATGCCTGTCGTGCCAGCACAGGGAGCCAGGAAGAAAAGCCGAAGATGGTGGAAGTGAAAGCTGCTAGATAAGGTCCCTTCTGCTTTTGGAGTCTGGAAGTTTGCAACTACAAAACGGAGCCTTGCTATCCCACGTGGCAGACCCCATAGCTGTGTGCTGAGGACCCCATAATAGCCCCACCCCCACCCCCGTATGGTGCCCATGGCCCATGCGGTTCCCATGATGGGCACTGAACCACCTCTGTTTTCCCCACAGCTGGAGCCAGATGGACTGCTGGTGTGGGTGCTGGCCAGCGCCCTGGGCCTCAGCCTGGTCTTCTCTCTGGTCTCTGTCCCACTTCAGTGTTTCCGACTCAGCAAGGCCTACGGCTTCTGCCTGCTTCTCTTCTACCTTAGCTTCCTTGTTGTGGTCCTGCTCACAGAATTTGGGGTGATTCACTTGAAGAAGGTCTAACTGAATGAAGCTGCTTGGCCTGGTGGCTTTGGGGCGATTCCCCTAGCCTCCTGAGGGAAGACCCTCTGTAGTTCCCATTGTAGCTCCCAGAATGGTGGCCAATCACTGCTAGGGTAAGGCCGTGGGGGTCAGAAGGTCCTAACTGCTGGCCTCCAATAGCTTTATTGTGGGGATCTGGCGGCTGGCTTTGCTGGGGACAATGGCAGGTGGAAACCGGGAGTTTGAGTTACTGCAGAGGTTGTGGGGAAGGTGTCCTGTCAGCCCCTGTCACTGCTGGCTTTGGGCAGCCCTGTGCCTTCCTCACAGGCTCAGCTGAGTCCCACAATGTAGTGGTGGCTGAGCAGAGTCAGCTCGTGGAAACCACGTAGGTTTCTTGGCCTCTGGGTCGGTACAGCCAAGGGAAATAGGTCAAGTTAACGGTAAAACCCAGTACTGAGCCAGGTGGCTCCAAACAGCCTGGGCTCTGCCCTGCTCAGTGACTGGCTTCCACATTGGACTGCGGATCTAGGCTCTTCTAGAACTTTGTGTTCAGGACTCCGGTTCCCCAATCTACAGAACAGGAGCCAGCCTGGGCCCTGCGCCTACCTCAAGGGGAGCCAGGAGGTGTGCTCCTCCCCAGGGGCTCCTTGCAAGGGTGTGACCAGCCTTTTAAAAATGTTAGTCATTCCCTGACTGCCTTCAGCCGTAACTAGGAGATTTGCCTTTTTTTTTCTTTTCCCTTCAAAGAATAAAAGACAAGCTATTTCAAGCAAGTGTACCAGAAGAGGCCCATGTGTGACTGTAAGGTTGGGTGGGGTTGGTGGCTCACCCACTGACAAGCTGGAAGTCAAAGGCTGCAGGCGGGGCTACAAAGCAGACTCTCTTTATTGACACCAGAAATCTGGGCACAGTGGGTTTCTAGGTAACAAATCATATAAAACCTTCCGACGTGGCTCCTGACCCATACAAAATGATTGTCTGCATGGCGTGGAGTAAGGCAGGGGTGGGGGAGGGGAAGCAAGGAGGAAGGGGACACTATCCCCGCAGAGTGCCTTTGCCTCATTGGGAAAAGCGTGGTCCCAGAGCTACCCCGGCTAGGCTGTGACACAGAGCCGCTGGTCCCCACTCAGCTGAACTGAAGGAAGGGGTATCTGTGCTAGACAGGGTCCCAGGGCCCTCAGCTCACAGCCTGGGTAACTCTCAGTTCCCTGGTGACCAACCCTGTAGGGAGGGACAGGTGTCCCCAGTGGACATGACAGGCTGCAGATTGGCCTGCCAGCCCTCTCCCCCTCTGGCACCTGGCTGGTATGTGTTAAACCCAGAGGTTTTAGTAACTCTACATCGGGCCCTGCTCCCCTAGGCTGAGGGATACTTAAGATTCCTAGGGTTAAAAAAAATTAAAAAAAGATTCCTAGGGTAGACTAAGGGCCTATAACCAGGCTGGATGCTCGAAGGCCCCAGGCCCTCTTTGGAGGTCTCCCCGCTTCCTGCTTCCCAAATGCCACTCATACTCAGAAGCTAAGGCACCCAGCTGTGCAAACAAAACTGCTGCTCTGGGAGGGGGCTGTGGCCCAGAGTCCAGGCTGAGCTCCAGAGAGCCCTTTAAAGTGAAAGGGACCTCACCAGTCTCCTGACTCTGTGGGAACCAGTGGTTTTCCCAGGGGGCTGTGCTTTATTTAAGTGAAAACATGCACTTCCCAGCTTGCGTTCTTCAGCTGTGGGACCATGAGGGGACCTAAGCCTGCCCACTCCAAAGCAACAGCAGGTAGGGAAGGCCAGGTTAGCAGGAGTGCCAGGCAGAGATGGGAGCTGCTTCGCCAACTCTCCCCAGCCCTGGCTGCACTTCATCCTCTGGTGGACAGAGCAGTGGGATGAGGTGACCCACTCTATCCCCACTTCTGCTGCCTTTGCTCCCATCGGCTTACCACCTTGTTGAGAGGTCAAAACTCCCACAAGGCACTGGTAGAAGGTGGCCAAATGCTCACCTGACATCCCCCCCCCCCCCCACACCGAGAGACACACACACACACACACACACCTAGCTTATGAGAACCTTGGGGGAGGCCAATCCTCATTGTGCCTGGAGTCCCTGAAAAGCAGCTCCCCGTGGTATGGTGGCGGCCAGGGACTGCTGTGATGGGCAGTAAGGGTGCTGTGCTGTGGCTCCCTCCTCAGACAGGGTATCTATTACTGCACTGTGTGAAGAAAGGGGGGGAGGCGCTGTCTTCAGCACCAGCTCACATTAACTGCTGAGCAGGTGACTTAAAGAAGGGACGGTGCTGTGCCCTGGCCTAATGCCTGTTGGCTTTCTCTGCTGGGCCTAGCTTCCCCAGGAGGCCATTGTAGGGCTTCAGCAACAAGGACGGACTAGATGGTGGAGTGTGTGCGCTCTGCTGTCTGGTGCCATCTCTGTCCAGCAGAGGCCAGACTAGATGTCCCACTGGGTACTAGGCACTGATCTCTCAAGGGAACCTTCTGGTACTTTGTCATCTACAGACACCATCCTGCAGGATGTGGGGTTTCTTCCTAGTGGTTTTGTCCCTAATACTGGACACACACCTGTGGTGACTGCAGGACTAGTGGGGACAAGGCAGGGATAAAGCCTGAGGTGGCAGCAGGGAGGCAGTCACGTCCCACCTGTGTAGCCACTGGGAAAGTTGGCATCGCTAAGACAGCACAGCCTATTTCAAGGGCTTCTTGAGCAGAGGGCTTCCAGAGTTTTCCATGGTAGGAAGGGCTCAGCCAGGCCTGGGTCTCTAGCTAGTCCAAGCCTACTTAAGGAGCTCAGGAAGACAGAATGAGGTGGTTCAAGCCGGCCCTGGCTAGTCCTTCTGTCTCTGTGTAAGTATGTGCATATATATGAGTGTATCTGCATACACACATGGTGTCCATACATCGTAGTACATAATACTATGGTGTTATTGCATAGAAGAGCTGGCTTGATGAGACCCGGCTAGGTGACAGTCTGGGAGCGCTGGCGACTGCCAGGGGGCTGCTGGGTGGCCAGTCCGGGCACGCTGCCCCTGAGCTTCTGCTGCTGCTGCTCCTGTTCCCTGGCGTGTTCCTCATACCACTCCTAGAGAAGAAGCAGGTGCTTGGGGCGGGTGGCTCGCCTGCCGACCATCCCACTCCCCAAGCTGAATTGAGGGATACAGAGCCAAAGAGGGGCCGCAAAAGAACCTCTGCTGGGGTGAGCAGGGGGAACAGTGGAGGCAGAGCCAGCTGCTTCTAAGGCCTAGGGCACTCAGGTAGGGCAAGCGTTGAACTGCTCTCCCGTATTTAAAGAAACAGGACAAAATAAAATAAAATAAAATAAAGAAACAAGACATTTAGAGCCTAAAACATTCCCCAAAGTCTGTGCCCCTCATTAGCAGAGGGGAGGCTGACGCTGGAGTGGCTGGGCAGGCTAGGAGAAGGGTGCCAATGGCCTCTAAGATGCCTTGAGCTGCCCCACTGCTCTGCGAGGCACAGACTGTTCTGTCGCTTGGGATGGGGTCAGTGTCAGTGGCACCAGTGGCCTCCACATCCGTAAGGGAGCCAACCACAACTTCCTGTGATAATGAACTGCTGCTGCATTACTCTGCAAGAGAGCCCAAGCTGGACTCACGCCACTGGGTTCTGCAGGAAGGGCATGGTGCCAACCCACATGGTGTTTATATGCTTCTAACAGCTGCCAGCATGGAAAGATTGGGAGATGGTGGAAGGAAGGAAAGGGAGGGAGGGAAGGAAGGAAGATTGATTTTATCCTTCTTAAAACAAATAGCAAGGCCCTTGTTCCCATCAGGCAAGGGCAGGAAAGGGGAGCGGCTGCCCTGCCTGGGCGGCAGGTCCTGCGGGGGGGGGGGGGGGCTGGCCTCTTCCCTCCTGTCATTCAGATCTCTAGAAAGAACCACAGGGGGTGGGGCACTGGACACTCTCAAGGGGGAGCGTGGCCATGTAGTGGACTGGGTAGGAAAGTGGCCACCCAGGAATGCTGCTGCAAAGGGCCTTGGTCCTGAGTTCCACAGAGGACATGGAGCCTTCCTGAGCCCTCCACCAGAAGGGACCGACCAAGGGCGTCGACCCCTACCTGGATCTCCTCCTGGTACATCTTCAAACTCAGGTCACTTTTGGTTCTTGATCTCCGTCCCAGAAAGACCAAAGAATTTTGCTAGGGAGGAACGGAAGGTCATGAGTCATGCATGGCTGCAGGTGGCACAGACTCACCTGGGGCTGGGCCCTAGGGTGCCACCAGCTTGAGATGGCAGGTCCCACTCTGCAACTGCAGAACCTATGGCCCGTTACCTGGTATTTCTCCATCTGAGAGAGGGTGTCGAGCAGCCGGGTGACGTCGGAGGAAGTACCCCGCACCTCGCGATAGAGCTCCAGGATGGCCAGAAGCTCTTCTTTAGACAGTTCTTTCTCAATGATGATGCCACTGTCCACTGAGGGTGGGGAGAGCCAGGTCCCATAACCGCTTCCCCCCATGGTGTAACTGGGATCTTCCCTCCCAAGCAGCATCCACTCCTTGTCCCAGCCACTGGCGGTCCCTC
This sequence comes from Acomys percivali, assembly GCA_907169655.1. NCBI lineage: Eukaryota > Metazoa > Chordata > Mammalia > Rodentia > Muridae > Acomys > Acomys percivali. Next base: position 28,778,177 of record OU015754.1, on the reverse strand, counting down.
CCTCCCCTTTTCTCCCCTCCATAACGTGCATGTCAACAGCTTACAGGCACTCAGGGCATCAAGGAGAACCGGGTGCGACAATCTCAACATTGGGTGTACAGAGTGGGAGGCCTGCCTTGGCTACCTAGCAAGTCTGAGGCCAGCTTGGCCTACGTGAGCACTTATCTCACAGAGGGCATACAGGTGGCATACAGGATGCAGAGACAGGAGGATCACTTACATAGTAAACCTGTCTCTAATCACACATATTTTTGGGTGTATATAAAAGCAACTAGCTCGGGGGCTGGAGAGATGGCTCAGAGGTTAAGAGCACCGGCTGCTCTTCCAAAGGTCCTGAGTTCAATTCCCAGCAACCACATGGTGGCTCACAACCATCTGTAATGAGATCTGGTGCCCTCTTCTGTAATGCAAGTGTAATGCAAGGAAGAAGCGAACACAGCCTAGTGACTGAGCTGCAAAAGGGACACTGTTCACCTCTGCAGGGAAGTTCACACATGGGAGGCCGGGAGCTGTGGTGGTCTGAGTGTATTACAGAGCAGTGTGGGCGCAGAGAACTGTAGGAACCAGGGGTTCACACTGGGAATCAGGAGCTGCGGGGTATTATGATGAGACACAGCCCTGGACAGAAGGACATGTTCTCTGGGTGTTGGCTCTTAGCAGTATGTGCAGGTCAGTCTGTGCACAGTTGGGAGGGGGACAAAGGGCCACTCCTCCCACAGCCTTCCCCACTAAGAAGGAAATGATGGCGGCGGCTTGCTTTACATTTAGAAACTGTAAGCACTTTCCTGCAACTAGAGTTTTCTAGCAGTGGGGACAGATGAGCCCTAGGCAGACAAGCGTGCGGACCTTCCGAGTCCTGGCTCTTGCGGCTGTAGTTCATGCGGAAGACGAAGGCCTCCAAGATGAAGGCCACGATAATGGTCATCACCACCTGGCCAGGGAGAGGCAGCGCGTGGGTGCTGTGGCCCCGTTGGGCGAGGCCCTTCCTCTCCTCCCCGACCCTGCAGCCCAGAGGGACCGTGAAGGGCTGTGGTGGGGCCTACCATGGTCACGATGTAGAAGGTCATGAAGTACAGGCGGCTCCAGTGGGAGGTCTGCGAGGTGACGCCTTCCTGGAGGGGGCAGTGAGGGGGCACTGCCTCAGCTCTTCCCTGGCCCGCCTTATGCGGGCCACCGAGGTGACAGGTGATGGCCTCTAACTCCCGTTATCTGAGTGTTCCTTTCTGTAGCATCAGCCCCCAGCCCTCTTCAGCATGGCCGACTAGAGGCCAGGCCGGCATAGATAAGTCTTTGACTGGAGAGATTTTTAAGAATGGGGATGGGACGGGGGGGGGGGCGGGGAGGAGACGGGGGACTGGAGAGATGGCTCAGAGGTTAAGGGCACTGAGTGCTCCTCCAGAGGTCCTGAGTTCAATTCCCAGCAACCACATGGTGGCTCACAACCATCTATAACGTGATCTGATGCCCTCTCCTGGCCTACAGGTGTACATGCAGCCAGAGCACTGTATACATAATAATAAATAAATAAATCTTTAAAAGAACGGGGTCGGGGACTGCACCCACCCTCACCATGCTCTTTAGATAGAGACAGTCTGTGGACTACAGCAATCCTCCTGCCTCAGCCTCCCACGCAGCTGACACTACAGGCACTCACAGGGCCTGGTGTGACACACTACTGACCAACAGGTACCCAGAGGCTTTCTGGGTGCACAAGGCGGTGGGGCACCCAGCAGCACAGAGCTGAGGGGTGGTGTCACCCACAGTACATGATAAAGACCCTCCCACACCCATGGAAGAGAAATGCACCCCAACTCTGAGTGAGAACAAGGGGGGGGCAGAGCTTACCATGATGATGTACCAATTGTTGACAACTGTGAGCTCAAACAAGGTCACTGGAAGGGAAGGGGGTACTCCTCAGGCCAGTGTCAAAGGCCTTCTCTGTCCCCAAACTATCCCCCCCCCCAAAAAAAAGGCTCTTTGCCGGAAGAGCCCATGTCAGGGCCAGGTCTGGCTGCGGCTGGTGGTGAAGAGAAAGCAGCAGACTCAACTGAGTATAGATTGGAGAAAGACGAGCTCTCCCTTCCCTCGAGAGGCTGTGTCCAGCCCTCCTCCTCATCAGGGTTTTGCAAGGAGCCAGGGAGCAGAGAAGAGCCCCAGGGCCTCGGTCAAGGGCTGCGACTACTGAAATAGCATTTGTGTGCTGGGTTGCCTCTGATGGCACTGACAGGCCGTGCCATGTTGACACTACAGCCAGGGCCTCTTATCTCTGTCCCTGTGAGGTCTGGTGCCTGAGCATGCCTGGATCTGCCTGTTCTCCAACCACCAGCGCTGCAGTAGAAGGGACCCTAGGAAGGCCACCCGGTACCTAGAGGGAGAGGGAGGGCCTTCTACAGCTTGAGCCAGACCCCTCAGGCCCTGGAGGAGGATGCTCCGGGCCTCACTCACCGAAGCTGTTGAGGATGTTGTCAAAGTTGTTGAGATAGTAGTAGCCTTCCTCCACCTTGGTCTTATTGTCCACTGTGTGGTTGATAAATCGGTAGGCGTCAGCCACAGTGCTGGTGCTAACAAGGGGGACATAAGGTCAGGAGGGTCATTGGATGACTGAACACCTTCACTAGGCCAAGTGTGCAAACCAAGATCTAGCTAGGGACTCTCCTTGTCTCTCAGTGCCGCCCCCCAATATCCTGCCCCATGTGCCATCACTGGGCATATCTGCAACATGCTAAGGGGGAGGTAGAACTAGTGAGAGATGGGGGCTCCCTCTGCTCCCCCAAGCTTCTCTGGAGCACTGCCCATGTGTTCCAGCTTTGACCCAGTTGCCCCACCTGGAGGGGACCCTGTCTGCCATATTCCAGCTTTATAATCTGTTAAAATCCTTGTAAAAACACTTGTAAAAGTTAGATGCCTACGCCACCAGGGAGCTTGCTAGCAAGGCCTGACAGGTACACAGACCCTGAAAGAGAGGTCTGGAATGTGCACTTGAGTGCCATGGTGACCATCATTGTGGGCTCTTGGTGCAGCCCTCAGCTGGATATATACCACGGTCACTGGTTACCTATCAGTGTTCAAGGCTGAGTGGGCCAGTCTTAAGTGGACACAGCAGTAGTGGACCAGCCTCATTTCCTTCTGGGAGGGAGGAATGGGTAGAGCCACAGAGGTGTCATCCTCTCTCTTCATGCCTCATCCCTGTCACCTTCTTGTCATGTGTCATCTCTCTCTAGTCTCCTCAGTCCCAGCATCTCCTGGATCAGGGGTGAGGGTTGCTCTTGTTCTGGGGAGGGGTGTGTGGGGGTGTGGGGGTGTATCGAGAACCCTGCTAGGGACGGGTAACACTGGCTGGCTCCCACACTGTCACTCAGCTGTGTACTCCCAGCCTAGGATCAAAGGCCATGCTGCGCAGGCTTGGGGCCACCCACGGCCTATGCTTACTTGCAGCAGTTGTGGTACAGTCGCCCGTTGAAGAACTCCATGCCCACGATGGCGAAGGAATAGTAGAAGGTTAGCAGTGTAAGGCCGAGGCTGGGGAGGCAGAGGGACAGGATAGTCAGGCCGGGAGGCGGGAGGGGTGGCTGCAGCACGTCCTGGTCCCCCGGCACTGACTGCGGGAGGCATGCCCCTAGCCCGGGCCAAGTGACCACCGAAAAATGCCTGCAGGGGAGGGGCCGTGTGGCTCATGGCGGGGGGGACACTAGGGACAGACGGCCCTTGACCAGAGATGCACCCCTTACCTGTGAAGGTAGACTCACAGGTGACCCCTTACCTGTGAACGTAGACACAGGTGGTGAGTTGACAGCCTCCCGCCCTCCCCACTAGACAATTCAGCCAGGCCAGTGCTGCCGAGGGGACCCGTGTGGTCCAGCCTGTCTCTTTGAAGACCCCTGCCCGCACACCCCTGAAGCCAGCCCTCCTGAGATGCCTCCTTGTTCCTGCTTTCCCCTAACACAAGCCTCATGCCTCCTGGACTGCAGGCTGAGAGGAGGGCAGTACCTGGCCATTCGTGGCAGCAGCTCAAACATGGTGTCCAGCACATTGCGGTAGCGTTTCTTCAGTTTAAACAACCTAGGGCAATGAGAACCCGTGTTGCTGGGCTACGGAGGCAGGGGCATGGCCACAGCCCGCGTCCTCAGATGGGCCGGAACCTTGTAAGCCCTCCTCCTCCTCCTCTCCCCAGGCCAAGCCAAGGCTGAGAAATCACGCACAGCCGAGAGCTCACTTCCTTCGTGACTCAAACTGCAGGACACAGGGGCAGGCCAAGACCCTCCGGGGTGCCACCAACTGCGCTAGTTTCATATCATGTTATGTGTTGGTTTTTTTGTTTGTTTGTATTTAATGCAGCAAGGGGGCTGGAGAGATGGCTCAGAGGTTAAGACCACTGGCTGCTCTTCCAAAGGCCCTGAGTTCAATTCCCAGCAGCCGCATGGTGGCCCACAACCATCTATAATGAGATCTGGTGCCCTCTTCTGGCCTGTGCAGGTGTACGTGCAGGCAGAGCACTGTGTACATAATAAATAAATCTTTTTTTTAAAATGCAGCAAGTCCCTACTGGAGTGGGCAGATGAAGCCAGCAGCTCAGACAGAATGACAAGCCCAGCCAGGAAAGGGGTGCAAAGTCACACTCAGAGACTCTCAGGAAGAGAGGTACAAAGAAGGGATGAGCAACGGCAGACTTGCCCTGGGAGGAATGGCAGGAGTGGGGATATGGCAGCCCTGACTCCTGAGGCTCCGAGAGCCCAAATCTCGAGGAAGGCACATAGGCAAGGGGGGCTCCACTAGGGCCTCACTAGACCTGAAAAAGTGGGACCCCAGTGGCAAAGTGCCCAAGAACACAGGTTCAAACAGGAAGCAATGACCAGGGATGTCCCTCCAGTCACCCAAAGGTAAGATGCCCTAGGGCTGAAGAGATGGCCCAGTGGTTAAGAGCCCTGTCTGCTCTTTCAAAGGACCCTGGTTCAATTTCCAGCACCCACATGGCAGCTCACAACTAACTGTAATTCCAGTACCAAGGGATCTGACATCCCCACACCAAAGCATAAAATAAAAAAAATTAAAAAAAAAAAAAAAAAAGGTAAGATGCTCTGACTAAAGATGGGGCAGGTAAGTGGTGTGGCTCTTCCTGGGTTGCAGGCTGGGCTATCCTGCCCATCGAGAGCATTGGGTGCCCCTATCCTGCATAGCACTGCTAAAGATGGGGGCCCCTGCTACTAGCTAGCAAACCTCTTGGCCAGTTCCAAGGGCTCTCATCCCCCCCACCCCCTGCCATGCCCATTTCCAAGCCCTGCTGGTCACCTCAGCAGCTGAAGGGGACGCAGGACGACAATGAAATAGAAAGGCTCCATGTTGAGTGTCAGCGCGAGCAATCCAAGGAAGGCAAAGGCTGTGACGGAGAAATCGAACCTGGGGCCGGGGAAGACGCCAGTTTGTCAGTGACATCACAGCTCTTAGCTGGCTTCCACAGAGACCTGACCAAGCTCAGGGCCCAGGTCCACAGTGCCCAGGACAACATTCCACAGTTGGCCATTCCCCTGGCCACCACTCCGGTCTGAGAGTCACTCTTGGGCATTCTGACTCCAGGGCCTGTGTGCCTAGAAAATGCCTCTGTGGACCCTGTGTTGCTCTTAAGGGCAAGGCAGAAGCCCCTGGCTAGCTGGCCACACTGGGAACTGAAGGCAGGACTCAGACACATCAGGCAAGGACACATCCCACTGTTCTTGTATGACACAGTGCCACGGATGGGACCCAGGGCCTCATGCGTGACACACAAGCGTCTACGATGGCCAGCCCATTCATCTTTTGTCCTTTGTTCCCTCAGGCCCCTGCCTTAATATGATGTCTCTGTGTTGGCCAGGCAGACCTTGGACTTCTGCCCTGAGTGGTGATGACAGGTGTGCCCAACCACCCTGATCTTGTCCTTGCTCTGGCTGGGTTGTATTTTGATGACCCAAGCCCTCGTGAGTGTGGTCTGACTTCACACACGAGTTAACTTTAAATCAAGGAGGGTGTGGCGCCTCTAGAGCCACAATGAGGCCCTGTGTCTCTTTTCATTTGCTTTTGCTTTTTTTAAAAAAAGGGTAGGAGAGATGGCTCAGTGGTTAAGAGCACTGCCTGCTCTTCCAAAGAACCCGGGTTCAATTCCCAGCACCCACATGGCAGCTCACAACTATCTGTAACTCCAAGATCTGATGATCCCATACCAATGGACATAAATTAAAAGTAAATAAAATATATATATAAAAAAAAAAAGTATCACCACAGTGTGGTGGTGGCACACACTTTAATCACAGCACTCATGAGGCAGAGGCAGATACCTCTGTGAGTTCGAGGCCAGCCTGGTTTACAGAGTGAGTATACCAGACAGCCAAAGCTACACAACAGAGAAACCTGGTCTCAAACATTTTTAAAAAGGACAAAAGGCCGGGCGTGGTGGCGCATGCCTTTAATCCTAGCACTCCGGAGGCAGAGGCAGACGGAATGCTGTGAATTCGAGGCCAGCCTGGACTACAAAGCAAATCCAGGACAGCCAAGGCTACACAGAGAAACTCTGTCTCAAAAAAACCCACCACCACCAAAAATAAACAAACAAACAAACAAATAGACAAAGGAAGACAAAAAACAAACCAGGCCGGGCATGGTGGCGCACGCCTTTAATCCCAGCACTCAGGAGGCAGAGGCAGTTGGATCACTGTGAATTCAAGGCCAGCCTGGTCTACAAATAGAATCCAGGACAGCCAAGGCTACACAGAGAGACCCTGTCTCAAAAAATGAACAAAATAAAACAGGATCTCACATAGCCCAGGCTAGGTGTATATATATATCATATAGCCAAGGATGAGCCTGGACTCCTGATTTTCCTGCCTCTACTTCCTGAGTGCTGGGATGGCAGGCCTTTGCTGCCAGACCGGCTCTGCCACTGCCAGCCAAGAGGAGGTGACACCTTCTGTGACCTTTGTGGTTTTAATAAGATGCTGGATAAGTAGGGACCAGCCCAGACTGGTGTGGGTGGCCCCAGGGAAGTCTTGAACCACAGACAGCCAGAGCTTGCTGTCCTCTGAGCCTCCAGGGCCGAGGCCCCAGAGCTGCCTGCCTTTTGGGTGTAGGTGGGGAGAGGATGGCTGACATGGACCCCTCCGCCCAGGGTGGTGGTGTACTCTACTCACAGGTTCCATCCGGAAGACAGGTACTCCACAGGGCCCAGGCCAGCCACCTTCATGAACAGCTCGACTCCATAGACTAGGACAAGAGAGAGGAGACATCAGCAGCTGATCTGGGCTCTCTCCTCGGCCCACCGTGGGCGGAAAGGTCAGCAAGAGGCGAGGCTGAGGGCCATGCCTGAGGGCTGAAGAGCAGTGATTTGAAACGGTAAAGGACCCTTCAAAAGTTCCGTTTTGGGGAAGGTCTGTGAGGTGCTCTAGCCCGGTTAGAGCTCCACAGGTGGGTTTAAGCCAGCAGCCGGGCAGAGCCACGCAGCGCACTTACTGGTAAGAAACACGAGGTAACTCCAAGGCACGTGCTTTGAGATGAAATTCCCACCTGGAAGGCAGAGAAGTGGTGGCTGCGGTTAGCGGGGGTGGGGGTGGGGGTTCCGAGTAAGGCAAGGAGAGGCCCCATCCGCAGCTCACCTTTCAACATGAATGTCTCCACCAGGATCCACACCCCGTTGACAGCTACCACCAAGTCTGCGACAGAGAAGCCATGAGAGGGAGTCAGAGGGACGTCCACCCCACCAGCCTACAGGGCCATGGGCAGGAACCCCTGGGGGTGTGAACAGAGCTTGCCTGGGCCACACACCATTCCTGGAGGGTTCTCACTTCTGCTGAGAGCTCTCACTATCTGCCTAGAGCATCAACCAGGGACTTCCTCTAGGGAGCAGGCAGGAATGGCTAAAGGCGGCAGTGGCACACTTTGTGTCCCCATAGCAACTGGGTTCAGCCAGTACATATGGGCTTGCCCCTTCAAAATGACTAATGTTAAGAGCATTTGTTGCTCTTGCACAGGGCCTGAGTTCGGTTTCCAGCACCCAGATGGTGGCTGACAACCACCTGTTAACTCCAGCACCAGCGATCTGATGCCCTCTTCTGACCTTCCGAATGCTCCAGCACACATGGGGTGTGCATAAATACACAGGCAGGCAACACGCTCACACTCATAAAATATAAGACTTTCTCTCAAAATGAATACACGAACATAGCAACATCATACACACATGAACCTTCCACCCCGCAATCTGGATTCTGAGATCCACCCAGGACCAGAATCTAGATGCACGGGGGAAATAAGTTTTTTTTTGGTTTGTAGCCTTGGCTGTCCTGGACTCGCTTTGTAGACCAGGCTGGCCTCAAACCCACAGCAATCCGCCTGCCTCTGCGTCCCCAGTGCTGGGATTACAGGCGTGTGCCACCACGCGCAACACGGGGGAAACATGCACATGATGGGAAACCCGTGTTACTATGCAGTGCTCTCTACACCAGAGACACATGCCACAGTTGGGGAGGCTGCCTCAAGTGTGCTGGTGCATCTACAATGGGGAGCTATTTGCATGTGTTGTTGGTATTTAAATTTTATTATTATGTATACAGTGCTCTGCCCGCAAGTACGCCTGCACACCAGAAGAGGGCACCCAATCTCATTATAAATGGTTGTAAGCCACCATGTGGTTGCTGGGAATTGAACTCAGGACCTCTGGAAGAGCAGCCAGTGCTCTTAACCTCTGAGCCATCTCTCCAGCCCGTTTTTTCTTTTTATAAATAGGATTGTGTTATATGTGGCCTTGACTAGCCTGGTTATTTGCTATGTGCCCTAAGCTAGCCTCAAACTCCTGACAATCTTCCTGCCTCAGCCCCTTGAGTACTAGAATTACAGGCTTCAAACATTATACTTGTTTATTTATTGGCTGTTTATTTGTGGGGAGCAGTGTGAGCCATGTGTCACCAGGTACCTGTGGAGGTCAGAGGACAACCTATGGGAGTCGGTCTCCTGTTTGGGTCCGTGGAGACTTGGCAACAAATTTCATTAGCCCCTGAGCCACCATGGTGGCCGTCTTACAGCTTTTAAACAACAGAAATATAAGCCATAATAAAAGTCAGCCATTGTGAGGTAATGGATATAATCTATATTTACTTGAATATATTTTTTTTCAAAAATGACTTGAAACTATATAAATATACTACAGAATTAATACTATAAAGCTAAAAGAACCCCTAAAAATATGAAATAAAATGAAATAAAGAAAGGCAGTGTAGCGGTGGTGGCACGGGCCTTTAATCCCAGCATTCAGGAGGCAGAGGCAGGCAGATCTCTGAGTTTGAGGCCACCCTGGTTCAGAGTGAGTTCTAGGACAGCCAGGGCTACACAGAAAAACTGTCTCAAAAAAACAAAACAATAAAGAAAGAAGCCAGTGTAGTGGCACACGTTTCATCTCAACACCTGGGAGAGCAGAGGAAGACAGATTTCTGTGAATTCCAGACCAACCAGGGCCATATAGTGAGACTCTGTCTCAAAACAAAAGGCTCAGCAACATCCCCATGCATAGACAGGAACTATCTCTGAAGCACAGTAGGCTGTGTGTGTCCCTAGGCAATGTTCCAGGTGACACAGGGTCATAACTGTGCTGGGACCCTGGGCCACAGGTCATGTGCTTGCACTGTTGGGGACCCTACGGTTAAGATATATTGGAGCAGTGAGTCAGGTTAAAGCCCTGGGGCTGAAAATCTGAAGTCCCAAGGTAGACTCCTAATGTGTTATCAATAAAAAGGCAAAATCCAGCTGACCATGTTGTCTCACATCTGTGGCCCTAACACTTAGGAGGTGAAGATGGGTGGAGGAGAGGCATGTGTTCAAGGCCAGCCTGGAGTATACAGCACACTGCAGGATAGCCTGGGTTCCTGAGTAAGACAGACCCATATCTCAAAAATTAAAAATAGAAAATGAAAATGAAAATAAATAAATAAGGCACACTTTATTTGTTTGTTTGTTTTGAGACAGGGTTTCTCTATGTTATCTTGGCTGTCCTGGACTCTCTCTGTAGACCATGCTGGCCTCAAACTAACAGCGATCTGCCTCCTGAGTGCTGGGATTAAAGACATGTGCCACCACACCCAGCTTAAGGCACACTATTTATTGATGATGTGATCAGGAAGATCTGTCCTACACAGGAGGTCAGTTTCTACAGAACTCTGCCTCCTTGTTTCAAATCAGGTCTCTGAATAAAATGATCACACACACAAATAAATACTAAATAGACAAACAAACAGAGCCATGGCTGTGTCTGAGGAAAGCCTGGAAACAGTCAGTGCCGAGCAGTGAGCCCCTCTACCCATCAGTCACCCTGCGCCTCTGGGCATTCTTTCTTCCCAGAAGGAATCAGAGCTCCTCCACCACAACAGAGTCTGTGGGAGCTCCGCAAGGTTCTCAGGGTGCTGTCTAGCTCCCCCTGGCTATAGAGTACGTGAAATGTGCTGAGGACTTGAACCATTGCTCCATGGTTACTACCTCTGTGAGGTGCTGAGGAGACTCATGGCTTCCTGTGTGCCAGGTGAACACTCTACCGCCAAGTGGCATTTCCACCCCCCAAACGTTTTAAGGGTTTGCTTTTGGGTCAGGCTGGCCTCGAACTCGTGGCAATCACTCTACTGCCTCCCAAGCGCTGGGACTATATGGTCATGGCTACATTTCTTTTCCCAGTTAGCTTAAATGTTAAGAATGACATGTGGGCCGGGTGTGATGGCGCATGCATTTAATCACAGCACTCGGGAGGCAGAGGCAAGCGGATCGCTGTGAGTTCAAGGCCAGCCTGGTCTACAGCTCGAGTCCAGGACAGCCAAGGCTACACAGAGAAACCCTGTCTCAAAAACTCAAAAAAAAAAAAAAAAAAAAAGAATGACATGTGGCTAATGGAAATGTGTCAGACTGGCTGGACTTTGGATGTAAGTACCAAATTATGAGGAGTACGTGGGGGTCAGGCAGAGAGAAAACAGACCTGCTTCCTTAACCACTGCGCAGGCTCAGGTCTGCAGAGGAAAGGGCCCTATCAACACTGTGGTCCCAAAGGACCTTGGGCTACAGCCGACATAGGACTGAAGGAGGGCCCAGAGCACCAGGAAGCGACCACACATAATGTCATTGCCACACATAATAAGCACAGCAATCCGGGTGTGCCTGGATCACAGAATTTTGCGGTTTTTAGGGAGGCGGGGGTGCTGGGGACAGAACTCAGAGCCTGAGCCACATGCTTGGCACCTTCTGACCTCTTGTCCCTCCACCTTCAAGAACAAAAAACTAAGAGGGACAGGGGTCCAGAGCAGTGACACTTACACATGAAATATTGGAAGGCCTTGGACTTTACAAGGATGTTAATTCCTGTTTGAAAAGAAGGAAATGTAAAGGTTAGAATGTTCAAGACTAGCCCAGGCAAGGGTGTGCACCTTAAACCCTAGAACTCAGCACTTGGAAGGCAAGGGTAGGTAGATCTGATTTGGGGCAGCCAGCCTGGTCTACATAGCGAGTTCCAGAACAGCCAGGCACTGTCTTTAAAAAACAACACGAAAAAGTGGCCTTGAAACTAAAGGGTGACTATTCCATAAACAGTAGGGAGTGGGCATCTGGGTTAACATTCTTATTTGTTTTCTTTTCTTTTCTTTCTTTCTTTTTCTCTTTCTTTCTTTTTTCTCTTTTTGGCTTTTCAAGTCAGGGTTTCTCTGTCCTGGACTCGATTTGTAGACCAGGCTGACCTTGAACTCACAGCGATCCATTTGCCTCTGCCTCCCAAGTGATGGGATTAAAGGTGTGGGCCACCATGCCCAGCTTTGTTTATTTTCAAGATGGTGGTTTGCAATGTAACCCAGAATTATCTCACACTTGCCACCTTCTTGTTCCATGTCCTGTCCCCCACCCTTACCCCTGGCTTTCCAGTGCTGTGATTATGGGTGTCTGGCTAGTCCATCCTGGTTCTTCCTGAGTTAACTGCTTATTTCCCAGCTTGGTCACACACACTCACCTTTGAAGATGAGGAAAGCCGTCCGGGGGAGCTCGTCAAACCAGTGTTGTCTGTTCTTCTTTGCCTGCAATGCAGAGGGCCCAGGGGAGGTGATGGCAGGGTCAGGGATCAGAACCTAGCCCAGGGCAGGGTGTGGGCACACAGGGAGATGACCAGGGACCAGACCCTAGCCCAAGCCTCCACAGGGACTAGCCTCCTGCTGCTAAACTGGAAACAGCAGTGGCATTTAGGGACCGAGTGCCCATAGTGCTCTGTGTATGGACCATATTTGCATATGGCCCATCTCTCTGAGAAGGGATGCTATTATCTGGGGAGGCTGAGTCACAGGGTCTGCGTTCCATTACAATTGTGGCTGAGGTGCCCTTCTTACCTGCTGAGTGCAGACGTGGGGACACTCACCTTCCACTGTAGGGCAGCAACTTCATAAATATCATAGAAGTCCTTCAGGCTGTCACAAGCAAAGTGACAAGACAGTCACACACATGACATTCAGCCTTTGCTCCCAACACCTGACCAAGGCTACCTCTCACAGGAAGAGGAACACCTTGTGGGGCCCAGCAGTGAGCCAGGGCTCTCACACCTGCAGCGTCTTAGTCACCTCTGCCCTGCAGGGGCTAGGATGACTCAATTTGCTTAGTCCACACCAACTACCACCTCTGCCCTAGAACCCTGCCCCTTAGGGGAACAGAGGCCTCCAGGGACTGACAGAGTAGTGATCTCTGCTCAGAGAGCCTGCTGCCCTCGCTTCCACAGCACCCAGCTGAGTGGACAGCACCCTCACACTTACCAGCCTCAAGGCCAGCACCGAAACCCAGGATCTCTCAGCCTCAGCCCTTCCAAGTAGGAATGTGTATGCATGCACATATGTAGGGAACTCTTTTTCTTTTCCCTTTTTTTGGTTTTCCAAGACAGGGTTTCTCTGTATCCTTGGCTGTCCTGGACTCACTTTGTAGACCAAGCTGACCTCAAACTCACCGCGATCTGCCTGCCTCTGCCTCCAAGTGCTAGTATTAAAGGCGTGTGCCACCACTGCCTGGTTGTAGGGAACTCTTGTGTGTAAGTCAGAGGACAACTTTCAGGAGTTGATTCTTTCCTTCCACCATGTGGGTCCCAGAGACCAAACTCGGGTCATCAGGCTTAGCAACGGGCACTTTCATCTGCCAAGCCATCTCACCTCTCCAGCTTTTTCATTATTTTATTATTTTGAGACAAGATCTGAAATAGTCCAAGTTGGCCTCAAACTCACTACACAGTTGAAGGTGGCAATAAATTTCCAATTCTCCTGCTACGGCCTTCCAAGTACCAGTTTTAGAGGCACGCACCACCATTTCCAGCCTCAAACGTTTCTATCAAACCAGACTGAAACGGGCTGTTGCTTGGCCTCTGTGGCTTGTAAAAGATTACGGAGGAACACGACCATGTGAGAGTTATGTAAACTCCTGCAATGGTCTCCCTACGCCCACCTTCTAATGTCCAGAACCATAGGATGGGACAGTCTGGCCACACTGCCCCCACAGGGCACCTGGCTCTTACCTGAGCACAGGTGTGTTGCTCTGATTCAGAGCCTTGAAAGTCAGGAAGCGCTCCCTCGCACTCATCCGGGGCTTGTAGAAGCGCATCAAGCCTTCAAACTGCCTGTAGGAGATGCCAGCGGGCCTCTGGGGGAGAGGGAAGGCAGTGCGGTGTAACACAGCGACATGAGGACACAGGCGGCACCATGCCTGGGGGCAGTTATTCCCACACCCATTTTGGCAACCTGTATTTTCTGCCATCGGTTGCACGCTGGCTCTGGCAAAGCCGATAGGGCTACTTTTGGTGGGGAGAAGAAATGAAGTCCCCCACCCCCATGACTGAGCCCAGCTGCCTACCCGCTGGCTGACGAGCAGGCGGTAAGCATGCTGGATGGCGGTTCGCTTATGCAGCAGCAAAGACTTGAACTTGTGCTTTTCGATGTCATTGAAGGTGTCGAACACCACGGCCAGGAGCTGTAAAGGACAAACGTGGAGCCTCAGGGCCCATCCTCCAGCCAAAGACGGCTTTCATCCAGCCACCCGGGGCTGGGTGGCCACTGAGGAGCCCCTCCAGTGGGCTGCACTGCTCAGGACAGCGGCAGCTACTTGACAGTGGAGGACATGAATGACTGCCCTTGGCACATCTCTCTCCTGAAGACACTATCACCAGGTTTTCCTCAGGCCCCTCTTCTGTCCCACATAGCTGGCCAGAGGACAGGCCCAGGAATAAGGCTCCATGGACACTGACCCTAGAGCTCCCTCCTCCTACCACGGTCACTTTTCCTGTGAGTCACCAGGGATACCAGGAGTCTGCATGCAAGGAATGAACATTCTAGAATGACTCCAGAGCAAAGTCAGTTTACTAACGAGGGAGGGGAACAGAGGGCGCAGAAGATCTGAGGGCACTTTGTCCTTCAAAGCTGTTGAAAGCTCCCGTTCCTTCTATTGATACAATTGAGCACCCTCCCACGCCCACCCCAGTTTTCCATGTAGGGGGCAGGCGAGTTTGTTTCTACCACAGGCCACACAGGAAAGACTTTAGGATGCATGGACAGACGGGCTCTGGCACAAGTTTATTCAACCCTGTGGTTAGACCGTTCCAAGGAGAGATCAGCCACAGATGAGAATAAATACAAGGGTGTGGCTGGGTGCCAGTAAAGCTTACTAAAATTATTGCATGTGTGTGTGTGTGTGTGCGCGCACACATTTCTGTGTGGGGGAGGTGTCAGAGGACAACATTTGGGGCTCTGTTCTCTCAGGCTGTGAGGCTTGTAGGCAACTGCTTCTACCTGCTGAGCTATCACACTGGCTCTCTCAGTTTTTGAGACTCAAGTCTCACTATACAGCCATGGCTGGTTTGGAACTTGCCATTCTCCTGCCTCCGCCTCCTGTGTGCCCGGGATATAGGCCATGTGGCACCAGCCACATGAAAGGGAGAGCTTCCCTTGGTCTAGTCATCAGACCCTTGGCATCCCTGGGTCCCGCTTCACTCTGGAGGGAGAATGCTGAGGCGGTGCAGTGGAGGGCTTTCCCACTCAGCCTGGCAGCGCCGTGCCTGCCACACTCCTTCTATGCAGTTCCCTGTGGCTGTCTACACTTCCATCATCCCTGGATAATGGAGTCTCTCTAGACACCCAGAGGAAAGGGTGTGTGATGTTTCCAGAGAGCCTCACACAGGGCGGTTTGCCAGTCTGGAGAGGGCAGGATGGTATCCACCATACCCACGCACATCTCCATCTGGACTCCCTGCAGTTCCTTTACAATAAACCTGCGATCACAATCTCCCTCACTCTGCGCGTCCCTTGAGGAAATTACTGACCCCGAGGTGGAGGTTACATGCACCCAGATATGCAGCTAGTGAGTAAGATGCAAAGGGGTCCCCTGGTGCTTACAGCTGCCTGAAGCTTGGGGACCAAGCATTTGACCTGTGTAGGGCCTGGCACTGTCTGGATATGCTGTGGGCAAAGGCTGCTGGAAAGTACACACCCCTGCTTGACTACAGGCTGATGAGACCTTCAGAGCCTGGAGAATGTGGCTGGTCCAGGACCTAATTACAAACTATGTCAGGTCCTTCACAGACACTCCCTACCCACCTGTGCATGACACCTAACGGCTAGGTGGCTACTAAGGAAATCCTTCGGAATGTGCAAAGCATACCACCAACCCAAAGGCTGAGGATGCCCTGGGCCGGCACCTGAGGTCCACAGCAGAGCTCTCCTGTTTCTTAATGACATTGCCACCAACGTATTTGAGAAGTTCCTTGATTCATAACATTCTTTGTTCTGTTATGACAAACATTCCACAGAACACAGGATTTGATGTAGGCTCAATCTGTGTTCCCAGGCCACAGTCACTCATATTTAGTTCCAGAATAAATGGTCTCCTATCCCCACTGAGGTGGGTGAGGGCTGTGCTTGTGGGACAGTGCACAGTGTCACACTGGACTGTATTGAAGACACCCAGTCAGTGTCCACTGTGGTGCTGCTCACTGGCTGGTGGGGGGAAAAGCCCCTCACCTTGTGGACTTTCTCAGGTCTCTTGCAGCTGTGGTGAGAGAGGAAAAGAGAGTCTGCTTCTTCAAACGCCGCTCAATAGATGACAACTTTAAACCACTACAGGAAGCAGTGGGAGTGTTATTTTGTGATTTGAGGAATTTGAAAAGCTCAAGTCTGCACATTTTCAGACTTCACCAAGCCACACACACAAAGAGTATGTTCCATTTCTTTTCTTCCTTTTGGTTTTTCTAATTCATGAGTGTGTGCCTGGCTGTGCATGTTTGTGCACCGTGTATGAGGAGAAGCCCTTGGAGGTCAGAACTGAGTCATCATTGTAGATACTGAGAACCAAGCCCAGGCCCTCTCCAAAGGCAGTAAGCGCCCTTGGGCACTAAGCCAGCTCTCCATTTCTTCCTGGGCCTGACTGTGGGAACCAGCAACAGGATGCTTTTAATAACTTCACAAGTAAGAGCTGGGGTGTGTGTTCAGCTGGAGGGGTGGATACCTAATGTGGAAAAGACCCCCCCATTCCATGCCCAGCACCCCGGAAAACCAGGTTACATGCCTGTAATCTCAAATGCAATGGGTGAGGGGTGGTCCAGGGGTAGAGAGCTTGGCCAGCATCCCAAAGGATGTAGGTTTGATTCCCAGCACCACAAAAATCCCAAAGGTCATGGGAAGCCCCAGTCTCTGCTCACTCCCCTGCTGCTGTAGGTCTTGGCCTGGTGTGGGCTACAGTCTGTGATGGCAGAAAACACTCCTGGTGGCCCTGAGCTACAGCAAGTGTCGCTGCGGCCCCAGTGTGCACAAGAACTTTGTGTCCCTCACGGAATGCATTCAGCTTAGATTTTCTCATGGTTCACGAGTAATGGGGCAGAAGTTCCTGGCACATGGCGGGACAGGATGCAGTGCCGGGCTACTCTGAGCTGCAGGGTGAAGGGCACACATGTCCCTGTAAGTCTCAGCTGTCTTCCCTGCACACGACGACGCTGACAGATCTGCAGCATGGCTGAGGCTGTATCTACGTACAGTCCTGGCTGGTTTCGTTAAGGCAAAATGTTTACCGTAAGGAGGCAAAGATGGAGAGTCGAGAGTTTGCCTCCCTCTTAAAAGTCCAGCACCATGGGGGCTGGAGAGATGGCTCAGAGGTTAAGGGCCCTGACTTCGATCCCCAGCAACCACATGGTGGCTCACAACCATTTATAATATGGTTTGGTGCCCTCTTCTGGCCTGCACGTGTACATGCAGACAGAGCACTATATACATAATAAATAAATAAATAAATAAATAAATCTTTAAAAAAAAAAAAAAAAAAGTCCAGCACTGTCTGCAGCAGTGGTGGCACAGAGCCTGGGAACCCTGGCCGTGCTCACAGCATTCTGCAGGGCACCGCACCGGACTGTGGACCTGGGACACGCTTGCTTGGTGGGCCCCAGGGACAGAGACAGCGTCCCTGGGGCCCACCACTGCAGTGGGGTCCAGACCAGACACTCACCAAGTTCATGATGAAGTACAGCTCAATAGAGAGGTACACTATGAAGAAGACGCAGGACCAGGGGTTCCGAGAGTAGGAGGGCATCATCACGTCCGGAAAGCTGTGTGGCAGAGGGTCACCTTAACCTCTAAGGACACCTTGCGAGGGACGGCCGTTCCCCTTCACTCCCACACACCCCACACCCCTCTTCCCCTCCGCCCAGCCTTGTGTGCACTGAGAAGGGGAGAGCCTTGGGTGGAAGGAACCGGCTCTGGGCTGCAGTGAGGACAGAGGTCAGCGCTGGAAGCAAACCCACACTTACTTGGCTGTGGTCAGAAGAACAAACAGGCTGACGATGCTGTTCTCCAGGGTGTTGAAGTACTACAAGGCAAGGTGTGTGTGTGGTGCCTGGTCTGGACAGTCACTTCCGGGGCTCACCTCTCCCCCCACCTTCGCCCTTGGAATACAAGGGGCATTAAAGCAGAGGTGCAGCACGTACACATGGAAGCCTGAGCTTCATGAGTCTGCATGGATGGCGCAAGCAGGCTACCAGGGGAGGGAGGGTGTCTCCCCACAGTGCCACCTGTCCCTGCAAGGAGCTCCCCTCTGCCATTCTCTGCTACACTGTTCCAGCATTCCAAACCTGATCCTGGAAGCTTTGCCCATAACAATGGCCCTCAGGTCTGAGGGATGGGGACTCCTAACGTGGCCAGGGTCCTCCCAGCTACCTTTTCTGACAGAAAGGCCTCCCCAAGGGACCAGGAACTAATTACTTACAGGGTCGGAAGGGTTAGTGGAGAACAAGTAGAAACCTAGAATGCGGTAGAAAAGCAGACCAAGAGTGGAGTTAGAGTGGCGCTCCCACACAGTTAGAGTGGCGCTCCCACACAGTTAGAGTGGCGCTCCCACACAGGGGTGCGCACGTGGGGTGGGGTGGGGTAATCCAAAATGAATGAGAGGGGGTGGGGGAGGAGGGAGGCTGGGGGAGGGCACTAGGGCGTGGCATGGACTGTAGCACTCTGGAGATCACATGTGCTGTCTAAAGGGTCCTGCCGCTGTGTGCAAACCTGCTGACGCCTGGTAATAAGTGTTGGCTCTGTCAGGTAGATTCTTTTAAAATGGCTAGTAATCTTTTTCTTTCTTTCTTTCTTTCTTTTTTCGAGAAAAAAGGGCCATGGCTGCCCTGGAACTCTTTGTAGTCCAGGCTGGCCTTGAACTCACAGTGATCTGCCTGCCTCTGCCTTCTGAGTGCTGGGATTAAAGGCATGCACTACTATGCCCAGCCAGTAATCTGTATTTTTGTGTAAGATTGAATTTTAAGATGCTGGTTCGAAGTTTTCAAACTAAACGGATCACATCTGTGAGCTGGATCGTAGATGCAGTCTGCCGACAGAGCGTCGGCCAAGTCATACAAAAGGCAGCCAGGCAGGGTCATTACTCTGCCCTTCCTCAGGAGCCTGAGAAATCTGACCCAGGGGAAAGACCCTGGCCCCACATAGAAGACAAATGTAATCCGACAAGAGTGGGTGGCAGTGCACGAGTGCAGCCCCAACATTCAGGAGACTGAAGCAGGACACTCAAGGGTTCTAAGCCAGCCGGGACTACACAGTGAGACCCAGCTGCCCAGGCCCCTCTACCACACAGGGAGGTAGTGAGGTGCTGGGTTTGCAGCCTCCAGAGCTGCAAGCAGCTGAGCGTCTCTTGCTGCTGAGCCGCTCAGCGTAGGGCGCTGTGGTGCAGGCCCGAGGAAGGAGACTGACTGGCTGGACGCAGGGCGCTCACCAAGGATGGCAAAGATGATCATGAAGAAGAGCAGCAACAAAAGGATGTCCATGAAAGGTGGCAGCGACTGGAAGATCTGCCGCAGGTTGCTGCAGAGAGAGACAGCCAGCTGAGGGGTGGCAAGGGGGACATGGGTCTGGTACACCTGACTTACAACACCACATCCTACTGTACCCAGGAGGGCACCATGTTTAGCTTAGGCCTAATGCACTTAAGGCCTCTACTCAGTGGGTGACAGGAACAATGAGGGCACCTGCAGCCACTTCCACCTGGTAACGGTGACAGTGCCTTAAGAGAGAAAGCATGGCAGGAGGCTAGATCACCTGGGAGACCAAGGTCACCTTCCACAGGAAGGAGGCGGCATGCACTCACACATACTAAGCCACTTAGGCCTGGAAACAGGACTGGGCTGGGGCTAGTCAATTCAGCTCCTGCTCACTCCCCTTCCTGTCACCCTGGAGGACCAGGCAACCACATGGGACTGTCTGGCCGCTGAGCCTCAGGCCTTACCGCCGCACGCCGCCACAGTATCGACAGTCCACCAGGAAAATGCAGCGTAGTGCCCGGGTCACCCGCATGTGGGACGTCTGCCGCACCAGCACCACGATGGCCTCGATGAACTGCACCACCAGGACGGATGTCTGCAGATGACGGGTCGGAACACAGTTACTTGACTGACCTGGCCTCCAACGTACTGTGACATTGATGGGCATGGCCCACAGGGACCAGCAGGGCTCCTCTCACGTCTGCCTCTCTCAACAGCAGTACAGATGTGTGGCTGGAGATAAAGCTGGTGTGCGGCTCCTCTCTACAGTAGAACAGCACCCTGTCTGTGGGTGCCTATGGATACTCTCCTGACAAGCTCATGGTACCAAGAAGCCCCTGAGGACTCAGTTCATTTAGGGATTTGTTTGTCTGTTTGTTTGCTTGTGGTTTTTTTGTTTGTTTTTGTTTTTGTTTTTGGGTTTGGTTTTTGGTTTTGTTTTTTAAGACAGGGTTTCTCTGTGTAACAGTCCTGGCTGTCCTGGACTCACTTTTGTAGACCAGGCTGGCCTTGAACTCACAGTGATCCACCTGCCTCTGACACCCAAGTGCTGGGATTAAAGGCATGCGTCACCATGCCTGGCACTGTTTGCTTGGCTTTTAAGACAGGGTTTTTCTGTGTAGCCTTGGCTGTCCTGGACTCGCTTTGTAGACCAGGCTGGCCTCGAACTCATAAAGATCTGCCTGCTTCTGCCTCCCAAGTGCTAGGATTACAGGCATGCACCACCATGCCCGGCTTCCAAGGGGATTTTAAATGGTGCCACAGACACAGAAGTGTGACAAGGACTCAGGAGAACGTGCTGCAGTGGGATGGACAGATGTATTACCTTGACCATGGTGCGTTTGTGCCGGACGAATGTGTGGAAGCCCAGCCACCGCAACTTCATGCAGAGTTCAAACACCACCACCATGAGGGCGAACAGCTCCAGGGTGGCATGGATCTGCAGCCACAGAAGTGAAAGTCATCTTCAAGGAGCCCATCCATGGTAACTCCCCTCTCCTGGGACTTCTCCCAAAGCAAAAGAGCGTGTGCGCGCACACACACACACACACACACACATACACGCACAGCAACAAACCACAAAATGCCAAGACAAGGCCTTGGAGACAGAACTTTTCCCAGACAACTAAGAATAAACTTGACATTCAAGAGATGTGGACCCACCTAGTGTAAAGTTAGGAAGGAGTCTGAGGCTCTAGGAGACCCCCCCCCCAAAAAAAAGGCATCCAGAAAGCCAAAAACAGAATAAAAAAACAATAATAAGTAACTTCTTTTAAAAAGAAGGATATGTGAGCCAGGCGTGGTGGCACATGCCTTTAATCCCAGTACTCGGGAGCCAAAGACAGCTGGATCTCTCTAAGTTCGAGGCTAGCCTAGTCTACAAAGTGAGCCCAGGACAGCCAAGGCTACACAGAGACACCCTGTCTCAAAAAGTGAAATAAACCAAAAAACAAAAAAGGATATGTGAACAGCAACCTCTATAGCCAGCACTTCCCCATGGGACAGAAGGACAGTGAGTGACTCAGAGACCCTCAGTGGGGCTTCACCCACGTTGGCTGTGGCTCTCCCAGGCCTGACTACAGGGTGGCCGGGTGAGACGGGCCTCTAAGTGAGCTCTGCAAGGCCTCAGGCCTGTCCTTGGAGTTGCTAGAAACCAGAAGGGCACCTTCTCCCGGTCCCCTGAAATCACTAGGGTCCCCTGAAAGACCAGGCGCAGCGGCCTCCTTTCCCGGGGCACTCACATAAATGCCGAGCCGGAGTGCAGGGACGGCAGGCGACTCGCACAGGGACAGCAGCAGCAGCAGCAGGGCTGTGAGGAGCTCCATCATGTAGAAGAGGTGGTTGTGTGCGAAGAGGTAGGCCGCCAGCGCTCTGGCATCCTTGGGGTGGGTGAAGAACTTGTCGTTGTTCTGGCCTTCCTACAAAGACGGGAGAGGCCGGGCAGCACGCATGCGCGGAGGTGCCAGGGTTGGAGAGGTGCGGGGCGGAACAAAGTGGGGTGGGTCGCTGAGGCCAAGCCATGGTTCAGGCCCTAGACAGGTTAGCCTCACTCAATGGCCCCACCTCTGCCTGATGATGGCTCAAGAAACGCCCCTTAAATCTGTTAAAACTGACCGTCTCCTAGGTGTGTAGATGTGCCTGATCCCTACAGGGGATGAAATTCTTAAGCCTTGAAATAAAGCATTCACGAACGGGCCAAACTAGCAGTGTGGGCCTAGTAAAGTCCCTTGACCTCCTTGCCAAGGGTGAACAGGACAAGGCTGGAGCTTCCCCAGAGGTAGGTGAAGAAAGGGGACCTTATGCCAGGAATCTGATGGCTGGCACACCAAACAGTCGCCATAGGACGTTGAGTGACACTATCACTTGGGAGGAGCCAACGACTAGGCCCAATGAGACCCCTGTAATCCAACTGCACTGCCCAGTAGCGCCTCTGTTGTGCTGTGTACACATGGTTCCTTGCTTAGGGCTTTCCAGTGTAGAAGGACACAGCACCCCGATTTCACCCCAGGCAGACCACAGGACAACGCAGTTCCGTGTCCTATGACGCACAAAACAGCCCCACACACGATGAACAACAGTGCACTGCAAATGCCGCAGTACAGAGGCTGGAGCCTCACTTCATTCACACACCAGTGACTCAATGTCCCGGGGGAGGAGGAGTGGGGGGAGGAAGAGCCAGCCAGATTCCCACATCAAGGAATGTGGTGGGAAACCAGTCACGCTACAGGGCCACCCTTGTTGTCCCCATGACCCTCTCTTCCCCTTCTGAGGCAGCTGAGGGACTCCAGTCACTTCCTTAAATCTGCTACTGCCTTCATCAGCCAACAGAAGGCAAATCACAAACCAGACGGAAGAAGCAAGTGACAGGGCCGTGCGGAGGGGAGGCCGCAGGGCCCTGTGGTCCATGGCAGGGCAGGGTCCTCCACCATCTCACTGCAGCCTCGGGTGCACAGGAGATCTGGAAGCTTCTGCTTTAAATTACTAAAAAAATGCAATTCTTGTGCAACTGGTTCCAACCAATCACTAAGGAGGAGGAAGGTATGGCATCCCAATGGGAAGGGGCTCAGCTCTGAACCCCAGGACTCATAACCACCCAGGGGTGGTGGTGGTAGGGGTGGGTTTAATCTTCACCAGAAAAGATGGGCTGAGAATCCATATCGCAGGATCTCACTGAGCTCCCAAAGTACAGACTGCCCACCCTAGGCCTCCTGTTGTCTGGGGTTCAAGTCTCCAGGGCACCAGAACCTCAATGTTCATGGCTCCAAAGGGTGAGTTGAGAAAGTTAACAAACTCCTGCCTCCGGTACACCCCAGATGCACTCACCTGGAGGTAGATCGCCGCTTCTTGATAATTCATGTCCCAGTTGTGTCCAGTGGGACTGGAGGGGGGACTGTCGGCCTGGGCCCCGTCCCCGGAGACCAGGCTGGGAAGTGGGGAGTCATGGATGCTGTGGTTGCCCCCATCTATGTTAGAAGAGAGGAGAGGCCCACTTAGAAGCCAGGCTTAAGATAACAGAACCACTCAGCACAAGAGAGGCCTGGTGGCTGGTCAAAAATGTTTTAAATAAGAAAAACAAAAGAGCG
Organism: Acomys percivali; assembly: GCA_907169655.1. Lineage (NCBI taxonomy): Eukaryota > Metazoa > Chordata > Mammalia > Rodentia > Muridae > Acomys > Acomys percivali. Next base: position 28,754,798 of record OU015754.1, on the reverse strand, counting down.
GGGTGTGGTCGCCCACCCCTTTAATCCCAGCACTCGGGAGGCAGAGGCAGGCGGATCGGATCGCTGTGAGTTCGAGGCCAGCCTGGTCTACAAAGTGAGCCCAGGACAACCAAGGCTATACAGAGAAACCCTGTCTCGAAAAACCAAAAGAAAGAAAGAAAAAGAAAAGAGAATAAAGACTCTTACATTATCAATTATCCTCTGACCGCCACACGTGAACCGTGGCTTGTATGAACTCTTAAGCCCCTCCAACAAATAGACAGATGTAATTCTCTTAAAGAAAAAGAGGCACCAAAGAGTGGAGGGAGAGAGGGTGGGAATGGCTAAACTGGCACATGTCTACAAATCTACAGAAGAAATGCAGGGAAGAAAAACAAGAAAGAAACAGGCTGTCCGTGAGGGGTAAGAGCAGTCAGAAGGGCGGAGCTCGCTGCATAGACTTTGGGAAGCTCGTAGAGATCCTGCCAAGTCAAACATTTAACCAAAGTGTATGTTTCTGCCCCTTTCGGGTGGGGGCAGGACCATCTGTTGCTTCACCCCCAACCCCCCACCCCGCTCCCACCTGTGCCCACCTCTCCCAGAACTCTGTCCTGCTTTGTCCTGGCCAAGTGCCCTCTCCCAGCCTCAACCACTGTTTGGCTTGGCTTACAGGCAGCTGACCTGGCCCTGGCAGCCGAGGGATCACGGTGGCACTGCAGCCAGCCAATGAGAGCCAAGTTTGACGCTAGTCCTGGGTCAGCTGGCAAAGAGGTGCTCTTTCTGTGCTCTGGCTGTACAAGCAGAAAGGTCAACAGGACCCTCTGACATCCAAGGTCTGAGCCCGTGCGCGTGGCTTGTCACAATCCCAGTTCTCTCCTGATCCACGCGGGGAATTTGAGCACAGGGCAGTGAATCCACTTGGTTAACTTACTGAGAAGAAATTAGCCTATGACAGTCTGGTTCCCCACAGCCCACACTGTAAATGAGGTTTCCACAGGAGGAACCCGATGGTTAGATATCGTCATTTGCACGGCTGGTGGAAGGCAGATGTGGGGTGCATACAACCACACAGGCTATGACAGAAGAGGCCTGAGTCCCAAGATCTCTGACCTAGAAATGCAGGCCAGGGGTCACTGGGTATGGCCATCCACAAGGCTCTCCCCACAAATTTATAAAACCCGGATGGGACTGTTGACAAGCACTAAAACATATGTTTACAGCGTGCAGCTTGACAAATTGTGTTTTAGGTGGTGCCTGGAATGGAACCCAGGACCTTGTGGGTGCTCTACTGTTGGGCTATGCCCTCTTTCCAACCCCTTGTTTTTTGCTTTAGATTTATTATGTATACAATGTTGTGTCTGAAGGTACACCTGCATGCCAGAAGAGGGCACCATATCTCATTATAGATGGTTGTTAGCCACCACATGGTTTCCTGGGGATTGAACTCCCGACTTTTGGAAGAGCAGCCAGTGCTGTTAACCTCTGAGCCATCTCTCCAGCCCCTAACCCCATGTTTTATGTCTACGTACACTTGCGAGAGCAGCAGCTAAATCAAGAAGTTGAACCAATGGGGCCTGTGCTGCGCATGCCTGGACTCCCAGCTATGTGAGAGGCCGAGGCAGGATGATTGCAAAGTCAAAGCCTGTCTGGGTTACAGAGCTCAAGTCCAGCCCAGACTTGAAATCTCGGTCTCAGAATAAAACGTAGGACCCACCACAGAGATGGCTCAGGGGAGTGAGGCTCCCAAGCCTGATGACCTGAGCTCAACCTCAGGGACCCACATGAATGAAGTAGAAAATGGACTCTCACAGAGTCCTCTGATGTCCATGCACAAATAGACAATAAATATTAAAATTTAAAAACAATAAGCCAAGTGTGATGGGCACATTCCTTTAGCCGTAGCACTCAAGATGTGTAGGCAGGAGGGTTTAAGGTTAAGGCTAGCAGCCGGGCGTGGTGGCGCACGCCTTTAATCCCAGCACTCGGGAGGCAGAGGCAGGCGGATCGCTGTGAGTTCGAGGCCAGCTTAGTCTACAAAGTGAGTCCAGGATGGCCAAGGCTACACAGAGAAACCCTGTCTCAAAAAAAAAAAAAAAAAAAAAAAAAGGTTAAGGCTAGCCTGGTCTATATAGCAAGTTCCAGACCCGGCAGGGTTATATAGCAAAACCATGTCTCAAAAATTTTAAAAATAAATGGAAGGTAAAAGTGGGTCAGCGACACAGCTCAGCAGGAGCACACTAGCTTAATGTGCATGAGGCCCTGAGTCAATCCCCAGCACTGTAAAAAATTAAGGATGAATGAAGCCAGGCAGTGGTGTCACACACACCTTTAATCTTGGCACTCAGGAGGCAGAGGTAGGCAGATCTCTAATTTCAAAGCCAGCCTGGGCTACAGAGCAAGTTCCAGGAGAGCCAGGGCTACACAGAGAAACCCTGTCTTGAAAAAACCAAAAACATATAAATAAATAAACTAGATAAAAGGATGAAGAGCCCTGATGTTCTGTGCCTCCTGTCCCACGCTGTGTGCCTTACGACGTTCTGTAAGAGCACTGCCTGGTCTGCACGCCTGCCTGCCTCCTCCTCCTCCTCTCACTGTAATTATTCTGAGACGCATCGAGTTGTGCAATGTGCCAGTCAGTTCTGTGTAGCTGTTGTCCCTTCCTGTAACTGTGCTCTCAAGTCCCCGGTGTCCATCCCGACATCTACTGACCATGACCCAGGTGCAGCCGCTGAGGGGCCAGGCTTGCTGTGGGGGTGTGCGCTCTCATTCCTTTGGAGTAAATAAATACCTAGAGGTCAGGTGTCAGGTCACAAGATTAACCTCTGGGGAGTACAGCCCAGGCCAGGCCAAGCACAGAGGCCTGATGCAATCCCAGCACTCTGGCGACTGGGGCAGGAAGATCATAACAAGGGCTACAGTGAGACCCCGCCTCAAAAAGGAAAAAATCCCAGCAAACAAATCCCTAATAATAGTGCCTTTCTCTACTCCCATCTGCTGCCCGAGCCCGCCCTTCTCATGGGCCCTCAGCAGCCAGTTGGCTCCGGCTTCAAGCTCTCTGAAAGGTGTGTGCCCAGGCTACATTTTAGGGCAGAGCCTCAAACCTGTAGTTCCCAATGCTGAGCTCCATCACTTACCCCACTGCACCACAGCACACCCCTGTCCCAAGGTGAGGAGAGAACTCAGGGACCCACGCACACCAGGCGAGTGCTCCACCTCAGAGGCACATGCAGTCCAGTCGCCCCCCATCCCCCCCATGGCTTCCCTAGGCAGGTGGTTTGTACTACTGGAAAACGGGGACAGCAAACGACAGTGTCTAAACACTGGGTTCCTCCTATGGTTCCTTTGTTGACTGCAGCTTTGGAGCAAGAATCGCGTGTGCGTGTGCGGCGTGTGCATCATGTGCAGGTAAGAAATACAGGGTAAGCACACAACACCACTTCTAGCTCTAGTGTGATGTGTGGCACACTGATGGAGTACCGAAACACAAGAACCCCAAAGGGTTTGTCTGTTACAAATGTGACCATGCAGGCAGGTTCAGCAAATGTGCTCCAGACAGGGTCTCCTACATAGCCCTGGCTGTCCTGGAACTCTCTCTCTCTCTGTAAACCAGGCTATTTAGTTGCCTTTTTAAACTTCTCACTGGCTCTTCTGCTCTGCCATGGCTACAGCCATCTCTCCTCTGAACCAACCCAAGCCCTTCCATGGACTTGTCCTTTTACTGTCCTGCCCCATGACCCTTTCTATACCAGAGAAATCTGGTGTGTGTGTGTGTGTGTGTGTGTGTGTGTGTGTGTGTGTGTGT
>OU015754.1:28706133-28751007 GCA_907169655.1 Acomys percivali | reverse complement strand
GTGTGTGTGTGTGTGTGTGTGTGTGTGTGTGTGTGTGTGTGTGTTAACTTCCTAGTTCAGCATAACCACCTTAAGAAAACTACAGCAGGGCTGGGGAGACCGCGCAGCTGGTAAGATACATGCAGCATAAACATGAAGCCTCTCACCCAGAGCCCCAGCTGTACGTGGTGAGGCTTTAACACCAGCACTGGGGGGAGAGGGGTTGTCACGTGGGGGCTTGCTGCTTGCCAGTCTAGTTAAATGTGAGCTTCAGGTTCAGTGCGAGACCTTGCCTCAAATAAGACAGTAGAATATAACCTCTGACCTCCATACATGCATGCATGAACATGTGCACCTTCCATGTATACATGCATGCACACACACACACACAATGATACATACATACACACATATGCAACCACTAAGATAGTTGGTATCGGTCTTCTGCTTAAAAACTATCAGAGTCTGCCTCCCTGAGAAACCCTAAGCATTTACCCTCAACACACTCCAATTAAAAAGTGCTCCCTTCAGAGCTGAAGAGATGGCTCAGAGGTTAAGCGTACTGGTTGCTCTTCCAAAGGGCCCGAGTTCAATTCCCAGCAACCACATGGTGTCTCACAACCATCTATAATGAGATCTGGTGCCCTCTTCTGGCCTGCTGGCTCACATGTATACATTAAAAAAAAAAAAAAAAAAAAAGTACCCACTTCATGTCATCTTATCACATTTACCTCTTCTCTACCACAACCCTGAGCCCTAGTTATTCTGGAACTTTCTGCCTAAGGGACCTTTAAGCAGTCAGCTTTCTCCAAAGACACTGCTTTTGGCTACTCTGCGAACTCCCACAGCCGTCTGTCTCTGACCCCTACGTGGCCCAGAGAATGCTCAGACAAACCTGGCATTTTGCCTATTCCCTTGGCCAAATGTCAGCTCCATACCAACATGGACCTTTGTCACAGTCACTGTGGTGTCCCCAAAGCACAGAACAGTGTCAGTCCAGTGCATAAAGAATCAACAAATCAGGACTGATGTGAATAGAGGATCTTGTCTGAAGATCACATACTCCCACAAGGCAGAGCCAGGCACAGGACCTGGCAGTGTTTACTCAGAGTGCACCAGGCAGCACCCAGGGGGTGTTAAGGGGCATGGCAGGGTCCTTCTATATCCTAAGATATTCTTTTAATGACTGGTGACAGAGGGACAAATCTATACAAGGGTGAAAAAGGACAGAACTTTCCTGAAAGCACAGAATGGAAAAACATGGCTCAAATGTCTAGGCAGGAGTCGAGTTCTCCCCCTCCCCCTTTGTCCTGTGCATCCAACCAGGCAGCCCTCCACTGTGAAGAAGGCAACACACGGCTTGGCAAGACTTGGGACTTGTTAGTGGCTCTCACACAGGGACAGGGCTGAAAGGCTCTGGGTAACCTGGGTCACTGAAGGGCTTTTCAAGGAAGCCACAGGTGACTCCATAAAGCCTCCTTCAGCCATGCAGGTGGCTGGGGAGGATATTTAGGGATTACGGAAAGGTCATAAGTGGTGGGCAGGGAGCCACCAGCCCTCCCAGCCCTTTCATGTGGAGGTTTTGGTAGCTTCAGGTCCAAAAGCTCTTGTGGTCTAAGCTGCAGCTCCCCTGCCTGTGTCTGTTTGGCTGCCCAGCTCCGAGGCTGGAGTCACTCCAGCTCCTAAGGGCCCATTGTCCCTTGTATGAGCTGTGCTCATGGCCTTGGCAGCGGTCCAGGGAGAAGGACAATTAAGGACCCCACAGAAGTGCAGACGGGATGTGTCAAAGTTGAGAGGGTGGAACATACGGCCTGCAAGTTGAGGTGGGGAACTGATCCCATGGACCGGCTCTGAGGAACACATACCCATCAGGAGGTAAGCAGAGGATGCCCTGTGACATTTCCATATGTCAGCATAGTGCATGATCTAGCCCCTGATCCCACTGAGGCCCTGCTCGATGTGTCTGCTCTAGAACCTGGCTGTGTAGTCACAGCCCCAGTGACCACTGGCACTCACCTACCCTGGTGACAGGATCTGCCCAGCCTCCTCCTCAAGAGCCTTCCATGAGGAACAGATATCAGGTCTATAGAAGAAGAGCCGGCTCACACATATCAACCAGGCTCTCTCCAACCCAGGCTGTTAAAAACCCCACCAGCACCTCCACTCCCAGCCCCCAGACTTTGGTACATTCCAAAAAGCACCTTCCAGGTGACCTGCATGGCCAGGAGCAAAGCATACCACAAGAGTCACTGTAGAGGGGCCAGGATGACATCATCAGGGGATGGTCACGGGGTTGGCCTTCCCCAGCCTCCTCCAGGACAACAGCTGGCTTTTGCATTTCCACTTGTCTGGGAGGCAGCTGGAAACTCGCAGGGATGTAGGGATGGGGCCTGTGCAGGCAGTGGAAACACAGTTTCCCTGGCTCTGGCACACACAGCTCTGAACAAGCCAGAGGAGGTGGCTCAGGGGCACTCAGCCACCAGGAAGTCAGCATTCTGAGCCTGGGAGAAAGTTCCCTAGAAGTAAACAGTGTGTTCTGCACTGCTGCTGCCCTGGGCAGGGCTCTCTTTTTAAGAATCAGGCTGAGCAGACAGACAAAGATCTTAACCACTAAAGATCTGTGTGGTCCCTGCCCCGGAACTCCCTCCTTAGGCCCTGGCCACCGGCCCAGGGACACGGACACAAAGTAACCAGAGGACAGAAAGAAGGAATGGAAAGGACTAAGGCACAAAACCACCACCCAGATTATGGCAGAACACGGACCGCCTTCCAACGCTGAGACTCCAACAGCCCAGGATGACCCATGTGCACAGATGGCTGTGCTGCCTCTACACTGATGTAACGGCCCAGACGCTCCCCACAAACAGCTGGCTGCTTCGCACGCAGCCTATGAAATGGCCCTGCGGGGAATCCGAGGATTCTGCTTGCTAGAGCACAGCGAGCAGCAGCATCCTGGTGCTGTGGATAAATAGAAATGGCTTCCATATGCCAGCCATAAAGCTGGGGAAGAGAGGCGAGGGAAGGAGGAGGGAGAAGGAGGAGGAGGAGGAGGAGGAGGAGGGTGAGCAGGGTGGGCAGGAGGGGAGCTGCGCTGCCTGCACGCACATAGCCACAGCAGGCTGGTACGTCAGCCACTGTTGGCCTTGAGGGCTGGAGAGCTTTGGGTAAAAAGCCGGGGAGCCACCTCAGTGGGAGCTCTGATCCAGAAGGTGGCGATGAGTGGTTTGGCCTGATGCAAGAGACCAGTATTGGAAGTCCACCACACCCTGCCTTTATAAATGGCCCTCCGCCTCACATACTCTTAAAACACACACCTGGCACGGCACTTGTGTCCCTCTGCGACCCAAGATTACCCTTGCCATGTCATAATCCTCCTCCACGGAGCCTCAGTTTCCCAGCCCATGTACTGGGACCCATGCCAGCTGTGCTCTGGGCACAGCAGAAATAAATGCAAATACCCAGAAAGCACTTGGAGTCCTCTGGAAACTGGAGCCCACCAGAATGACAATGAGCAGCCACGCAACTGCTTGCCAGTTGTCACTGAGAGTCCCACTCCACAGGCAAAACTTGAGGAGGAAGGGAAATAAAGAAGATTGCTGCTGGGGACATTCACAGGGGCTGTGGTACTGTGCTGCTCCCAAGCGGCATGGCGCTCTGAAGACTCCCAGATGGAAACTGGGCAGACTGCAAGGAAGGCAGGAGGCACGCTGCCTTCTTCCAAACCTTGGCTTTCTGGTTGCTGGCTGCGAGATGGAGTACAGTGTGGACACTAGAGTCAACTCGTCTAGTGAAGGCACACAGGCTGGCCTCTAGGAAGGTCAAGCTGGCCCAGGGCCCTCCTGAGTTTAATGGCTGGCACCAATCCAATGCCTCCTGCCAAAGGCTTACTTGGGCCCAAGGAGGAACAGAAGGCCCTGCAGGATCGCTCACCAGTCAAGCACTGTTTTAGAAGAAATTCTGGCTCGGAATAAAGCTGTGTGCCACCTCTACCTCTGTCTTCAATCATCTGACCGGGACTTGAGTGACCAAATCCAAAGGGATTCATCCGTGCAGTCTGCCCTGCTGGGACTTGGCAGGCAAAAGGCCAGAAGGTTGAAAGCAATAAACAGAGGAAGAGAGGGAGCAGGACAGAAACAGCTGGCCCCAGGGAGCCTGGAAGGAGGGGGCAGGAGTGCAGGCAGGCGGGGGCTGGGGTGAGGCTGGGAAAGGGGACCACCGGGGTCACTGAAGGTGGTACTGCCTGCCCACCTCCCAAGACCACACAAGAGGAGGCACTAGCCATATCTATAACCCTAGCACTTGGAAGACAAATAAACAGCACATTATAGAATGGGGGAGGAGGGTGTAGAGAGTGGGGAGCCCAGGCAGGAAGCATAAACAGGCAGCTAAGCAAGGTGTATTTGGAAAGCCACAGAGAGTTCCAAAATCCGGACGCTTAAAGAGTCACGGAGAAGAGGTTAAGGCTGAGGCAGGGGACTGACAACAGTGAAGGTAGCCAGCCACTGACACTGGAGTCCCTCAGGGACCATGCCTCTGCTGTTTCTCACCATCCACAGAATGGGGGCACCATTGTGTGGAAAAGAGACTTTCCCAAGGTCAGAGAGAGAGAGCCAGAGTTCCCACCCTCCTCTGCCAGTTTTGACAGCCCAAGGTTGTGGTATGGGAGGCTGGCGCACAGGCCCGGTGACAGATGTTCACTCGAGCTGCTGGCTTCCAAAGATCCGGCATCTCAGCAGTGAGCCACCTGAGGACACACACGGCCACATGGCCCGTCTTGTTCAAGCCCATCAACGTACGCTCACTTTACTTGAGTTAACCACAGATCCATGCCTGCCACGGTACGCCTGCACCGGAGACCAGCCGCAGTCACAGTGATTCCGACCCCTGGACGCAGAGCTGCCTGATCCCTGCTGCCCCCATGGTTTGCTGACCCATTTCAAGGCTCAGCTTGGACCTGTAACATCGGCTCTCCAGTCACGGGGTGTGCCCACCAGCACCACTCTTACTTCTAGTCCTGACTGGGCCCTTGCCTGGTGCCTACCCAGCAGCTACTGGAGTCATTCACCAGGAGGGCTGCCTGGACCCAGCTGTGAACGCTGCACCCACAGCATCTGGGGTGGGGCTGCTGCACACCACTCTGTTCAGAAAAGTGGCGCCAAGGGCAAAGTGGCCTCCTGGCACAGACACTTAAGAAAGTGGCATTAAGAGAAAGTCTATGTGTCGAAAGACCTAGATGTCCGCGCACAAAGGGCACGCCATGTCTCCAGGCAGCTGCGACCCTGGGTTGTCAGTTGGACAGGCCTGACTGAGTACTCTCTTTCCTCTTGCCTCAAACTTTCCCGTTCTGTCTAGTAGGACAACAGCCTGAAAGAGACATTATAAAGAGACCCAGCTGGGCAATAGGGGTGCACACCTTTAATCCCAGCATTCGGCAGGTGGATCTCTAAGTTCGAGGCCAGCCTGGTCGACAGAGTGAGTTCAGGATAGCCAGGGCTACACAGAGAACCCCTGTCTCGAAAAAGCAAAAAACAAAAGACAAGCAACCACCCACTTGGGAGGCCTGGAAGAGAGCTTCTGACTGTCCAGGGCGTGAGGGTGGAGTGAGGAGCATCTAGGAAGTTAACTACCCTCAGATGCTCTGTTGAGATAGGAGGAGTCAGAATTCAGAATGAGGAAGAGCTGTGCTTGGAGGCTCCTCTATGACTCAGGGCTCAAGAGGGCAACATCTGCAGCATGGCTACTTTGTTGCTGGCAGAACCCTGACACATTGCTCCTGACTTCCGCCTAGCCCTTGTGACTGGCGAACACAGAGAATCTCCTGGTTAGACTTTACACGGCCTCTCACTCAGCTGTTCCTAACACGGGCTCACCAACGAGAAATTGAGGCTCAGCACAAAAAAATGCTTACAACTTTGTTCCAAGTTGTTTAGCTGGCACGACGCCTTCTCTTTGCTGAAGAAGCCTGGGCAGTGAAGAAACATCAAAATCCCGGACTACCTGTGGCCGCCGCCGCCACCACCACCACCCTGCCCCTCCATCACAGGTTACTAAGGCCTAAGAATTCTTCCCCCAAGCCATCCTCAGCTCCAGGCGCTGTGGCCCCTCCACAGTATGGGAAAATGCCCAGTCTCCAAATAGAAATAGGGAGAAAAAAACCTACTGTGTAACAGACTGAAATGGCCAACTGGCCTAGAGGCCAAGTGGCTTCGATACTAATAAAATTGAGCCTTGGTAAGGTTCCAGATCCGCTTCAGGGTCTGCATGCCGACCGTGATCACAAATGACGCGGCAGGCCAGCCAAGTGTGAACAGCCGAGCTCGTGAGAAGAGGGGACCCTCGAGAGCCACAGAGAGAAGCTATAATGCTTGCTGTCGACCACCCACAAGTGCGAGCCGATGCAGCCGGTGGCCTGGAGCGGCTCCAGGCCGTTAGCCAGGGCCGAGCTCAGTAGTCACCCAGCTGACTTTCCGTAAGAGCTAAGCGAATAGAAAATAATAATAATAATAATAATAACAGAATGAAGGAGCATTCCACTAAAGACAGATCTTTAAAAGACTGGCAGGCAGTCTCCAAATGGCAGGGCCGGGGAGCATGGATGTGAGGGAAGATGGGGTGGCCAAAGCAGCAGATGCTGACACTGTAATTATAGGATACACTGATACCTCCATGTTCAAAACGCAGGCTACTCTAAGGAAGCAGGCTTCCCCCGGGCTATTCTGGGGTGGTCATATGGACGTGAATCTCTTCCTTACCCCAGAGGGCTCCCGGGACTGGTGAAACTATGACTCCATCTCAGATACTAAGCCCACAGGGAACTTGTACAAGACCTGGTCTTGCCTTTGTAAAGCCTGCAGTGTCAGAAAGAGGCAGAGCTGTGAGACCAACAGCTCAGACACAGCGGCTACCTACCCCACCCCAACCCCAGACCAGCCATCTCCAACTGGTTGTCACCAACTGGAATATATTTACAAACCTAGCCTGAGCCGGGTGAATGAGGAGGTGGTAATCATATTTTGATTCTCTGCCAGTTTGTCAAAATTCCATTTTCTCACAACCGTTAGGAACCTGTCAGTCTGCAGAGTGAACGCAGATTAGATAACAGCAAATGAGGTTCTCTGGGAGCTGGGCTGAGTGGCTACTGTGTGATGGGGACACAGTACAGCATGGCCTGTGATCTAGGATCAGCTCCAAGCTGGCTCGGAAGAAAAGGAGCCGGAAAGCTGGGGGCAGAGGCCTCGAATAGAGACAGTGACGGTCACTCACAGGGAGCTGGTGTAGAGTTCCATATCTGTCAACCTAGTAAACAGACACCAAGACAGGACAACTGGAGAGAGTTCTAGGCCAGCCTGGGCTATGTTGTGAGACCCTGCCAAAAACAAAACAAAACAAAACAAAACAAAAAACCCAAAACCGAACCAAGTGTGTACTGAGTATGGCGGCCCATGCCTTTAGTCCTAACACAGCAGAGGCAGATGGATTTCTCAGAGTTTGAGGCCAGCCTGGCTTACAGATCCCAGGCCAGTCAGGGGCTACATAGTGAGACAGAAACAAACAACAAAACATAGGGCTGCTAAGAAGACTCGCTGGGTAAAGGTACCTGAAGGCATGCCGGAGAACCTGAGTTCAGTCTCTGAACTCACAGGGTGGGAGGAGAAAAATGACTCTCCGTCCTCTGGTCCCCACACATGAGCCCTAGCACAGCCACATACACGCATGCACATGCTCACACATACAGACACAGTGACACAGTGCATACACACCCTGTGCACGTTCACACACACAGACATAGTAAATAAATGTGATTAAAAATTTTTAAACAACAAAAATGGGGCTGGTTCAGTGGTTAAAAGTATTTGCTGCTCTTGCAGAGGACCGGAGTCCAACTTCCAACACTGCAGTGAAGCAGGCAGCTCATACCTGAAACACCACCTACAGGGGTCTAAAGCCCTCTCTGGCCTCCAAAGGTGCCCATACCCATGTGTGCTGGCGTTTGTTTTTTCTTTGTTTGTTTGTTTTGCTATTTTATTTGGGTTCTTGTCCTCTACTTCCCTTCCAGCCCTTATCTACCATAATCCTGTCCAACCCCTACGCTGGAGAGAAGGAAGGTTAGAGGGAAAGGCGGGGGAGGGGTTGGGGGGAGGCATAGATCTCTTTAGGCTACTGCCTTCTGATCAGAGACGAGTTCCTTGAGGCAAGTCCACTCTTCACACTCAGGGTATCCACAAGTCCAGCGAACCGGCAACAGCAAATGCAGCAGGATGAGCAGTGGGTGGTGGTGGAGGGGGGGCAGCAGGATGGGGGGGACAGCAGGATAGTGGGGGGGGGCAGCAGGATACGGGGGCAGCAGGATATGGGGGAGGGCAGCAAGATGGGGGCAGCAGGAAGAGCAGCCGCCACCACAGGCCTTCTCAGAGCTTCCCCATTTATACCTTCTCATGAGTTCCCAGAATTAAACTACCTGCACCTGGCACAAATCACACCCTTGCCAGAGCACGAAACGTATTATAGCTTGCTGCTATGGACAGTCCCTATATCCCACACCTGGTATTAAACAAAAACATAGTCACATAACAGTTTTTTAAAAGAATCTTACTGACCAGGATCCACTTTTTTTTTTTTTTTTTTTTTTTTTTTTTTTCTCGAGACAAGGTCTCTCTGTGTAGCCTTGGCTGCCCTGGACTCACTTTGTAGACCAGGCTGGCCTCGAGCTCACAGTGATCCACCTGCCTCTGCCTCCCGAGTGCTGGGATTAAAGGCGTGCACCACCAAGCCCCACTTTTGGATTTACTATTTTTTAAAGTAATCTTATGTTATTTTCATAATTTTAGTCATAGAGGTGGCAGATAAGAGACGTGTTGTCAGTCAGTCATAAACACAGAAGCGCATCTTAAGTTAAACAAACAAAAACAAAAAACCCTTAATCTGCTGGGTATGGAGCACACACTTGTACTCCCGGGACTCAGGAGGTGGAGGCAGAGGATCAGAAGTTCAAGTTCATTCTTGGCTACACAAGGGGTTTGGGGCTAGCCTCAGCTACTTGACACTCTGCCTCAAAAAAAAAAAAAAAAAAAAAAAAAGCACTATTTACTGCTAGTTGAGGTCTAACACAGCTCTGACTGTGTGGCCCCCATGAAAGAACACAAACACACTCAGCAGTAGTTAAAACAACTCCCCTATCTAGCCCAAGTGTCTGAGTGGTCACTCAGTCCAGAGACCCGGCAGTTTAGATACTGGTACTCAGGTGAGCACATGGCTGGGAACACACTCAGCTTCCAGGCTCCTAGGCTGTCAACAATATTCAGCTCCTTGATGCCAGGCAGCCTGAAGCTGAGTAGCCCCCTGAATGGGTTTCTCTAGCCCGAGGATCGGTCTTTCTAGGGTCACCCAGAATTTAGGTATCTTCTCATCCCATTTTTTCTACGACCTGCTAACATCAATTTCTCGTCTCTATTTTTTTTGTTGTTGTTCTGAGACACGGTCTCAACTCTGTAGCCAGGAAGGCCCTAAACTCCATTAATGGAATGTTCTAGAACTTGAGCAGAGACTTGGCCTAAAACAGACCTGTTAGGACCCTGGAGTCATCACCACCAGTTCCTCCTCTGTCACCTGGCCAAGGTGGCCCCCCAGCCTTTGCTGAAGGGAAAGACCCTATGGCTTGGGGCCTACCTGGGTAGAGGCCTTCCTCCCACATATAGTAAGAATTTTGGAATTTTGGTTTCTTTAAAAAAATACACGCCAGGCAGTGGTGGTGCACACCTTTAATCCCAGCACTTGGGAGGCAGAGGCAGGTGGATCGCTGTGAGTTCGAGGCCAGCCTGGCTTACAAAGTGAATCAAGGACAGCCAAGGCTACACGGAGAGACCTTGTCTCAAAAAAATAAAAACAATAACAACAACAACAAACCCCACAAAAATAAGCCGGTCTTGGTGGTATACGCCTTTAGTTCCAGGACTCAGAAGGTAGGGGCAGGTAGATCCCTGAGTTCAAGAACAGCCTGGTGTACAGAGAGTTCCAGGGCAGCCAGGACTATACAGAGAAACTCTGTCTCAAAACAACCAACCAACCAACAACAGAAATAGAATAAGAACGTGCTTGCATTTTAATCCCAAGTGTAGGGATGTGGGGCTGCTTTAGACTGTCCGCAGCAGCTGCAGATAGTTTCTGTGATGGTGTGATGACTGGAATTCTGGGAATTTTTCAGCGGGTATACTGTGCTAGTGCACCATAGGTGGAGTGGGTGGGTGTTGGTCATTCAGGAGTTAGTTGTTTTGTTAGCAGTCATGTTCAAAGAAGAAAGTAGAAAGAAATTAAGACTGTCTGTCTGTCTGTCTGTCTGTCTGTCTCCTCTTTCCCTTTTTCTGTCCTATCTAGTGGTAGGGAGTGAAACTGGGGCAAAGGGGTGATGGGGGGAGGGGAGGCAGGGGAGAAAGGATGGGGGAAAAAAACCCTCACAAAGTAGTAAAAACAAACCACACCACATCTCTCAGGCTTGACTGCAGAATGGGAGCAAACCCCACACACATCTTGAGTGGGAAAGCCTGCCATATCAACATGTGCATGGTGCACACGCACAAACACACACACGCACACACACACACTGCCACCAGCAAGGGCAATGACAGTGGCTGAAGAGACTATCATTTAAGTGGCATGAAGGTCACTCCATTTGTGGCTCTTTTACTTGCTGTCCAGCCAAGGAGCAAGAGTGACACCTGCAGAAAGAGAAGGAAAGCCTGAAAGCACCCTAACCCATTGGAGACTGGGAGGCCACCCCAAGTTTCTCCAGGGAGTACCCTGATTATAATGGACTCTTCCACAGAGAACCCAGGCCCTGTATCACACAACAAATACCTCAAAGTGAAGCCATCCCAGACAGCAACACAGCACTGCCACTTCCATGGCTAGCACAGGGCTGGCGAGGTCGCTGAGTCACAACCTAGCACTGTATAAAATCTGAAGTGCTGGGGATCTGAGCTGTACTCCTGGCACCCGCCCATGCGGTGTGGGCGGCTCTGAGAGAGGATTTCTGCTTTGTGAGGAACAAAGTGACAGAGCTCACCCCACTGAGCAGAGGGACACCTCCCCATCACCTAATCAGGATGGAGGCTTGGGGGACTGGACGGAAAGAGGGGGACACAGCAGGTGCTTGAGACAGTGGCTTGGACTTGGAGGCCAGATGGGATGAGGAAGGGCACAGCAGGAGGGTGGCATGGTCAGCTCTCACTTCCTGCCCCCTGCGTCCAGGATGAGACTAATCTAAGCACATCCCTGGCCTGGGCAGGGTAGCCTGGGACGATCCTATCCAGATATTTCCTAGCACCTCTGAAACAGGAGGGTGCTAGGCTTTCAGGCTGTACAGGTGAACAAGGCATTAACGCATGCAGCCCCGAGGAGGCTCAGGGAATGCTGGGTAGCCAGTGCCAGAGAGTGGACAGCCAAACCTGGCTCTGCCCCCACCACATGGTCAAGAGTCTCCAAGACCAACACCCCTGTGGTTACTAGCTTCAGGACAGCCACCTGTGATATCACCAAATGACAGTCCCACCCAATAGCCTTCACAGCTCAGGTGAAGGCAGGATGGCCTCTCTGTGAGCTGACATTCCCTGCTCCGTAATGGTGACCATCCATCCACCCAAGCCTCCACCTGACTACTCCAGACCCTGCCATCACTAGGAAGGCTCTCCCATTAACCTTAGGATCGTTTTGCTATGACTGTGTCCTTAGGAATGAGGGGTCCTGAACTTAGAGACATGCCAGCACCTGCCCGAGGACCACAATACATGCTGTGCTGGATTCACCGTCATCAGCCCAGAGCCCAGGCTTACCGCACACCCTACGCCCTCCCACCTAACTGTGTGCTCTTCTCCACCCTGTCCCAAAGGCTACACACCACACTTCCTCTGTTCATTCTGTATCCCAGCCAGGGAGGCCCGGCCCCTCATCCCAGCCTTGACTCCTGCCTTCCCCAGATCCCATTTTTAAAACTGTAGGGATGACCTAACTGAAATATAGTGCTTGATTATGACAAACAAAAAAGACTTTAAATTTTTTTTTCCTATTGTTATTCTTCAGTATATATCTTTGGAATGTGCTACTTGAAGGTTCAATCTTATTTTATTTTTT
This sequence comes from Acomys percivali, assembly GCA_907169655.1. Classification (NCBI taxonomy): domain Eukaryota; kingdom Metazoa; phylum Chordata; class Mammalia; order Rodentia; family Muridae; genus Acomys; species Acomys percivali. The sequence continues at coordinate 28,738,905 of OU015754.1, read as the reverse complement.
TTTCAACAATTTACTTATTTTTAGTTTATGTCTATTGTTGTTTTGCCTGCATGTATGTCTGTGTGAGGGTGCCAGATCCCCTGGAACTTGAGTTACAGGCAGTTCTGAGCTGCCACGCAGGTGCTGGGAATTGAACCCAGGTCCTCTGGAAGAGCAGCCAGTGCTCTTAACCACTAGGACGTCTCTCCAGCCCTTGAATGTTCAATTTTAAACATTGACATTTGAGTGGCTAACTTGAGTTTCTTAAATTAAAAAAAAAAAATCACTAAATCAATTCTGGCTTAGTATTAAGACAGAATTTCCAACAGTTTGGGAGGACCCTAAGCTCACTCCTGCCATTGCACTCTATGGATATATGCAAAGCAGAATTCTCGGTATTGATTATAATGATCAGCTCCAGGAAATGCTGGAGTCCCTGCATCAATGTCAAGCATTCAGCTAAGCAACATCAAGTTCAGCCCAGATTTGATCCTGAATATAGAAACAAACAGATGAATGCACGGGTCTCGTTTGGGATGCAAATTGTCTTCATCTTTAGTAAATGGGAAAGTTACATATAGCAAAGAATTGTCTTCAAATAAATTTCCTGGGCCACCACGATGCCCCAGCGGGTGAAGTGCCTGCCATCGAGCCTGACAGCCTGAGTTTGATGCTTAAGGCACACGTGTTGGAAAGAGAGAACTGCCTCTCATAAGCTGTCTCTGATCTCCAAATGCATGTGTGTGTGCGTGCGTGCATATACATCTGTACAAACACACAGAAAATAAATGTTTAGGGCTGGAGAGATGGCTCAGTGGTTAAGAGCATGGACTGTTCTTGCAGAGGCCCCAGGGTTTAACTCCCAGCACCACATCGGGCAGCTTACAAGGGCTTGTACACTCTGGCTCGAGGGGATACCCCGAACCTCAGGTGCATGCACATATACAGACATACACACGTGTACATGTAAATAAGTAATAATGAAATATTTTTTTAAAAAAGAAAACAAATGTTTAAAAAATATGTAAAGAGGCTGGGCGTGGTGGCGCACACCTTTAATTCCAGCACTCAGGAAGCAGAGGCAGGCGATCGATTTGAGTTCAAGGCCAGCCTGGTCTACAGAGAGAGTCCAGAACAGCCAAGGCTACACAGAGAAACCCTGTCTTGAAAAAAGAAAAAAAAAAAAAAAAGTATAAAGAAGAGATTGTAAGTTAAAAAAAAAAAAAAAAAAAAGCAAAAAAATAAAACAGTTAAAGAAGCCCTGCCCTTGCTTACCCACATGCCTGAATGGATCTGTCCCCTTCTAGCTGGGTGATGTCCCCTGGTGCTCTAGGGCTATGAGCACCGTGCACCAGGCACCAACAGCACATGGGAAGCTGAGGTTACAGAAGGCAAGACTCAGCCTAGAACAAGCAAGCACAATGCCCGCTTGTCTATCCTGGCACCCCCTAAAGCAACGAGCAAACAGGCTACACGGTGTTCTGGGTCACGGTCACATTGTCATTTCCTCCTTGCTCCTGGCTCCCCCAACTCCCTGCCCCCTTTTTGATGGGTTGGTCACACCCCCAGTTCCCACCTGGTCCTGTCACTCATCTCCAGTGCCTTTCTGGAGGCAGACTGGGTGAATCGTCAGGCCCCTGCAGCAGAACAGTAGCCCATGCTTAAGGCACTCACGGCCTTCTCCGTCACTCCGATGGCATTCCCACTTATAACTTCTATATCTCAAAGTCAAAGATAAAACAGACATGTATACATAAACACTTCCAGGCTAGAAGTCCAGGCAGAGTCCTTAGCTAGCATGGCTAAGGCCATAATTCCTAGCACTGGGGAAAAAAAGGCAAAGCCAAAAGTGAACAATAAAACCTCATTATCAGCTAAGGCAAGTCACTGGAAAAGGGGTGTGGCTCAGTGCTACACCCTAGTCCTATTCAGGAGGTTCAGGGTTGGAGCTGTAGCACCCAAAACAAAACTTGGTAAAGAAAGACAATGGCTTGAAAGCCAAGAAGGATAAAAACTGGTCCCTGTCTGCCCTCTCCATCTTCCTGCCTGACTAGCTAAGCCTGCCTCACTCCTCCGGTTCTGATGCTTCCTGAATGATACTCAGGGGAGGTGACCTCAGAACAGGGCAGGTGGCTGGCTGCCTTTGCACTGCTCTCCTTGACTTGACATGACATGCAGAACTGAAGAGACAGGAGGACGAAGCAGGGCTAAAGCCGTCTTCAGCCTGTGACGCTGTGATGACTAGACAGAGCAGGGTGGCAACTGCCTCTACAGAGAGCCCACATGCCAGTGTGTCTAACATGGCTTCTTCCACAGCAAAGCCCCAAGAGTTCAGAACCATCCTTTCTGGGCTTGACCTAATGATCCTGCCTCAGTCTCACAGGTTCTGGATTATACAAACACCCTATATGCCTGGTTCAAGACGTCCATAACCAGCTACACACCCTGACAGAAAGCAAACAAGGCCAGACTGGTCCCAGAAACCGAAGACATAAGTGCCAGCAGTCTCCAGTCAGGGACATGCCCCACACTAGTCTCCAACTGGTCACCTGCCACCAGAATCCAACATCAGAGATCCACATGGCCTGAGGCTGCCCCTCCACTCCAAGAATATTCTCCTTTGTATTTCCTTTCCTGATCCTTAATCTTAGTTCCTATTTTCTTTTTCTTTTTTTTAAAGATTTATTTATTTATTATTATGTATACAGTGTTCTGCCTGCGTGTACACCTTAGGCCAGAGAGGGCATCAGATTACATTACAGATGGTTGTGAGCCACCACATGGTTGCTGGGAATTGAACTCAGGACCTCTGGAAAAGGAGTCAGTGCTCTTAACCTCTGAGCCATCTCTCCAGCCCCTGTTCCTATTTTCTTTCTTTCTTTTTTTCTTTTGTTTTTTCAAGACAGGGTTTCTCTGTGTAGCCTTAGCTATCTTGGACTAGTTTTATAGACCAGGCTGGCCTCAAACTCACAGTGATTCACCTGCCTCTGCCTCCCAAGTGCTGGGATCACAGGCGTGAGCCACCACACCCAGTTCTTAGTTCCTATTTCCACAGCCATAATGGAAAACAAACCCAGAGAGTATAGTGTGGAGCTGGCCTAAGGGAGGGTGGTGAAAGCAGGTGGGGGGGAGGGACATGAAGGCGGAAGCCCGTGCCTCACAACAGGAAGCTGGGGTTTTCCCTTGCCCTCTTGCCCAGGTCACAGGGTGATCCCACGGACATTGTACAACAGAATACCATCAGGGTGGCCAAGGAATGCTGCCTCAGACACCAGCCACCATCGTGGAATTAACACACACTTTAGTTTTAGCTTTTTAGTTTGGCAACTCTGGATGAGAACCCCACCCCCACCCCAAGTCCTGCCCCCCCAATCTTCACTTCCTTATAGAGGAACATCAGCTAGAAACGAGGACGCTTGCACTGAAGTGTGGAGCATGCCTTTGTGACCTGGAATGGGTTTCGACCTCTGGAAACCTCAGATTTCTCCCCGTGGGAAGATCTCGAAAGCGCTGACCTAGATGGCTGTAGGGTCACAATGCCGCAGGGGGCGTGAGCACTGCATTCCTGGGCCTGGCCCAGGGCAGGGGCTCCACAGGGGCAGATCACTGTGGCTCCTGTGAACTTTCTCACTCTGACTGGGCAGGGGGAGAGGAGTTTGAGCCAGAGAATGACCACACCATGGAACTCGCTTGGCCAAGATCGAAGGAAGAACTTCCCCTCAGGTCCCTGAGCATCAAGGACCCTAATGCTTCTGGCTTTGGTCTTGGTTCTTTTCTGTAAGAGCATGGGGTTTCCTCCAAGGGCCTCACACTGTTACTTGAGACAGTCCCAGGAGACACTGCAGCCAGAAGCCAGCAGCTCAGCAGCTCAGTGTAACCCCTCCAGCTGCTCCCTTGCCTGACTCGGAGACTAGGAATCAAGTGTTCTGGCTCATAAAACACTTTCAGGGCACACATGATCTCAGACCTCCTTCGGGTGATTGGCGGAGTCGGGCAGCAAGTGCCGGCCCGCGCCCAGCTGCTGTGTCTGCCATTTAGATGCGGCAGCTTTCTTCATGCAGAGGGAGAGATGGCATCTCATGGCAGGGGGCCCCGAGGCAACAGACAGGATCCCCCCATGAAGATGCAGAGGCCAGGAAGCCTAAGTCTCCATTATGAGGCTCCCTCTCAGCATGCTGGGTGCTCACTCATTTTAATTGGCACCACCAACCTTCTGGTGACATCCACATTCTGCCTTGGTAAAAACCCTATAAAAGCCAGAGGAGTGATACTGGCAGAGTCAGGTGGCCGGGCAGAGTGGGAGGCTGTGGAAACTTAATTGTTCCTGGTTTCCGACTGCTACACTGCCTCGGTGTCCCTGTGTGGTGAAAGCCACATGCTGGGATGGGTGTGAGGAGAAATAGGCTCACATCTTGTTCTGGGTTCAAGACTCCTGCTCACTGCAGACATTCCAGAGCCTGGTCTGCAGCCTCGTCACCTATGTCATGACTGGTCATGCATGGACCACATAAACCTCACCCACTTGGCTGGGGGATTGTAAAACACCTCAGATGCTACAACTTGGAGAAGCTAGGTGTGTTCTCAGCTAGGAACAGAAAACTGGGGCTTGACTCCAGAACCCACACAGCCACCCCACCCCCGCCACACAAACTACAAGCGACAAAAGCCACGGAGGACTCTTGGGTGTCCTTCCCTCTTCCACAAGCATGCTGGAAAGTTTGGCCCAAAAAAGAGCTAGAGAGCGAAACCGCTGCATGGAGGAACTGCGTCCTTTGAGAACAGTCCCACTGCTCCCTCCCAGCTCCTCTCCTCTTGGCCACATCTGTCTGAGGCCAGCAGCTCTGGTCACCTAGATGGTGCCTGGTGCCAGCTGGCTTAGGCCATAAGAAGTCTCTAGAAAAGGAGCCAGGGTGTCACACACAGGTCCCTGTGTCACACACAGGTCCCTGTGAGGACAGTGGTTTTCTCTATAGATATGACACAATGTTGGAGGCCTGAATATTAGGACTCTCTGCTCTGTCTCCTTAGGCTCAGTCCTGACCAGCTTGCTAGGAGACCAGGGTACAGCCATCATTTTGTCCCTGATCCCTCACCAGAAACCACAAGTATGGACTTAAAGGCATGGAAGAGGCAAAATCCTATCGTGAACTGCTGGGAGTCACCAGGCACACTCTCATAGACTGGCATGCATGTGCAGCCGAGATCCCTGCCTGGCCACCCTGCCACCCTGCCACCTGCCAACCCCAGGGCCCTTTTCAAGGTTATTCCTCATTTCCAGGTTTGTTTTTGTTTTTAGTTTTGCTTTGTTTTCAAGACAAGGTTTCCCTGTGTAGCCTTGACTGTCCTTGACTGGCTTTGTAGACCAGACTGGCCTTGAACTCACAGAGATTCATCTGCTTGTGCCTCCCAAGATTAAAGCCACAAACCACCACCGCCCAGCCTCATTTCCAGGTTTTAAATACCTGACTCTTAACTGCCTCCTTTATCAACCTGACAAACTCTTCTGCCTGAGAGTGACTCATTACCATCTCACCAGCGGCCACTACAGCCAAAGAACGACACCACAATCTTATATAAAATCCACACATCAGCAGGGCCAAACATTGCATTGCATTTCTTTCTTTCTTTCTTTCTTTCTTTTTTTTTTTTTAAGATTTATTTATTTATTATGTATACAATGTTCTGCCCACCAGAAGAGGGCACCAGATCTCATTATAGATGGTTGTGAGCCACCATGTGGTTGCTGGAAATTGAACTCAGGACCTTTGGAAGACCAGTTGGTGGGTGCTCTTAACCCCTGAGCTACCTCTCCAGCCCTCTTTCTTTCTTTCTTTTTTTCTTTTTTTTTTCGAGACAAGGTTTCTCTGTGTAGTCTTTGCTGTCCTACACTGACTTTGTAGACCAGGCTGGCCTCGAACTCACAGCGATCCGGCTGCCTCTGCCTCCCAAGTGCTGGGATGAAAGGCTTGCGTCACCACACCTGGCTACATTACATTTCTTATACTGAAGTCATCACATCAAGTTAGGGGCCACTACAGGAAAGGTTATAAGAACCGTGTGTGAGCCTCAAAGAGCGAGTTAGCTAGGCCCAGTGGTACACTCCCTGTAACTCCAGGGAAGCAGGAAGATTCTGAGTTCCCAGCCTGCTCCAGTCTCAACCCCTCTCTCCACCTCAACAAAACAATAAAGAAAACAATTTCTAGGGCTGTGGAGATGGCTCAGTGCGTTAAAGGCACTCGCCACCAAGTCCGATGATGTGAGTTTTATTCCTGGGACGCACGTGGTGGACAGAACCGAGTCTAGCAGGTTGTCCTCTGACCTCCACATGTGTGCCACCACATGTACACATGCACACATACACACAAACAATGGAATAAAACATACTACAAAACCAAATCCCTATGTTGAAGTGCTGAGCCCTGAAAACCTCCGAATATGACACTTATGTTTCAAGATGGCATCCTTAGAGGTAACTGAGGTAAAATGAGGCGCTGTGAGTGGGACATGATTCTGGGGAGACAGCAACATGGCCATCTGCAAGGCACATGGCTGCTGACTCTACTGTTGTCTGTACCTTGCCTGCCCTTGGTCCCCGGGATCTATCTAGCAACTGTCGACTAGGGGCCTGGGGCCTCCAGGATTGTGAGGTATTGGGAGAGATGAGCCTCTAGCCACGGGTTTGAGACAAAACAGGATGTCACATGTGACAAAGGCCATTTGTCAGCCACTCCTAGGAGCTTCGAGGCCCCAGAAACTCAGCTCTGTTCTTTTTTTGCTATGGCCGGGAGAAGTCCCTGCATTGCATACACTAAGCTAAAGGGTACAAAGATGAATGAGAGTCAGGTCCCAGCAGGTAACCAGATAACTAACCGAGCTATCAGCACACAGCGGCTATCTCCGCCTGTCCATCAGGATAGGAGGAAAGTAAGTCATTAACTCTAAAGGAAAGGCTTAGAAGATCTCAAAGCATTGTGTGAGCAGAAAGACTTTTCAGCTCAAACTGGAATCCTTGAGCAAACAGGAGGCTCAGGAATGTCTTCTAGACAGACTGCCGGACCAAGGCGCAGGTTCAGCACAGCACTGGAGACTCACTGGACTAAAGGCAGCCAGCTGACACCACGCGCTGGCTCTGTAAACAGGACCGGGAAGGAAAGAAGGTGTGGGACACTACAGGCCTGGGACACTGAGCAAAACCATTTGGACTCCGCCATGTAGGGATGGGACAGTCCCCAGACAGCTTTAGGATGGGGGAAATTGCCAGGTTGGGTGTGGTTCATGTTGACATCTCGGACAGTAGGGGACCTTAGGACCATGTGAAAAGCAAGAAATATTAAGGCCTGGGGACAAAGGTCTGTGGGCTTCCTAGATCAACTTGAGATAAACCAGAGTCCTTTTAGCAACAGGAATCTCACTTGAGAAATTAGCCTGTAGGCAAACCTGCAGTTCATTTTCTTTATTGGGGATTGCCACAGGAGAGCCAGGCTCGCTGTAGGAGGTACTGCCCCTGGGCTGGTGGTCCTGGGTTCTATAAGAAAGCAGGCTGAGCACGCCATGAGGAGCAAGCCAGTTAGCAGTAAGCAGTCAGCAGCATCCCTCCAGGGCCCCTGCTTCAGCTCCTGCCTCCAGGTTCCTGCCTTACGTTCCTTTGATGATATTCCTTTGTTTGTTTGGTTGGTTGGTTTTTCAAGACAGTTTCTCTGTGTAGCCTTGACTGTCCTGGACTTGCTTTGTGAACCAAGCTAGCCTCAAACTCACAATGATCCACCTGTCTCTGCCTCCCCAGTGCTGGGATTAAAGGCATGCACCACCACACCTGGCTTCCTCATGTTCATGGGGTGGGAGAGCAGGATCCCGCCCCCAGTTCAGGCACTCTGGAGAGTTCTAAGAGCGTGAAGTCAGCCAAGGTTCCCATTTAGAAGGGAGCCTGCCTATTGGCAGGCACAAGAACACCCTCAGCAAGCCAGCCACCCCTAACCTATTCAGTCCACTCCCTTTTGTGGGTGACAGAGGCCCTTCTGAAAGGATGTCCCCTGAAGCCGACTCATTTGCCCCTCTCTGTCCCCAGAGCAACTCCACAGTGGTATGGGAGGAACAAACAGAGAGGGTTATGCTCCCTGGCTGTGTGACCCTGGCCAAGTTAGCTTACCTTTCTGAGATCGCATCCTCCTCTGTAAAATACAGATAGCAATAATAACTCTGTCTTGAGATCACATGACAAGCATGGCTTCTGCCAACCCCAGGTTTGATAACTCAAGACAGCAAATAAATGAACTCAAATAAAAATAAGAGCCAACCCTAAGGGCCTCCACCCATGCATATTAATAACTGGTGAAGAAAAAAATGGAGGAGGGAGAAGGAGAGGGAGGAACGGATGGACTGGGAGGACGAATTAAAAAAGGAAAGAGAGTAATCCCTCTGTGGAACAGTCATAGGGGAGGGGAATAAGGGGAAAATGGGAGGGAGGGGAGAATGGGAGGATACAAGGGATGGGATAACCATAGAGATGTAACAAGAATAAATTAATTAAAAATTAAAAAAAGGGAAAAAAATAAAAAAAATAAAAAATTAATAAAAAATTAATAAAAATAAAAATAAAAAAAAGGAAAGAGAAGGGAAGTCAGACAGGCCTGAGTTCAAATCTTTCCTCTCTCACTAGCTGGCTGAGTGGCCTTGGGAAGCTTACTCAACCTCTCTGACCCTCAGTTTCCTTCTTTGTCAAATAGGAAAGATATTGCCTTCTTAGAAATCAGGTTAAAACCGAGAGTCAGAGCCAGGGTTCTGTAGGCCTCATGGCTCTGAGAGGGAAAAAACAGGCTCAGGGTCTCATTGTCTGGGACCACCCAGTTTGGCCCTCAGGATGACAGTGAGAATATGAGGCAACAGGGTGGTTTGTAGGGAGTCAGCACTCTCTGGCACCCTTGCCCTGGAACACTGTTTTCCTTCATCCCTTCCCAAGAACTTTCAGAGACCCCCCAAAGCTCAACTGGATTCTCTCTGGACAAAGGAGATCTGGGTGCTAGGCTCAACGCTGCCTGGCCCATGGTGTCTTCCCCTGTGGGTGTAAATGTGGCAGCATCTGCACTCACTGGGGAGCCCTGAAGCTCTGCTCCCTAACTTCTCAGGACCCTCCACATAGGCAAGTTTTTGTGTTTTTATTTTATATTGTTTTATTTATTTGGTTTTTCAAGACGGGGTTTCTCTGTATAGCCTTGGCTGTCCTACACTCACTTTGTAGACCAGGCTGGCCTCAAACTCACAGCGATCTGCCTGCCTCTGCCTCCCGAGTGCTGGGATTAAAGGCGTGAACTACCATGCCCGGCTTTGTTTTTTTATTTTGAAGATGAATTTATTTATTATCTATATAGTGTACATGCATGCCTGCATGCCAGAAGAGGGCACCAGATCTCATTACAGATGGTTGTGAGCCACTATGTGGTTGCTGGGAACTGAATTCAGGACCTCTGGAAGAGCAGCCAGTGCTCTTAACCTCTGAGCCAGCCCCAAAGGGCAAGTTATTTTAAGCCTCTTGTCCTGAACAAACAAAGTGATGGTTTGGGGATGAGGACCAGGAAGGGCTTTCAGGCCTCTCCCTCTGCCAGAAAGACACTTAAAGTCCACAACACAGGCAGCTCATCCCCTCTCTTGGGTTTACTTTGTAGCAGGCTTCAATTCCCAGAAAGACAATGTGAAACCCCAAAGCCTTGATCAATACACCACAAGGCTCACCCTCTACCCCCATCCCGAGACAGCATAAAGCAGCCCGTCTTCCCTACCAGCTTCAGGTGGGGACCCACAGAAGCATTGAGGCCTGCCTGAAGTCCCTTGGCACAGGACTAAGCTCAGTAGGGTCAGGAGTGAGGACTCCTGGAGGGGCACTGGACCCTAAAAGCATTGCAAGGCTGCACTGCAGCATCACACACCCACCGCCTCCTAGGAGCAACTTGTGTGGCACACTTGAGATGGGTGTTAGGGCTCTTCTTCCTCTTAGATTGAAGCCTACCTGTCTCTCACTCCCTCAACAGACAGGCTAGCCCCACCCCCCCACCCCTGCCCACCAGCTTACTTTTGCCGGGCAGCTCTTCTTGGGCCAGGCTGTTGGAAGGAGCCAGTGGAGCACTCTCGCCCTCGTCCAAGGTGAGAATGAGTGGCACGTCGTCATCTAGACTCACAGCCATGTTCCCCTGACCTGTGGTCCTCAGGATGCAAAGGCCAGGGCTTTAAATGGTCTCCAACTTGAGCTCCTGTTCAAAGCCGTGGGGCCAGAGATGCTTCTCAAGGCCTGCTCCATCAGAGGCATCTTCTAGGGTTTAGAGGATTAAAAAAAAAAAAAAAGGAAAGGCAATGATTAAAACATAAATCATTATTGACGAATGTGTTCTAGAGTCAGGTAGCAGCAAGAGCTGTGCAATGGAGGCCAGGCTAAAATCCACTAAATTTTATATTTTGTTAAGGTAACTTATAGCATAATTATATGTATTTTTTTTTGACAGAATTTTCTACAGCCCATGTTGGTTTCAAAACTGCTATGAAGTAGAGGATGACTCTGAACTTTTTAAGAAAATCTTAATCATAGTTTAATTCTTACATACAAAATAAATTTAAGCTTATTCCATTTTTTTCAGTTCTTTTAGTTTAGCTCAATACTTGGCCATTGTATTATTTTAAATATCTTTCATTTTCAAAATGAATAAAAATTGCTCTTAAAGATAGTAAGTAAGCTAATTTTTCTTTTTTTGTTAAATATTTTTACATATACATTTATATTATTACACATATATACAATAAACTACCTACAGCAAGAAGAACCATTATAAAATGTAACCAACAAAAAGTGTTGCATTCTTAGGGTTTTGACTATTTATATTTGGCAGCCATGAAGAAAACATCTTTTCTATCTTGGTGTGTCTCAAATTCTGAATGTAAATCAATATCTATCATATCTCATCATTATCAACTTAAAACATCTATCTAGACCTAAAAACATCTTAAGCCCTAAACAACTAAGCTTAATTGTAAAACTAAACTATAATATGGTCTTCAACCCCATCAGAGACTTAAGAAGGAATAAAATTGATTACTTGAGTATACCGGGAGTACAGGTTAGTAGCTTTCCAAATGAGGAGATGACAGAGACAGTTTGCTAACTGAATAGTCACCCAAAACTCTCTATAACGTTGGAGCATCATCTTCTGCCCTCTGGCCCAATATATCTGACAGAGACTTTGAACTTCTGATCCCCACACCTCCAACACAACTGGTTTATGGGGAACTAGAGACTGAACCCAGGGCTGTGTGTATGCTAGGCATTGACCCATACAACAGCCCACACCACATTTCAACTTCAAAAAAGAGTTAGGAGTTCCCACATGTGCTGTAATTCCATCCTGGAAGGCTGAGGCAGGAGGACGACAGAGTTTAAGGGCAAGTTGGACTGTATGGCAAGAATCTAGAGAGAGAGAGAGAGAGAGAGAGAGAGAGAGAGAGAGAGAGAGAGAGAGAGAGAGAGAGAATATAATGATATAGAAACTCTAAAATATGAAGAAGACCCAGGCTAGTAATCCCAGGACTTAGGAGACCCGAGGCAGGTAGATCAGGAGTTCATAGCCAGCTAGCCTGTATCAGATAGCCTCAAACAAAACCAGAGCCAAGTGTGATGGCACACGCCTTTAATCCCAGCACTCGAGAGGAAGGCAGAGGCAGGGGGCATCTCTGTGAGTTTGAGGCCAACCTGTTCTACAGAGCAAGTTCCACAGGGCTACACAGAGAAACCCTGTCTGGGAAGAAAACAAACAAACAAACAAACAAACCTCACTAATATCTCTACACATCAGGAAGGGACTGAGACATTAGGTTAACTTTCCTGACTCCAGGCCCGTATTCCCAGGCAATACACCACGTACGGTGCCTTCTAAGTCCCCAGGTCCCCAGGTCCCCAGGTCCTCAGGAATCAGCAGTGTCAGAGTGTGTCAGCTGTGCAGGCTGGACCTTATTTCCGTTTTTACGCTTATGAACAATTTCCACTTCAGTTTTATTAAGTGCCCTGTTGGGAACACACAAGATCATCCTGGCTTTGCTGCTGGCCAACGCGCATTATTCTTGCGTGGACCTTGTATGGTTGTTCCTCCTGGATGGAGAGATCTGGTAAGGAAAAGGGGACAGGCACATTTTTTTTCACAACTTCTAATGAGAGTCCTTTTCAAAGGGCCCATCCTTCCCTGCGGGTTTAAACACCCAGCTCTGGCCTGTGAGGGCAGCCTGTTTACACACCCTCCTCCTTCTTACTGAGGCAGAAAGGAAAAGCTGGGGCTCAGCAGATCCGCCTTGGAGACCTTTGAACTTGGAAAACAGCAGCAGGTTGCTGCCTCCAGCTGTGGGTTCTCCAAACCAACCCAACGCAGGGCAACTGGGCCATGCCTCCCTTCGGGGAAGCTGGGAGCCAAGAGGCAGCGGCAGAGATAAACACCCGCTCTGCAGCCAGCTAAGCCTCAAACGTTCTGCCTGGGGGGGGAAAAAACAAAAAAAAAACCTCCTGCAAGTGGCGTTTGAGGTTTGGTTGTTGTTTGTTTTTTCCTTTTCCCTCCCGATTTGGGGGGTTTATTTTGCGTTGAAATCTCGGCAAGGGGCTACAAGAGGAACCACCACAAGGCACCATCATTTGGCTGTCTAAAGAACTGTGTTTGTTTTTTTTCATTTTGGCTTAACTTTCTCCTCCCCCAGTGTCTCATATAGGCTAAGCTCACTCTTCTAAAAACACTCCACGCTAGAGGGATTACATGACTGCACTTCCTTGAAACTCGTGATATCGGGTTTCTAATCGTTGTCACTAGTATCCTCATAGCGGGTGGGTTTTACGGTTTTGTTTTTGTTTTTGTTTTTGTTTTTTAACTGCTGAAAGAATGACTCCATTCCTGCATGCCTTGTCTTAACCTCAATGGCTGGCGCCTGGCGTGACTTTGTCCTCTCGGTCCAGAAATATTTCCGGAGTCACAACTTGGGAATGATCTCCAGGGAGTCCAGAGAGGCCACTGAACATCTACAGTACCCCCACCCACAGGAAACAACCCCCTGGCTCAGACTCAACAGCTCTGCCCTCCTCCTCGGGAAAGCCTGGGTCAGCTAGGGCCAACTTTAAGAGACGAGGCCGCCTAGCGTGCCTCTCACGAGTAAACAGCTTCAAGTAGCAAGGCAGACTGGAACGCAGGTGGCACAAACTTCCAACCCCAGCTCGGTCCCATAATGATCCCTAGAATCTGCACTCCACTTAAGTGAATTCCACCAACCACTTTCTTGTTTTTGTCTTTTGAGGCAGGGACATTCCTGTCTGGCCTTGGATAAGTTCCCATCCCCCACCCACCCCCGCCCCCCTCCCCTCAGCCTCCCAATGAACCTATGACTTTTCAATGAAGAGAAAGAAGCAAGACCCAGAGAGGGGGATAAGGAAACTGTCCAAGGTCACACAGCAGACTCAGAGGCAGAACTCGGGGCTCCCCAGGTCCTGCCCTTCGGAAGACTTTGGTTCTCACTCTGGAGAGGACCCAGGGAGTCAACCCTAGAGAAAGGTCAACCCTGGAGAAAGGTCCCGGGATCAGACAGCTAGCTATCCCTCTGTCCCCTGGGGCAGGCTGACCCAGGCAGGAGCCCCAGGCGGGGTCACAAGAGGACACAGCGGGAGGGAAAAGGGAGGACGGGTCGCTCGGGGGCTCTAGCTCGCCAGGCTCCTCGCCGTGACCCAGGTCGCCCCCAGGAAGTCAGGGCAAAGAGCAGTACAGGCACGCAAGCATCTGCAAGGAGAGAGGCACGCGGGCAACCTCTCCAGGAACCGCCTCTGGCGCAGCCCCAGTCTCAGACCCTTCTCTTCGCCCTCTGACCCCTGACCCCTACCCTCGGGCCAACCTAGCGCATTCCTCGGATTCTTACATGCACTGTCCCGGGATCCCGCACCGTGCACCGGGTCTGCACAGCGCAGCGCAGCCCGCAGCTGCTGCCGCCAATATCCCGACAACGGAGCTACTGCAGCCGCCACCGCCGCCTCACCGCTGCCACAGCGGCAGCTGCGCCAGCCCTCGCATCCGCCGACTCCTGTCACTCAGCCCCGCAAGCCCCGCCCCACGTTCCCACGCCATGGCCCAATTGGCCAGGAGAGAGGCCGGATTGAAATTTAACAGGATGATCTGCACGTCATTCACATCCCTCCACCCTCAGGGAGGGCGGGGCGAAGAAGCTCTACTCCTCTCTCCCCCCCCCCACCCGCCTTATTCTCTCAACCAACGGGAATCGTGAGTCTTTCCATTGGCGAAACGTCAGAGAGACAGTGAATTTGATTGGACATTTTTCAGGAGGCGGAGCCAATGCAGCCCTGCTAGAAGTTGAATGGTGAAAAAGGAGGTCAGTCAAACACAAAGTAACGCCTTTTAAGATTGGCGCGTAACCTAGCAACTCAGGGGCCGCGGAGGTGGTTAACTGTGGGCAGAGAAACTTGCAGCTTGTGGAGCCGGTGAGTGACAGTAGGGTAGCCCCGGGCTGTGTGCCGTGTGCACCGAGTAGGTGCGCTGCATAGTAATCCCCTCGACAGGTCGGCACCCCACTGCCGTCCCGTCCAGCTCCAGAGCCTCACTCTTTTTGCCCTACCTCCTTCCAGACTTCCTCTAGGCCTCCTGCAAGGACCACCGAGCATCCTCTTCTGACAGTTGTCTCCTGTCTGGTCCACCTGTCATTTCACGGCTCTGCCCCTCATCCCTCAGGGGTACCATTTATGTTGACATCCGAGTGAACTTTAGTTGAAGTAAGAGAATGGGTTGGTTTGTTAGGAGCCCACCATTCCCATCTTAGGACCTTATGTTCTGAGATGTGCTTGCCTGCCCTGTGCAGAAGCCCACTTCAGTGTATGCTTAAATTGGGAGGTGTTGTTTGTTTTATTATTGAGACAAAGTCTCACTATGTAGCTCTGGTTGGCCTGGAACTCACACTGTAGACCAGGGTGGCCTCAGAATTGCAGAGATCCACCTGACTCTGCCTTTGAGTGCTGGGATTACAGGTGCACACTACCGCACTTGGTCTAACTAGGTTGTTTTCCTTTAGGTGTTGTTTGTTGAAGGTTTGTCTTTATTATTTTGATCACTGTGTGTGTTGGTGGGGTATATGCATGTGAGTCCAGAAAAAGGGTTTTTGTTGAAGATTTGTTTTTATTATTTTCATCACTAACTGTGTGTTGGTGGGGTATATGCATGTGAGTCCAGAAAAGGGGTTTTGGATCCTCTGGAGCCTGGGGCTAAAGCTAATGGCAAGCAGTTGTGAGCTTGCTGACACGGGTGCTGGGAACTGAACTCGAGTCCTCTGAAAGAGCCATACACATGCTTTTTAAAAAATACTTAAAAGGTTTGTTTATTTTGATCTAACGTGTATCTGTGTGTGCCACTTCGAGGATCCCCTGGACGGGGAGTTACAGCAGGTTGTGAGCCACTCTGTGTCCACTAGGAACCGAGCCTAGGTCCTCTGCAAGAGCAGCCAGTGCTATTGACCATGGAGACATCAGTGGATCCAGCCTGGTTATTTTGATTATACACAGAGTTTTGTCTTTGATGTTGACTTTAACTTTGCTCCTATCCCTAAAATGTGACTTCCTGGTGCATTATGAAGATGAAGAAGTTCTTGGGAAGGCCAAATGAGGTGAGACAATGAAGAATTGGCATGGGCGTAGCCACCGAGTGAGTGACTGCTCAGCTAATTGTGGTGATTCCCTGCCATGACTCATTCTACCAGAACTCTTTCTAAGCATTCCTTAGGACATTCTCGTGGCTCATGCTACAAATAATTCACATATTCAACACAGGTTTATTGATTGCTTTATCGTGGCCAGTAGAGACGGTATGAGCTGCATGAACTCTGTGTGGGAGGGCCTAGAGAGATGACTTGGCAGCTAAGAACATACACTGGGGTTTGGGAGATGGCTCAGCAGTTAAGAGCACTGACTGCTCTTCCAAAGGACCCAAGTTCAATTCCTACCACTCACATGGCAGTTTACAACTGTCTGTGACTCCAAGAACTGACACCCTCACACAGACACACATGCACGAAAAACACAAATACACATGAAATAAAGATAAATATTATCTTTAAAAGAAAAGACACACTGATCTTGCAGAGGATCCTCAGTACCCAGTACCAACATTAAGGGGTTCACAACTGCCTCCAACTCTACCCCAGGTGATCCACCGCCTTCTTCTGGTTGCACAGACTCTTGCACTTATATGCACATACCCTAACACACACACACACACACACACACACACACACACACACACACTTTTTTTTTTTGAGGCCCCAGTGAGTGTTCTTGGAATTAAAAGTGATTGAAAATCAAAAACATTTTAAACCGAGAATCAGGGGAAAGTATTTTTGAACCTCAGCTTTTATAATAGCAACAGGTTAGATCCTGTAGCCAATGAAAATATTTTAACCGTAATGCTTTCAGATGCAAGTGACTTTTTTCTTTTAATTGACAAAGAAAATGCATTTTCCTTCTAGTCTCAGCACAAGTTTAATTATGAAAGCATAATGCAGGCCCAAAATGCAGTCAGGTGACACTGAGTGTGCCCAACACACAAGGCCCTGTTTCATCCCCAGCACCCAAACACCAGGCAAACACAAATTCTGTGCTTCCTATGTGTGCTAGTTATATTGATATTTTAGGCTCTGGTAATTGATATTTTCTAAAGATGAAGGATTTATTTTTATTCTGTGTGTGACATCTGGCTTTCATACGGGTGTTAGGGAGCTTCAGATTTGAGCAGCTAGTATTTTAATGATGGAGCCATCGCTCTAACCTGTACTTTGAATTATGTTTCATCTACTTAGTGTGTATGTGTATGTGCATGATGTGTGTATATGCATGTGTATGTATGTTTGTATATGTGTTCATGATGTGTGTATGTGTGTAGCATATGTGTATGTATATATACATGTGTGTATTGTGTAGTGTGTGTTGTGTCTATTGTGTATATGTGTGTGAATGTGCATATATGTGTGCATGTGTGTGTGTGTGTGTGTGTGTGTGTGTGTGTACTAGTGCTGTGATGGAACCCAGGACATCACATATGCTAAGCAGATGTGCTGATCCCAGCCTTTCCTTCTCTTTGAAACAACTGAAATAATCCACTGTATGGTCATGTGTGACTAGACATGCACATTTCTAAAGCATACTATGACCAAGAAAGGAATTGAAAGCATCTGGCATGGAAGCCTGTAACTCTCAGTTTATTCCTCTGAGGCGGGGTTTTTCTCTGAACCTGGGGCCTCAAGTTTTCTCATCTAGGCTTGAAGCCAACAACTCTGGCATCCTCCTGCCTCTGCTCCTGTTCTGTTCAGTCTGAAGAATCCTGTACCCTAGTCATACTTTAGAGCTTCTTCATTTTTTCTATTTTTTCTTTCTGTCTTTCTTTCATTGTTGTTTAGATTTTTTTTATTTTATCTGTATGAATTTTTTTGCCTCACAGTATGTATGTGTATCACATGTGTACAGTACCACCAGAGGCCAGAAGAGGGCACTGGACCCCCCGGAACTAGAACTACAGATGGCTATGACCCTCCATGTGTGTGCTGAAAATCAAACCTTGGTCCTCAGCAAGAGCAGGAGTTGCTCTTAACCACTGGGCCATCTCTTCAGCTCTCACATGTCATTTCTGCATTAGTAATAAAGTCATAAAAGCTAGACATGTTTTGGTAGTATTACATTCACACGAGAGTTCTGTCCCCATTTTACAGAGGGGCAGGCAGCCAAAGCCTGGAAAGAGTGGTCAGCTCACTCAAACCGTGTGACCTGGTGGGAGCCACAGGTAGGAGCCACAGGGATCTGGCTCCAAGTGAACTCAGTTACCGCATGGTGAGCCCCTGGCTTCCCCTTTCATTTTTGGAACTTGTAGAAGATCAAGTGACCATGCCAAGGTCTGTCCCAAGCTGCAGAAGGTTGTTGACCACTGCAAGGACCAATGTGAGCACCTGTCCCCAGTCGGTACTGACCATTGCCCTGTCTCTGAAGCGCTGAGGCCTCTGGCCACAGCTAAGATGCCATCTGTTGACAAGTCCACCTCCAGCACCATTGCCATAGCCCATCCCAGGGGCCTTCAGAAACCAAATATAATCCACAAGATATAGTTCCCAGCTACTTGGGAGGCTAAAGCAAGGGCATCACATGGTCAAGGCCAGCCTGGGAAATACCATGAGATCCTGTCTAGCAAACAAAAAGACAAACCCAAGTGACATCCTTGGCTGGCTCTAATGGAGGAGGAATGACCTGGCTTGTGAACTCAGTACTGCATCTGCAGCATCCTGCAGGGAGTGATGGGAAGGTTGGGCCACCAACTCCTCCTCATTTACCAACGGCCATGCATTTACTGAGCATCTACTATGTGATAGTTGCTCAGGATAAAAGTTATTATTATTGTTATATGTGTGTTCATGGTGTGTGTGTGTGCGTGTGCTGGTATGCCACTGTATGTGTATGTGGAGGTCAAGAACAATTCCCAGGAGTTGGTTTTCTCTTTCTACCATAGGCTCCGGGGATTGAACTAGGGCCCTCAGTTTTGGTAACAAGCATCTTTACCCATTGATCCATATCTACTGAGCATGAATGGATGCTTTCAACATGATTGACTGTGCTCCTGTACCTTTCTCAGCTCCTTTTTCTTCTCTGTAAAATGACCTTTCAGGGTTATAAGGACAAAAACAAAAAAACACCCCCATCCATAAAAAGTACTTCTTAGCCAGGCAGCAGTGGTGCACACCTTTGATCCCAGCACTCAGGAGGCAAATGCAAGTGGATCTCTATGAATTCAAGGCCAGCCTGGTCTACAGAGTGAGTTTCAGGACAGCCAGGGTTTCACAGAGAAACCCTGTCTGAAAACAAACAAAACAGAAAGTAGCCAAGGATGGTCTTGAACTTCTGATCCTCCAGCCCCCACCTCCAGAGTGCTGGGATCACTTGTGTATTTAGAACAATTGGGCACATAGGTTAAGTTCTAAGATTGGCCAGTATTACAAAAAAAGGTCCTTAAACCAAGACAGCACTCTCCCTGTCCTGACCTCCCCATCAGCCAGTGTTGGGTCCATGAAATAGCCACAGGTGATGGGGTTTCCTCCAGCTTCTCTCCAAGCGTGTTGTGTGGGCTCCTTTAGCTCAAATCATTTCCCCCCAAAATGAAAACACAGTAATAAATATCCAACGGGCTTATTTGAATGAAGTGGAGGCACATTTGCATGATAAAAATAAATCAATAGCATTCATGGCAATTAAAGCCATGGTCCATCAGCAGTCCGGCTTCACTCTCTGGGCAGGAATTTTACAAAAGACAGGCTGGGGTGACAACAGTTTCAATATGAAGGTTGGTAGCATCGAAAAGGACACGGAACAATCATATTAGAATTCAAGGAAAAAATTCTCGGGTAATTTTCGCTGGCGTCATCCTCCGCCCCCTCTCCCCACACCAACCCCTTCCCCTGGTTTTTTTTTTTTTCCTTGTTCACCCAAATGAGCTGTCAAGAGCTGACAGGCATCTTGGTAATCAAAGAAAACAAGCTTGCCCTTTAAAGCAAAAGAGGCAATTTAGCTGAAAGCAAATTGGAAACATTCCCCATGGCTCTGAGTTTCCAGCCTCTATCTCCTGGGAATTCTGGGAGTTTTGATTGATGCCTGGAGAATTCCGAGGACAACGTGGAAAAGTGCGTCTGTCCAACGCTTTCTTCATTCATCCTGTGGCTTCAGGCCAGGGACTCTTCATCTGAGGGGCTGGGGAGAGGCACCACAGCTGCCCAGAACACTTTAAAGTCAGGAAAAGGCCCCCACGGAGCTCACTCTGGGATGAGAGAGCAGGAAGTGGGAGTGGGTCCCAGAGAAGCAAGGTGGTGCTGCCTTGGGCTGGTTTGAGAAGGGTCTGACCCTGGGTGTGTTTCGATTGGCCAAGAAGCCTCCATCCTTCACAGCAGAGCTGGCGCCTCTCTTCTCTGTCCTTAGACATATTAGATACTCATCCGATCGCCTTGCTTTCTGCGGTTTGATGAACTAAAGATAGTCTCCCATGGCTTTGCATAATGCTTTTTCTTCCTCCATCTTTATCTGGGTCCCTGTGATCGCCACTATCAGCACCTAAGGCTCTTCGACTGTATATTTGATCAGCTGAGCCTCTCTGGTGGCAAACAACAGAAACAAATGGTGGCTGGGCATAGCGATGAAAGAAACCAGGCTTCAGAGCTCAGACAGCTGCTTGCCCCCTCCCCCATACACACTTCAAGGTCTGGATTAGTCGGGGGTCTTCAAGGAGGAGTGGGAAGCTTGGAATTTCCCACCCCCGTGGCTTCCCTTCAACCAGAGTCCCTGCCCCTCAGAGAGTGGACAGGACTCTCCGATGGACAGTTCCAGCAAGACTGCACTGTCAGTCAGCTTTCCCACCATGACAAAGTCCCTGAGGTGAATGACTGGTAAGGGGGAAAGGCTGGTCTAGTCTGTGGTTGGAGGCTCTGCTGTTTTGGATGCTGTGGTAGGACAGGGCATCACTAAATGGCAGAGCCTGTGAGGGAGGTGAGGGAGGAGCATGCTCACTTCTAAGTGGTTTGGAGAGAGAGTGAGGGGCAAGGAGAGAGAGAGAGACAGTATGAGTGTCCCCTTCAAGGGTACAGCCCTAATGACCCATGAACCTTGAACCAGGCAAATATGGTATGGTTACCCAAGCCTTTCAATCCTAGATCTCAGGAGCCAGAGGCAGAGGGAGACAGATCTCTGAGTTCAAGGCCTGCCTGGTCTACTTATGGAGTTTCAGGCCAGCCAGGCCTGCATAGTGAGACACCTCCCCTCCTCCCCCTCTTAACACTCACCCTACCCAAAGGAAACCCCAACCGTTTCCCCACCAGGCTCCAACTCTTTTTTTTGTTTGTTTGTTTGGTTGGTTGGTTGGTTGGGTTTTTTTTTTTTTTTTTTTTTTTTTTTGGTTTTTTGAGACAGGGTTTCTCTGTGTAGCCTTGGCTGTCCTGGACTCCCTTTGTAGACCAGGCTGGCTTCGAACTCATAACAATCTGCCTGCCTCTGCCTCCCGAGTGCTGGGATTAAAGGCGTGTGCCACCACGCCCGGCCAGGCTCCAACTCTTAAAGAAACATCCCACCACCTCTGCATAGTGCTGTAGACTGGGGACAGATGCTTTAGCACACCTGTGAGGGTCTGCACCAAAACAACTCCCTATGACAGGAGAGGCTACGTCCTGAGGGAAATCTGGTGCATTCACCTGATAAGAACACAGACTTCCACAGACAGAGACTGTCCCCTCCAGTGCTGGCAGCTAAGGCAATCTGAGGTCCAAAAGTGAGTCCTCTGTCCTCCCCTCCAACAGTCTCTCTGGCTTGGCTTGCCCAGTCACAGATGTGCAATGCACCCTGATGAGCCCCTGCCGGTGTTGGCAGGCCCTGCTTCTTCAAAGAAGGGAAAGATAGTAGACAATTAAGCAGGTCCCTGTGGGGACATCAGAGCTGGTCAGTGGGGCAAGGGTCATGAAGAAGGGGCTGAGTATGGAGTTAGGAACTTGGGTGTGGCTAGCATTCATCCATGACACCACAATGTTCCAGACACACATTTCAGTTTCCCTGGGCCTATGATGCAATCTTAGCTGTTTGCTGAGGGCTCACCATGTCTGAGCCTTGTACTCAGAGCTTCCTATTGAACCCAGAGATTCTTGCCTGACAGTAAAGGGAGCCCAGGGTCCCCAGCAAGGACTGGGATTCAAGTGGGGCCACTGCAAACTCCTGACAGCCACTGTGCTACCCAAGTCACAAAGAATGTTTTTCTAGTTTTTTTGGGGGGGGGGTTGTTTTTGTTTTTGTTTGCTTTTGTGTTTTTTGTTTTTGTTTTTGAGTCAGCGTTTCTCTGTGTAGCCCTGGCTGTCTTGGAACTCACTCTTTAGACCAGGCTGGCTTCAAACTCAGATCTGTTTCCTGGGTGCTGGGTTTAAAGGTGTGCGCCACTATGCCTGGCTTGCCCAAGAAATTACTGATTTCTGATGTCATCATTGAGTCTTCTGAGACAGTTGTTACAGACAAACCTTTTACTTTGTAATGATTGTGGATTTATAGAAAAATTACCTGGGGTTGGAGAGATGGCTCAGTGGTTAAGAGCACTGGCTGTTCTTCCAGAGGTCCTGAGTTCAATTCCCAGCAACCACATGGCAGCTCATAACTATCTATAATGAGATGTGGTACCCACTTCTGGTGTGCAGGCAGAACACTGTATACATAATAAATAAATCTTTTAAAAAAACATATTATAGGGCTGAAGAGATGGCTCACAGGTTAAGAGCACTGGCTGCTCTTCCAAAGGTCCTGAGTTCAATTCCCAGCAATCACATGGTGGCTCACAACCACCTATACTGTGATCTGATGCCCTCTTCAGTCGTGCAGTAGTATATGCAGGTAGAACACTGTATACATAGTAAATAAATCTTTTAAAACATATTCTATAAGAAAAAGTACCTGGGTAACATAGGTTGTCTGCATCCTTCGTTCAGCTCCCCAGATGCTGCTTCATAGGCCAGGACTATGACGTTAACATTGCTAACCTGGCATGACCACACACCTGCCTGTAATCCTCACACTTTGGAGACAGAGGGAGGAGTTTAAGAGTATTGCCTGCTACATAGCAAGTTCCAGGCCAGCCTGGACTATATGAAGCTCTGTCTCAAACAAAGAAACAAATAAGACACTACTGATGCAATTCTGGTAGCCAAACCGTGGATTTAGTTACTTCCCAGATGTTACACTGGTGTCCTTTCTGTTTCAGACTATAGTCCATATAGTGGTTCTCAATCTTCCTAATGCTGTGACCCTTTAATACAGCTCCTCATGTTCTGGTGACACCCCTCATGAAATTATTTCATTGCTACCTCGTCATTGTAATGTAACTATCTGATATGCAACACCTGTTGGGGTCTCGATCCACCAGTCCAGGACATGAATTGATTTTCAGGAAAAATGGGACTGGCTTTCTTCCTCTCCCTCGTCTTTCTCATCATTTTTTTTTTTATTTAAAGATTTATACAGTGCACATTAGATCACATTATAGATGGTCGTGAGCCACCATGTGGTTGCTGGGAATTGAACTCAGGACCTCTGGAAGAGCAGTCAGTTCTCTCTTTTTTTTTTTTTTTTTTTTTTTGCAGTCAGTTCTCTTAACCGCTGCGCCATCTCTCTAGCCCCCCTCATCTTTTCTTCCAAGTGTTGGCATTACAGGCCTACCCGACCACACCTGGTGGGTTGTACATATGCATGTATGTATGTATGTATGTATGTATGTATCTATCTATCTATCTATCTATCTATCTATCTATCTATCTATCTATCTATTTTGAGTAAGAGTTTCTCTTTGTAGCCCTGGCTGTTCTGGAATAGGCTGGCTTCAAACTCAGAGATCCTCCTGCCTCTGCCTCCTGAGTGCTGGGATTAAAGGCATGCGTCATTACCTCCCAGCTTATTTACTTATTTGCTTTTGGAATTTTGAAAATGTACTCAGGCAGGCCTTGAACCTATAGCCATCTCCTTTTCTGAGCCTCGTGGGTGCTGGTCTTGCAAGCTACCACATCCCCTGAAACTCTCTGTAAACTGTATTTTGAAACTGTTGTTACCACTCCACCCAGTTTTCGAATCAATAATCAAAAGTCATCTGCTTGCATCAGGAAAGACGGCTGCATCGGGAAGGTGCCTGCCACACCTACATGATGACCTGGGGTCAGTCTCCAGCACTCACACAAAAACGCAAGGATGTTAGCAAGAGTGTAATCCCAGTACTGGGGAGGTGGGGAGAAAAGGAGTCCAGGGCTTGTTGACAAGGAGCCTACCTGAGCTGGTGAGGTCCAGATTCAGTGAAAGACCCTGTCTCAAAAACTAAGGTGGAGATGGATAAAGAAAGACACCTGGTAGTGACCGCTGGCTTGTACTATGTGGGCACACACAGACTGACATGCACACAATAAACACATGCGCACACTACACACAATGCGCACACACACACATGCACACACTGTGCAAACACCTATATACATGCACATACTACACCCAATGCACACCTACACAAGGGCACACACTATACACACCTGAACACACACACACACTCCTGGCGTATGTGGTGCACTGTCACTCACCCTACTCACTCTTGCCCCACTGTCAGCTGTAACATGTTCAGCTCTGCCTGCATCTGGTCCTATTCATGTCCTACTCTGTGACCTAGTCCATGACCTCTCCTGTGCTGTGGCCCATCCTGCTCTGCCCATGTCCCATCCTCCTCTGTAACCTGTCCTGCTTCCTAGTTGCAGCCTCCTTTGTGTCCTGGGCTGCTGATGTGGCTGACTGTGACTTGGGCTCTTCAGTTGGTTGGTTTCCTACCGGTTTAGGGTCAACATGGGGAGGAAATGCAGGAAGGGACAGGGCACATTTCCACTCTCTAAGTGGACAACACTTCTGGCCACAGCTTCAACTCCTCCAGAGCCTGCTAAACCCCACACTCACACCTTCTCCCCATGTGTCTGCCTGCTACTGACACTGCTGGGTCACCTCAGCTCCATGAAGCTGACCTCCCTATGTTTCTGCCACTTGGGCAACCCCCAAATGTAGGTCCTCTGCCTCTTGGCTGATATATGTGCCTGGGACTCACCTCCATCCTCAGCCCTCTTATGCCAGTGGCTCAAGCACCGTTACGGTGCTAAAACATAAGCCGGGGGGCTGGAGAGATGACTCAGTGGTTAAGGGCACTGACTGCTCTTCCAGAGGACCTGAGTTCAAATCCCAGCACCCACATGGCAGCTCAGAACTGTCTGTAACTCCAAGATCTGACATTCTCACATAGACATACTTTCAGGCAAAATACCAACGCACATAAAATAAAGGTAAAAAAATTATTAAAACAAAACAAAACATAAGCCTGACAGGATGGTACACACCTGTAATCCCAGCACTTGGGGATAAGGGGAAGGACAGCCTAGACTATAAGAGACACTACCTCAAAACAAAACAAAACAGAACAATCTCAAACACAAAACAGCAAAGAGTACTTCCGAGGTTCTGCATGGCAGACGTCATGGGCAGCAGTCGTACCTAACAGCCACTCCTTCCTTTGCAGGCAGGGTTGCTGGAGATTGTGAAAGCCAGGACAGCCTTGACGTGGCTGGCGTCTCAGTGCCAGGGTATACAGAGGCAAAGCCACCTGCCCCAGAGATGGCTCTGGAGATCTTTAGCACGGCCCCTTCCTACCACAGCCTGGCCATCCATAGAATCCCGCTGAGGACAGATATAGTCCCAGCTGAACCAATGAAGACCTTAGCCCCATCTAAATCCAAGCTCAGCACCATTGAGGCCAAGAGAATCATGTCAGTCCTGGATGAGGCCATATACAAAGTGGAGCTGGTGACCCTGATGTCCTACCTGGAGT
This sequence comes from Acomys percivali, assembly GCA_907169655.1. Lineage (NCBI taxonomy): Eukaryota > Metazoa > Chordata > Mammalia > Rodentia > Muridae > Acomys > Acomys percivali. The sequence continues at coordinate 28,713,475 of OU015754.1, read as the reverse complement.
CCCACCCAGAGGCTCTGGAGGGAATGCTGTCCGAGGACGTGGTGAGGGCCATAAGAGAGCATTTGGACATTGGCCAGGGCCTGCTGGAGGGCGCCAGCATCCTTCAGGAGAAACAGAAACAGCTGGAGGAAGAAGAGGAGGATGCTGATGGAGCCTGGCTCCAGGAACGCCTCCTGTCCATAGACCTACACAAGGCTAGCCTATGGCCACTGACACACCAGTTCCAGGACTCCACCAAGACTGTCCTGAGGCTCCTGCTCAGGAACCCCCCGGTCATCAGGCTACTGCAGATACAGGCACCAGGCAGAAGCCCAGGGGCCCAGTGCCTCTTGGACAGCCTGGTGGAGCTTCGGGGTTTCCTCTTTGAGAAGCTCCTCACCAGCCCCATGGAAGTGAGGGAGAAGAACCAGTTCATACAGGACATAAGCCGGAAGCATAAAAGGAACCAAGAGGTTATTGACACTCTCCAGGGAGAGCTGGCAGAGGTGCTGAAGAATAAGGAGTCAGAGGTAAACCTCCCTGGAGTCCCCGAGTTACTAACAGTGGTACCACACCCAAGTGGGCCAGCCCTTTGGGACTTAGGTTTCCTTGCATTGGCTCTTCATTTATCCCATAGCAATTGCTCTGAGCATTTTTACTAGGAGGTATATCTTTAAATGAGCCCAGCCTCAAGAGCTCACAGGACACAAGGTGGGCATGAAAGAGGTCATTAGCTGCTGTATGATGAAGGGTAAGAGCGGGGCACTGTGAAGCGATGCTACAAGGAAACTGAACTTGAGCCAGAAGGACCAGGAACAGTGTCACCAGGACAAGGATAGCCAGGCAGTGGTGCACACGCCTTTTAGTCTTAGCACTCAGGAGACAGAAGCAGGGGGAATCTCTGTTAGTTCGAGGCCAGCCTTGTCTATAGAGCGAGTTCCAAGACAGCCAGGGCTGTTACACAGAGAAACCCTGGTTGGGGTGGGGGAGAAGAAGGTTAAAGAAAGGGGGAGTGAGCCAGACAAATGAGGAAGACCTTCCCAGCTAGAGCTTGGCAAAGTATCTGTGCCACCAAGTGGGTCCTTTGTCTTGGGTGGGGGAGGGGTTGGGGAGATGGCTCAGTGGATTAAAGTGCATACGGTCCCATTTGTTTGAGACAGGGTCTCGCTATCCAGCCTTGGCTGGCAAGAAATGCCACAGACCAGGTTGGCTTTGACTCAGAGATCCTCCTGCCTGTGCCTCCCAGGTGTTGGGATTAAAGACGTGCAGCACCACGCCCAATGCATAGTGCTCAGAATGCATCTGCGTCAGAAACCCAGGAGCACTGAGCAAAAGCAAACTTACTATAAAAAGAAGAGCAGAGCAGGGCCTGGCTCATGAGTAAAATGCTTTCTGTACAAAATGGGACCTGAGTTTGAGCCTCAGAGCCCCTCCCCCTCCACTTTATAACTTTTTTTTTTCTTGGTTTTTTGAGACAGGGTTTCTCTGTGTAGCCTTGACTGTCCTAGACTCACTTTGTAGACCAGGCTGGCCTCAAAGTCACAGTGATCCACCTGCCTCTGCCTTCCAAGTGCTGGGATTAAAGGCGTGCACCACCATGCCCAGCTTGTCCTGACCCCCTTTTTAAGATGGCATGTAAGTGTACCTCTGTAATCTCAACACTGGGCAGGCAGGGATAGGAGGACCCATGGGACTCAGTGGCCAGCCAGCCTTCCTAGCCAACAAGCTCTAGGCTAAAGAGAGAGGAGATTGACACTTGGAGGGGGCACACAAGTGCATACATACAGAGAAGTACAGCAGGCTACTCTACAGCTGTGAGCACAGAGCTATGTTTCATCTTACAGAAGGGTTTGAATATTGGAACATTCAAAGGTTGTGCAGGCAGCTTAAAGTGTACCTGTATATGCATTCTAACTGGCCCCGCCCTCCACCCAGATTTTACTACTTAGTGTATTGTAATGAGTCTCAGGGTCGATTACAACTTAATCACCTTGTCACTTCTTGATGGCTGTGGGTCCTCAGTGGCTATTGTCTTCCTACAAACTTGTCACAGGTGAGCAACAGCAACTTGCTTGCTGGCTGGCTTGGTATCTCATCTCCAAAGGCTCACACAGTCCACACACCGGGCTCAGTTGGTAATGGTCCCAACATGAGTCTGCTGTTAGTATGGAAGCAGCCATGAACATATCAGGACAAAAGGGTTGGGTCCCAATACTTTATTGGCAGATGGAACTGGCTCTTTATGGCCTGTGGACCTTAGTTTTCCAACTCCTTTCCTAGGTAGAGGGGAGCATATGGTCCCAGGCCTAAAATAAGCATAAATGGCCAAAAGCCAACTGCCCCTGTGATTTGCTGGGGGGTGGAGGGGGCGTGGCAGCTCTGTGTGGCTATCAGTAGGGCCCTGTCATCATCTGCCCCGGCCTAGGTGGAGAAGGAGAACTTTGTGATCCAGGAACTGAAGAATCACCTGCAGCAGGTGTTCAAGTTCTCCGAGAACAGCCTCCTCCGCACAAAGCAGGAGGCAGAGAAACAGCAGAAGATGGATTACCGCGCCTCGCAGGCCAGGCAGGCCAAGATACAGCAAGACATCCTGGTGCTTCGCTCGCAGTACCACACCCTGGTCATGGAGAATCGGGAGGTGGAACAGGCCCTAAGGAAGGTGCCCCAAAGTCTCAGGGGTACATAGGGGGGCAGGGCAGGGCTGGCCCAGGTGTGGGGAAGTCCAACACAGGTGGTATCTTCTGGGAGGTGGGAGGGGGAGGCACTCAGGCTAAAAGTTTGGAGTGAGGAGACCCAATTTCTGTCCCAGAATTAGGGGACTGCAGCTAGGTGACCTTCAAAATGTTCCTTGACTCCCCTGAACCCCAGGGATGACCCTTACTTGAAAGTGGCTCATGACCCTCAGGCAAACTGAGCTTGACCCCTCTGTGTCTGGTTCCAATGACTTCTGAGGAAGCAGAGGTGGAGCCTGGGTGCCGTGTGTGCAATGGGCATGTGCAGAGCACCGCTGCTTCACTATCTCTCCATCTTAGCCATGCTCTCCCTGCCTTTCAAGTCTCTTTCTGAGGACACCTTCTTGAGGACCAGTCCCCAGTCTTTTCCAGTCTCCTGACTCTTGGAGCATCTCTCGGAAGTTGTGTTTCTGGATGAAAGGCACAGGTCTGCACACTAGGTTAGTGGACAGTCCTAGAGGGTCACAGGACCCCAGAAGCCAGCCTGCCGTCAGTGCCCACACTGAGAACCGCTCTGGGATCGAGGAGTTCCTTTTTCTTGTTTCTTTTTTTAAGACAGTGTGGAGCTAGGAAGATGGATCAATGGGGAAAGGCACTTGCTGTCAAGCCTGATGCCCTGAATTCAATCCCCAGGACGCACATGGTAGGAGAGAAGCAATTCCTGCAAGTTGTCCTCCTCTGACTTCTACATAGCCTACCATTGCGTTCATGCATGCATGCGCACCCACCCCAATAAAAAGAGTGTCAGGGGGCTGAAGAAATGGTTCAGTGACTAAAAACACTGACTACTGTTCCAGAGGGCCTGGGTTCAATTCCCAGCACGCTCATGGCAGCTCATAACTGTCTGTAACCCTAGTTCCAGGGGATCCAACACCCTCACACTGACATACATGCAGGCAAAACACCAATGTACATGGGGGAAAAAAAGCAGTGTCAGAAGGTGTGGCCCAAGGAACTTTCCAACTTGCTACAGTCTGCTGCCCTTTGCTTCCAAGGGCTGTAATCACAGGTGCTCACCATGACACGCAGCTGTCTGCTTCTTTCCATTTGCAGTAAAATCCACATATCCATTTATTATTATTATTATTATTATTATTATTATTATTATTATTATTATCTTTTCAAGACAGGGTCTCTCTGTGTAGCCTTGGCTGTCCTGAACTCACTTTGTAGACCAGGCTGGCCTCGAACTCGCAGCGATCTGTCTGCCTCTGCCTCCTGAGTGCAGGGATTAAAGGTGTGTGCCACCACGCCCGGCTTCACATATCCATTTAAAAGCAGCCTATTCAGTGTCACTGGACACATCATCTACAGACAGTATCCTGCAACCTAGATAGTTCCAAACTATTTCATCCCCTCAAAACATAGCACTGGGGCGGGGGGGGGGGGGGGGGGGGGGCGGTGAAATGGCTCAGTCTGTAAAGGAGCCTGCTGCCAAGCCTGGTAACCTGAGTCTGATCCCTGGGACCCACATGGTGGCGGCAGAAGAGAACCAACTCTGCAAGTTTTGTCCTCTGACCTCCATATATGTGCCATGGCACATGCCTGCTTACCTCCCATACAACATAAATAAATGTAATTTTAAAAAATTTTAATATAACTGGGACCCAGTAGGCCGGGAACTCATCTCTTACCCACTCAGGCAGCAGCTCATCTTCCAGTTTCTAAGGATTGGCCCACTGTGGTATGTCCTATGAATGGAGTCTGCTGTGGGACCTTTTGCTGTGGCTCCTCCCTTACCACCATCTTAAAGTTCCCCCATGGTGGAGGCCCTGTCTTCATTCATTTGTATGGCAGAATCACCTTCCATTTTATGTAAGGGAAAAAGTGTTTATTTATTGAGACAGGGTTTCTCTGTGTAGCCCTGGCTGTCCTGGAACTCTCTGTAGACCAGGCTGGCCTCGAACTCAGAGATCCACCTGTCTCTGCCTCCTCCCTAGGGCTGGATCAGAGGTGTGCATTACTATGCCTGGCCCATGTGTTTTCTTTTTCTTTACATTTTTACTTTCTGTATGGCCTACATGAATGTTGGTTTGGTTTGGTTTGGTTTGGTTTGGTTTTTTTCAAGACAGGGTTTCTCTGTGTTAGCCTTGGCTGTCCTAAACTCACTTTGTAGACCAGGCTGGCCTCGAACTCACAGCAATCTGCCTGCCTCTGCCTCCCGAGTGCTGGCATTAAAGGCGTGCACCACCATGCCTGGCTGCCTACATTTATGTCTATGCACCACATGTGTACAGTGTCATCAGAGGCCAGAAAAGCTGTTGGAATACCCAGGACTGGAACTACAGAGGGTTGTAAACTACCACGTGGGTAGTGGGAATTGAACCTGGGTCCTCTGGAAGAGAAACCAGTGCTCTTAACTGCTGAGCCCTCTCTCCAGCCCCAAGCACTTTTTTGTTTTGTTTTGTTTTGTTTCGTTTTTCAAGACAGGGTTTCTCTGTATAGCCTTGGCTGTCCTAGAGTCACTTTGTAGACCAGGCTGGCCTCGAACTTGCAGTGATCCACCAGCCTCTGCCTCCCGAATGCTGGGATTAAAAGCGTGCACCACCACACCCGGCAGCCCCAAGCACTTTTAAACTTAATTTTTAAATACTAGTGATGGAACTTGGGGCCTCATTCATGCTAGGCAAAGGTTATGAGCCACACCCCAAGCTGGGAGCTGACCCCCCCAAAAAATTTTATTTTTTCCAGACAGGGTTTCTATGTGTAGCTTTGTCCAGCCTGGACTCGCTTTGTAGACCAGACTGGCTTTGAACTCACAGAGATCCACCTGCCTCTGCCTCCTGAGTGCTGGAATTAAAGGTGTGCGCCACCACCGCCCAGTGGGGGCTGACCCTTGTGTGTGCCTGTGGGAAGATCAGAGAAGAGCTCTGTTGTCAGTTCTCTCCTGCCACCTTGTGGGATCAGGGCATTAAACTCAAATCCCAAGTGCCTCTACCCACCCACTGAACCAACTAACTGGCCCTGGACTTATTTGTTTTTGTTTTAAGAAAAAATATAAAGTGGAGACAGAAATTGAAAATTGGATCCAAAAATATGACATGGAGATGACTGAGAAGCAGGTATGTGCCCAGGGTTCCTCCTGAGGAGCTAGTGGGGTGGGCGTAGGGTAGGAGCTGCTGAAGATGGCCTGGGTATGAGCCTCCCCTGGAGACCCTTGGTCTCAAGGGCATGTCCAGGTGTGTTTGTGGGGGGAGGGGAGGGAGGGTGCAGGCTGGGGAGGGGTGAAAAGTGGGAAACTGCTGAAATCCAGATCCATCCAGAAGCGTGTGGTTCCATCGAACATTCACGTCCCAGGGTCCTCTCTCTAGCCTGGCTTAGCTCCTGCCTGCTAAGCCCACCCCAACTTCTGTCACTCAGCAGGCTTTACAGAGCACCTCAAAGGTGCCAGGCTCCAGAATAAGGCAGGGAAACGAGTCTTCATTGTCACCTGAAAGTTACCAACTGGTGCCATGTGACATCTGCTGGCCTTTTTGAGCTTGTGTTTGACCGTGAGGGATACTAAGTTGTGACATCTGTCCTGGGACCCCGGTGGGAGGGTCAATGAGACCCTGAACGTGTCTGAGTCTTGAACAAGCTCTAGATGAAGTCCTGGCTTGCAGCGGGAACCTGTATGGCCCCACCCACTTCCAGGTGACATGGGTGGCACCTGGCCCTGATCTGCACTGGCCTGGAGAGCAGAGGGTTCACACAAGACAGTTAAAGGCCAGGCCTGGTCAGAGAAAGGCAAACACACACAGCCTAACCATAGTGCCCTCCTGGTATGGGAGCTGTGTGGCTGTTGGTCTTGTTTCGTGGGTCCCAGTGGAGGTTGTGTGGCTGGGGACATGACCGAGTGTGTGCACAGTCCAGCACTACAAAACCCTACCGACCGAGACCCCAGCTGCCCGTCTCAGTAGGTGCAGGTGGAAGGAAGGGGTGGAGAAAGGGAGGAGGGGGAAGTTGGTGTGAGTTGCAGCAAGAGAGACAAAAAGGAGGGATCTTGGGCATCACCCAAGACAGATCCTTCTGCTCTAATCCCTGCTAAGCCGCCTCTGTGGCAGCGGCTTTCCTTGCCCATGGTCTCCACTATTAACCCACAGATGAGCTTGCAGCTTTCATGATTCAGTCATCACTCAACAGCACCACCTAGTGGGGAGACTAGGCCTCCAACCCAGGCTGCTGTGAGGAACCGTTCTTACTAACATAGGTCATAGTTAAGGTCACCTGATCCCAGAAAACGGCCCTGGTATTTGGAATTGTTCCCGTGTTTCAAATGAGGAAAACCAGAAGCTTAAAGGGAATCTCCTAAAGCTGCAGAGAACTAGACTTCAAAACTAGGGCCAGCAGCTGGGGAGCTGGCTCAGTAGGATGCCTGCAGTGCAAACAGGGTGCCTGACGTCCCATTCCCAGGCCCCATGTAAGACGTGAAGTCCTCAGTGGGCACCTGTAATCACAGCACCCAGGAGGCAGAGACAGGCAGATTCTGGGAGTTAGCCAGTCAGCCAGCTTAATCACATCATCAGCAAACGCCAGGTTCAGTGAGAGAGTCTGCCTCAAAAAGGAAGGCGGAGGACATCTGAAGTTGACCTATAGCCAGACACACACACACACACACACACACACACACACACACACACACACACACACAC
>OU015754.1:28654255-28706123 GCA_907169655.1 Acomys percivali | reverse complement strand
CACACACACACACACACACACACACACACACACACACACACACACACGGACTGCATGCACTCACCTGTACAGTTACACAAGAACACAGGCACACCTAGCGCAGCCCTTGTTGCTCCCTCCATCCCGAGATCCGTTCAGTTGAGTCCTTCCTAGAGGGTGCAGAGAGGTTCTGCATCCCACCTGGCTGGGGCAAGAAGCAAGCATTCCTGGGGAGCGGGGAGGCCATGGCAGGTGCTCTGGCCCCAGTCCTGCCCCCTCGCCTAGGAGGAATACGAGGACCTGGAGAGCATCCACAAGGAGGAGAAACTGCAGCTGGAGGAGCTGAAGGAGAAGCACGCGGTGCTGGTGGAGGAGTTCGCCCAGATCCGCGCAGAGAACGAGATCAACTCCAAGAAGCGGGTGGAGGCGGAGCGGGAGCTGCTGCGCATGATGAGGGCCGCCACGCTCATCCAGGCCGTGTGGAAGGGCTACCTGGTGCGCTCCATGCTCAGGTCTAAGAAGAAAAAGCGGGGAAAGGGCAAAGGCAAAGATAAGGATAAGGGCAAGGGTAAGGGAAAGGAGGAGAAGGAGAAGAAGGAGAAGAAGGAGGAGAAGGAGGAGAAGGAGAAGGGCAAGGAAGAGAAAGGCAAGAAGAAAGGCAAGGGCAAGGGTAAAGGCAAGAAGTGATGGCTGCCTGGCTTGGCCCCGCCCCTGCCATGCTCTGCCACGCCCCCTACTCACCCGAGCCCTACTATACTGGCTTTAATGATGGCTAAAATTAAAAAACGAAACAGAAACATTTTGAACCATACTCACGGGCTCATCCTTCAGCAGACATATCTGCCCCGGGCTGAGGTTGTGTGTGTGTTGGTAAGGGCAGCATCCTGAGGGTGCAAACTGGGCTCTATCCACCCACATCTTCACTGGGCTATGAGGTCCTGGTCCCAGGCTGGAAGCTCCTGTGGCTGCCATGAGACATCACCACCAGGCTGCTCTGGGACTGTCCCCCTACCCATAGCTCCTGCCCCCATGCCATGAAACGTCAGGAAGGCAGGAGCCCGTTTTTTTGGTCTCCAGATTGTTGCATGATTTTTTTTTTTTAAGTATTATTTGCCAGAATTCCATAAATTGAGAACTATCCCATAGAAACTTAATTGTCCTTTCTGTAAGGATCTCATCATCCTGATTTCCCAGTTTCCTGGTCCTGTGTCTCCCTTGGTGCAGTAGCAACCGCCCTGCAACTTTATTTTGAAAGTATTCCTATGTAGCCCAGGCTGGCCTGGAACTTATGGTGATCCTCCTGCTTCTGATTTCTAAATGCTGAAATTACAAGCACGGGCCACCTCACTTGGGTGACTCCTTCCTCCACTGGCCTTGCCTTCAATTCTATCACTCAAAAGGCAGAGGTAGGCAGATCTCTTGAGTTCAAGGCTAGCCTGGCCTATGCATATAGACTATCTAGGGCCAAGCCCAGGGCCTTTGAAGAGCAGTAAGCATTCTTAACTACTCGGTCATCTCTTCAGTCCTGCTTCCTCCAGTTTCTGCGGTTCCCATCAGGCTGCCTGTCCCATTGCCCCCAACTGCTCCGACACCACAGCCTGGTGCTATGAGCTACCTGGTGGTGTCACCCTGGGCTCCAGCTGACCTTCAGTGTGGATGGGAGAAGAGTGTGTTTCTATTTCTAGCCCAAATCTAGCCACACGGAGGGAAGAGACAGAAAGACAAGAGGTAGACTAACCAATTCTTTGTGAAAGTTCTAGAGGCTCAAACATCCTACATGGCTAGAGTGCAGTGTGTCTTGTGCCCGGACATGACTATCTGACCTCTGCTGGTCGTCACACATGCCCCTGGGCCTGCTACCCCTAACCCCTCCCCGGTAGCATGCCTACCCGCCTGACAAGGAAAAGAGGTGGCAAGGGGGAGGCTCCAGGCCCCATCCCTGTCATCCAAGGAAGGAAGCAGGGCCTCGGGCGGAGCTGAGGCCCAGGGCCCCACCGTGGTGCAGGAAAGCACAGTGTACCCAGCAGCGCCCAGGCCTAGCATTCTGCAGACTTCAGCCGGTCTCTGGCTGCCTTTTCCACCTGACCCATCACTAAGCCCTTTTTGTTCTGTTTTGTTTGTTGAGGGCGGGGGTTGCTGGGGATTGAGCCCAGTGCCAATCAAGATTGCTAGGCAAACACTCTACCACCAAGCCATGTCCCTGCCCCCTAACAAGAGAACTGCTAGCCAAGGAGTCTCACTATGCCCTGAGCCGGCAGGAACCACCCACCCGCCTGTATGTGTGTGTGGGGGTCTTAGGACAGACACAGGGCTTCTGCTGGATGTATTACTTGATGTCTATGTCCTCAGGCCTCAGCAGCCACTGTGATTTGTACCACACCCTCTAGTCACCAACTATCCTGTTTAACTCTGCTATTGAAATTGACTGAGGCCTTTACTTAAGGGGGAGACAGCAACAGGCCGCTGGGTTTGGGTAGCTCAATACATTTAATACATGGAATAAACATGTGAATATTAACATGTCTCCCCATGTTCCACCCGTGGGGCCCATACACAGCCCAGAACACTCCCTTAAGGCCTCCAAACCCCTGTAGAAACCGAATCCCGAGCAAGGAGCTGGGTGGAGTTTGGCACTGATGCAGAAAGCGGCTGAGACATGGCCAGAGAGACATCTTGAGGACCCCAAATATCCTCCAGGAAAGGCTAGGGACATCCTAAGCTTGTGGGGACAACGGATGGTGAGGGTCATCCATGGAGTCCCATGGAGGCTTCTCCAGCGCTTGGGGGCCCTGAAACACTGGTCCCCAGAGGACCCCACCTGAGCTAAGACTGGGCTGTGAGCCAAAGGCTTTCCTGGTGGGAATCTCATTTCCAAGGAGGCTTTGGCTTGGGGGGGCCGGTCCCTCGCTGAGGGGCAGCTGGCCCTGAAACACTGCCTGACCGTGCCTTGGGAGTGACCATGGGACTCTGGACAGTCACCCCTGATGTGGAAGGCTGGGGACTCCAAGGCCCATTGGTCTGGGAGACACTGGAAGCCGGATGAACCATGCTGGGGACACTTAGATGGGTGAGTGATTGGGAACGCCTCCGCCCCAGGGAATGGGGAACATCCAACCCATCCTGGGACATCTTCTGGGAACCTGTGGCCACTCTGGACTCTGTCCTAGAGGTTCCAGCTGGGTGAATGGCTCGTAATGGGCTCTCCCTGGGGCGAGGTGAGCAGCTGCCCCTAGGGGTGGCTGGTGGTGTCCAGAAACGGGTCCAGAGCTTGGCAGCATCTCCCATGGCTGTGCGAGACCCCTCCTTGCTGGTGCCCTGTGGCTGGGAGCCAAACAGTGACTCGTCACAGTAGGATGGGGTGTGGCCAATCAACCTGGAAAAGGGAAGAGTGCAGTGACCTGGGGTGACAACCCTAAAGTCCTCTACAGCCTCACTCCCCACCAGATACTGGAAGCTGCTGGAGCCTGCCTGGCGCCCTCAGGGGGCTCTGACTTACTGTTTCATAGGCTGATAGGTATCAGCCCCAAACAGCTTGGGGCTTCTTTCTCTTTTCTCCTGGAGAGAGAAGGGCATGTTGGGGAAGGGAACAGTCCTAAGAGGGGTCCTCACCATGAGCACCTCATATAAGCCCCACCACCAAGAGTCCCAATTATGGACTTGGAGAGATGGCTCAGAGGTTAAGAGCACTAGCTGCTCTCCCAGAGGTCCTGAGTTCAATTCCCAGCAACCACATGGCAGCTCAGAACCATTTATAATGAGATCTGGTGCCCTCTTCTGGCCTGCAGGTGTACATGCAGATAGAGCACGCATATACACAAAATGAATAAATAAAATCTTACCAAAAAAAAAAAAAGTCCCAACTACAGCCATTGCTTGGTCTATGGGGGGAACCACTCCAGGAGTCCCTGTGAACATCTGTGCCTGCTCACCAATCAACACAACCTTCCTAAGCATTTGGTTGCTATGGCAAGGTATCCCCCATTCTCATTTACTCATGTTCCACACGAGTAAACTGCAGCTCAGAGAAGTCAAGCCACTTGCCCATGGCCACATAGCACACGAAAAGCAGGCTGGACCAGGAAGCCTACCGGCTACTATGATGGCCAGTTTCAACCGTCTACCTGGCAGGAGAGTGGCCTGTGCCTACAACAGCTCTTCCTCTTAGTACTAGTGTTTTATATGAATGTACCTATGTGTAAGGCTATGCACCACGTGTGTGTCGGAAGATGGGGTCGGATGTCCTGGGACTGAATGGAAGCAAAAGACTGTGCTGAGCAACAAGCATGGGATGTGACCAGCTGTCTTCAGCTCCACCCCCACCCCGCTGCTGCAAGTCTTTGTAACTACGGAGCGCAACCCCAATCATGAGCCAGAATAAACCCTTTCTCACCTAAGTTCGTTCTGCCAAGAGCAGTTTATCACAGCAACCAGAAGAGACCAAGACAGCCACCCTTAGTACAGGGGTGCACCCCCACCCCATTACCTGTATTTGTTTTTCTTCCTTGGTGTGAGGTTTGGGGTGCTGCCCCTGGAAGGGGTGGACTCACTGTCTCTCTCGGTCAGAGAGACCTGTGGTGGCCCTGGGCCCCCTCCTCTGGACCTGTTACAATTCTGCACCCAGGGTGGGTCAAAGTCTGGTAGAGTGGGCCTGGTTCCTGTCGGGCTGCCAAACAGGGTCTCATCCACATAGGACGCCCTGGCCTTGACCCTGTAGCTGCTGGGGCTGCGGTGCTGAAGGTGGAGGGCCTGCATTCCGCCGGAGGGCCAGTTCCACCTGCGTCTTCGATACAGGTGGTCAAGGGTGACAGAGCAGGGCCGACTCAGCCTCCAGGGCTCCCTGTGAAAAGCGGTCAAAGTGACCTAGTGTCAGGGTCAGGTGAGTAACAGCAGCAGCCTGGAGTCCCAAGCCCGAGGGCAAAAAGGGCTTTTTTTCTGCAGGGGGTTGGGGGAGGGAAGCGACTGGTCTTTCTCAAAGTGGGGAAGCTGTCATTCAGGGGGCACCTTAGAAATGCTTCACTTTCTTGCCCCTCCCCCACCCAGAGTTTTACGTAGCCCAAGCTGGCCTGGCACTCATTATATTATATTATATTATATTATATTATATTATATTATATTATATTATATTATATTGCCAAGAATGACCTTTAACTCCGGATTCTGCTTCTACTTCCCGCGTAGAACTGCACGACCGCCTGGAGTCTGAGGTGCATGGGTTCCAACCCCGTGCTCTGGGCATGCCGCAAGCTAAGCAGGCACTCCTGTCTTTTTAGTTGTCAAGACAGGAGAAAATGCCGTCAGCAAATATTTAATGAATAAATAGATACACAGTTTTAGCCTACAGTGTATGCTCAACAAATATTTATAGTACGACTACGGGCGTGCAGGGGGATGGCACCAACCAGACAAACTAATTATGGTGGGAGAGGGAAAGAGGCTCGCAAGCCACTGTCGCCCCCATGCTTACCTTGTGCAAAGCGCTTTACAAACGCGGGGCGTTCCAGTCCTCGCCAACAGCCTCCCTTTCGGTCTCTCAGATTAAATCCATTTTCCTGCGATCACAACTCAGGCTCCAAACAGCGGAGCAGCACGCTCTTGACAGACAGCTTACAAAGCTGAAAGCGCAGGCATCATGGAAACTCCGTGTCCGGGGCTTTTCCTACCGGGGCCTCTGGCCAGCCAGGTCTAGCTCTGCCACAGATCCCCGCACAGCACAGCATCCGCAGCGGTGCCACAGCAACTCGCGCCCATGCGCATCCCGCGCTGGGCAATAAGAGCGATGCCCCACCCCTGAGCAGCTGGTATGTTTCTAGATCCCACCCCCGCGCAGATGGTACGTTCCATAGGCCACACCTCCCCGTTTCAGTTTTACATCCCTTAGGCCCCGCGTGGTTGGTACATTCCTCAAGTCCTCCCACCCTCTCAGTTGGTATGCCCTCAGGCCCCGCCTCTTCCCAGTTGGTACATCCCTTAAGTCCCGCCCCCTTTCTCTCTCTTTCTCTTAGGCCTCGCCCCATTGGTGAAGCCACATTGACACTCTGTCCCCTGTGCAGTTGGTTGGTCCCTCAGGCCCCGCCCTCAGCCCCTGGTTGGTCTCTCAGGCCGCGCCCTACGGGTAAAGCCGGAATCCCGGTGCCGCGCTTGCGTCCTCCAGGCTCCGCCCCCAAGTCTGTGCGTCCCGTAAGCCCCGCCCTCTTCCGGGTTCGCGTATCCGGCCCGCATGGCTGCCGGGAGGCGCGTGGGGTCTGGCCCGCGGTCGCGTCCCGCCATGGCGCGGTGGAAGAAGAAGGGGCTTCGGAAACGCCGAACTGGGTCTTCTCAGGCCCGCGACAGCGACTCGGAGGACGGCGAGTTCGAGATCCAGGCGGAGGATGACGCCCGGACGCGGAAGGTAGGAACGCTGGATCCTCGCTCGGGGCCCGGCCTGAGTCCGGCTCACTCATCGTGGACCCTCATTGGGCACCTTCGCACAGGGGGTGGGATCCAATTTAAGCAGCCAATAGAAAGTGCATGTGCTGATAGTCCGCCTGAATTTGGGCTGGTCTTAGGAGGTAAAATAAAGGAGAGGCCGGACTAGACCTCTGAGAAGCCGGTTATAAACTAAACTAGTATTTACGTACAATTTGCACTTCAGCTGTGCCAGCCTCATCAGCGCTGTCAGAGGGGACAGCAGGATTGTAACTGAAGATAGTTTAGTTCCAAATGTACGCACATGGGGAGATAGGTGTGAGCTCTAAGGGGGGGCAGAAAAGCCTAGCAGTTTTGAAGCCCACCGTCCTGTGCACAGGGGCTATATCTATTCCTCTATTTCTTCTCCCCAGCTCAGTCAGTGAACTGCTCTCAGTTGTTGGTTATTAAATTTGCCGAAACTGCTAAAGGCATCGAGAACTCAGGTAGTCATTGCCAAAGAAGCAAAGGCAGCCCATGTGGTTCCGACTAAGGTTTTTTTGAAGCCAGCCCTCCACGGGCTGTGGGACATGAAGAAGTTACTCAGCTTTGTTTTCGAGACAGGATTTCTCTGTGTAGCCTTGGCTGTCCTGGACTCTCTTTGTAGACCAGGCTGGCCTCGAACTCAACAGCGATCCACCTGCCTCTGCCTCCCGAGTGCGAGAATTAGCCCCACCTTTGCTTAACTTTTTTTACAAGTCAAAACCCAGCCTGTGGGCTCCATATATAGCTCAGTTGGTAGAGCGCTTGCCTAGAGTGTACAAAGTGCTGGGTTTGATGCCCCATCACCACATAAGAGCAGGTGGTGTGGCACAAGCGCCCAGGGTAGGAGTGGTGGAGGCAGGAGGATCAGGAGTTCAAGGCCACCCTTGGCTATGTAGTGAGCTGGTAAAAGCTATACCACCAATCCTAGTATTTTGCTTTACAGAAGATGTAAAGGATCCTCTACATCCTGGGAAACACACATGCTTATGAAAGGCCTGTAATAAGTTATATAATTACCTCTCTCAAAGTTTTTTTTTTCTTTCAGGTTTTTTTTTTTTTTTTTTTTTTTTGAGACAAGGTCTCTCTGTGTATTCTTGGCCGTTCTGGACTCCCTTTGTAGACCAGGCTGGCCTCGAACTCACAGCGATCCGCCTGCCTCTGCCTCCCGAGTGCTGGAATTAAAGGCGTGGGCCACCACGCCCGGCTTCTTTCAGTTTTTTGAGACAGGGTTTCTCTGTGTAGCCTTAGCTGTCCTGGACTCGCTTTGTAGATCAGGCTGGCCTTGAACTCACAGCGATCCGCCTGCCTCTGCCTCCTGAGTGCTGGGATTAAAGGCATGCGCCACCACTGCCCAGTTCTCTCAGAGGTTTTAAAATGTAAAAGTTCTTGATGAATTTCATCAAAAGAAGTCCACTGGGGCTGGAGAGATGACTCAGAGGTTAAGAGCTCTGCCTGTTCTTCCAAAAGTCCTGAGTTCAATTCCCAGCAACGACATGACATCTTATAACCATCTATAATGAGATCTGGAGCCCTCTGGCTGTGCTGTATTCTTTAAAAAAAATTCCAGTGAAGGAATTGGCTATGGTGCCCCACATCCATCATTTTAACACTCAGATATTGGAGGCAAGAGGATTGGGGGTTTAAAAGGCCAACTTGGCCACAGGAGATACTATCTGAAAAAGAGCAATACCGAAACAGAAATGTTATACAAAGAGACATAAAGTATGCTATTTATAAGTCAGATAATAGGTTGAGAGGCCAGAGAGGTGGTCCAGTAGGTAGAAACTCTTGCTTGATAAGCCCCCACCCCCACCCACAGACCGGGTTTCTCTGTATAACAGAGCCCTGGCTGTCCTGGACTTGTTTTGTAGACCGGGATGGGCTAGAACTCACAGAGATCCACCTGTGTGTGCCTCAGGAGTGCTGGGGTTATAGATGTGCGTCACCATGCTGGGCTGTACAATCTGATCTAGGCCTAGAATGGTTTCAGCCTCTGAGACTTTGTGCTGAATAATCTCACCGTTTCTAGCTCTTCTGAACTCTTGCTGGCTGGCTCAGCTCAGTTGTTCTGGCTCACTCCTCTCCAAGCTGACTGGTTCAAACTGACTTCTTTCTTAGCCTTTGACTGAATGGCTTGGCTTGACCTCATACTAACTCTGGCAATGTGCTCTTTTTTTTTTTTTGGTTTTTTTCGAGACAGGGTCTCTCTGTGTAGCCTTGGCTGTCCTAGACTCCCTTTGTAGACCAGGCTGGCCTCGAACTCACAGCGATCCGCCTGCCTCTGCCTCCCGAGTGCTGGGATTAAAGGCGTGCACCACCACGCCCAGCTTGGCAATGTGCTCTTATCTTCTGACGCTTTCTCATTCTCTGGCTTGTTCTGTCTTCACCTGTGTCTAGCTTGTTCTCTCCACAACCTGTCTCTGTCAAACCGTCCTGGTAAAGCTGCCTTCTCTCTCCCTTGCACTTTATTTGCTATTCAACTAGACATCACTCTCTTTTCTTTCTTTCTTTTTGGTTTTTTGAGACAGCGCTTGGGAGACAGGCAGGTAGGTCTTTGTGAGTTTGAGCCCGCCCTGATCTACATAGTGAGTTCCAGACGCACATCCCAGGCTGCTGCTGCTGCTACTACTACTGCGCATACTCATATACACTTGCGCGCGCGCGCGCGCGCACACACACACACACACACACATACTCTCTCATACTCATACACATGCACACACTCATACACTCACATACACACTCTCTCTCTCATACTCATACACATATGCACACACTCATACTCACACACACACACACACACACAAGTCCTCAGCCTTCAGGTTGGCCTCTCCCAGCCAAGCCTGAGTCTTTATACATCCCACATTTGATCTCCATTTCTAGAAGGGTGCAGTCAGCCAGTGCTGTGGTAAGGAGTGGAGCCCGGCTGGCTGAGCTGACCTGTACCTCTGCCCTGGCCTGGTCCAAGGAGAGCTTGTTAGAGAGTTGCTGAACTTCCAGCCTTCCTACCCTTATGGTCTGTCAGAGCTAGAGTGATGCCAGCTCTCCGTCCCTCCCTCACAGCTCGGCCCCGGCAGAGCCTTGCCCTCCTTTCCGACCTCAGAGTGTGTATCAGATGTGGAGCCTGACACCCGGGAGATGGTGCGAGCCCAGAACAAGAAAAAGAAGAAGTCTGGGGGCTTCCAGTCCATGGGTAGGTAAACAGGCTGGGTGGCTGGGGGCCCTTGAGAGCGGCCTGGGGGTTTTGGGGGGTTGGTATCACTGTGCTCTCTGTGTTTGGCTACTGATATCTACTGTAGGCCAGGCAATCTGGGGTCAAGTAGGAGGTAGTAGAAACAAGTAAGTCTTTCACGGCAGGCTTGGACAGGAGGTGGCAGAGAATTCACTGTTGGACAGGAGGACAGCCTTGAAGAATGCACAGGATGATGGGGTGGTGCCAAGACACGTGTGTGGCAATTAGAGCTTAAGTGATTTGCTCTTGACACAATGGCAGTTGCCAGGGCAAGGGTTGGGACACCCACTGAATGACTTTTGTTTTGTTTTATTTGTTCTTTTAGTTTTTCATGACAGGGTTTCTCTGTGTAATAGCCCTAGCTGTCTTAGAACTCTCTTTGTAGACCAGGCTGGCCTTGAACTCAGAGGTCCTCCTGCCTTTGGGATTAAGGGCGTGTACCAACACACCGGCTCTGAATGACTTTTTTTGTAATTTTTAAAAAAAAGATTTATTTATTATGTATACAGATGTGCCTGCCTGCCAGAAGAAGGTACCAGATCTCATTATAGATGGTTGTGAGCCACCATGTGGTTGCTGGGAATTGAACTCAGGGCCTTCGGAAGAGCAGCCAAGTGCTCTTAAGCTCTGAGCCATCTCTCCAGCAGCCCCTCTGAATGGCTTTTAATAGCAGTAAAAAGGAGCTGGATGTGGTGGTGCATGCCAAGGCTACATAGGAAAACTCTGTCTTGCAACATAAAAATATCTGCAGCCTATGGGACAGGCAGAAGGTTATCATCTACAATATACAAAGAGTTCTTACAAATCAATAAGAAAAGGACAGAAGCCCTGAAAGAGTCGGGTGAAGAAACCAAATAGTTGGCTTTCAAAAGCGATCTAGATGGCTGTTAGGTCAAAAGCAAAGTGCTGACTCCTGATAATCAGGGGAACTAAGCAGAGACTTAGGTGCAGGTGTGGGGAAGAAAGGGTGACCAGCGTGGGGTACATAGCAAGGCCTTGTCATCTTAAACAGAAAAACTGAAATGAGAGAATTCCAGCAGAGGTCAGGTGAGGTGTCCCTTGCGCAATTTAGTGTCTTCCACTCCTTTAACCTTCCGTCTTATGCTCTCTTTTTCTCTCTGTGTCGGTGGACAACATAGTCCTTTGTCCTATAATGTCTGGTGGCCACTGAGGCCCCCAGGCCCCTGACCACTCCCATGTTTCTCCCAGGCTTGAGCTACCCCGTATTCAAAGGGATCATGAAAAAGGGCTACAAGGTGCCAACACCCATCCAGAGGAAGGTAAGGAGCCAGGGCAGCAGGCTGTGGCAGCGGTGCGTAGCGACCATGCGATAGCTGGCGTCTGACTGAAGCTCCATGTAGCTTAGCCCTTATACAAGGGAGAAGGTTGGGCCCAGCAGAGCTGGGGTTGGACTGTGGCTCTCTGCCTCCTGTCACGCTGAGCCTGCCCAGGCAGCTCACAAGTGCCCACGATCGCCCAACGCTTGCAGTCAGCTGCAGGGGGAGACATGGGAGGCAGAGTCACCTTGGTTGTGCAGGAGCTGGGGGTGCACATTCCTAGCTGTGCTGACAGGCCTTTGTGAAAATAGATCTAGAGGGCTGGAGAGATGGCTCAGTGGTTAAGAGCGCCTCCTGCTCTTCCAAAGGTCCTGAGTTCAATTCCCAGCAATCACATGGTGGTTTACAACCATCTGTAGTGTGATCTGATGCCCTGTTCTGGCCTGCAGGTGTACATGCAGGAAGAACACTCTACACACAATAATAAATAAATAAATATTTAAAAAGAAAGAAAGAAATAGATCTAGAGACCTGTGGCTCGCCATGCTGGGGCCAGAGCTGACTCTACCTCCGTCCTGTGTCTGACAGACCATCCCCGTGATCTTGGACGGCAAGGACGTGGTGGCCATGGCCCGGACAGGCAGTGGCAAGACGGCCTGCTTCCTCCTCCCGATGTTTGAACGACTCAAAGCACGCAGTGCACAGGCAGGGGCCCGGGCCCTCATCCTCTCGCCCACCAGAGAGCTGGCCCTGCAGACCATGAAGTTCACCAAAGAGGTACGGGTAGCTGGGCCTGGTGAGACTCCAAAGGCGGCTGAGGCGGCATGCACCCACCTGCCTTTGATCCCTCTGTGTCTCTCTCTCTCCACAGCTGGGCAAGTTCACCGGCCTCAAGACTGCCTTGATCCTGGGCGGGGACAAGTAAGGAGCCCTCACCTTGTATCCTAGCCTCCCAGTGCAGGCACACCCCTGTGCCTCAAGGGTGCCCTTGGTGGGCCTGAGTTGCTAGCCAGTAACAACAGGTTCTCTGCATGTTCAGACAGGCTGGTTAGGAAACACAACACGTGGTAGAAGCTGGGACAAGTCTGTCTGTCCCTGTCAGCTTACTGTGTTGGGCTTGGGAGTTTGGTGAGGCCTTGGTTGTATAGGCTATGTCATTCTCCGGGTACCATGCTGCAGTTGGCCTGTCCTGCTTACCTGTTCCAGCTACTAACAAGGGATGCAGTCTGTGATTGTTAGAAAGCCCACCCTCCTCAAGCTACACGGAGCCAGGATCCCCACTTCTCCAGCTGTCCCTGGGGTGCTTCAGGGCAAGGCAGGGACAGGCACTTGGCCAGCAGGGTATCAGGTTCTAGGTGAAGCCTGTAGTTTCAGGTTGAGCCACTAGGTGGTGCTGTGGAGTAGCGGTAGCTTTGTTGTCTATCAGCTGGGGTACTGCTTTGACAAGGTGTCTCACAATGGCCATTTCTCACCTGTGATGTGCATCCCATGGCGAGGTGTGGGGACGCTTGGCTATGAGGTAGGGGTGGAATAGACTCAAAAGCTCTGTCCTCTCAGCTTGACCCTGTTTTTTCCCTAGAATGGAAGACCAGTTTGCAGCCCTGCACGAGAACCCCGACATGTGAGTTTGTTGATGGGAGGTGATGCTCTGGGGTCCCTTCCCAGAGAGTGGCATGGAGGGTGCTGAGGGCTGCAGCGGGGCCCTGGACCTGGGGTGACCTGACCTGTATATCCCTTCTAGAATCATTGGCACCCCTGGGCGGTTGGTACATGTGGCTGTGGAGATGAACTTGAAGCTCCAGAGTGTGGAGTATGTGGTTTTCGATGAGGCGGACAGGTGAGGCTGCAGCTATACCCCTGAGCAACGGTCAGGGTTGTCCCCCAAGGCCGAGGAAGCAGAGAGAGGGGAGGTCACAGGAGACCAGCTCTGCCCAGGGAGACCAGAATGTATGTTTCTGTATTCCCATCCCTGGGCCACTTATACTAGTCAACTGAAGCTCATGTCTTAGTACTGAAAAGAATGTTACATTCAACCGTGGCTGTACCCAGCGGAGAGCACTTGCTCGAGGGTGTGTAAGGCTGCGTTCATCCCCAACACTGGAGAGACAGACACACAAAAGATGATCAGTAGCGCCTGGTGGGATTCTGGAATGAGGGTGGGCAGGGCTCCAAGTGCTTTAGGGCAGAAGCCCTTTTCCCGACCCTCCCTGGCCCCACTTCCCTGCAGGCTCTTTGAAATGGGCTTCGCTGAGCAGCTTCAGGAGATCATAGGCCGCCTTCCTGGGGGCCATCAGACGGTGCTGTTCTCAGCTACGTTGCCCAAATTGCTGGTGGAATTTGCCCGGGCAGGTGAGCCAGTGGGTCATGGTGCTGGACTCAGGGTGGAGTCTGGGTATTTCCCCTCAGTGACCCCTGCAATCTCCTCCACACCCCCACAGGCCTCACAGAGCCTGTGCTCATCCGTCTGGATGTGGACACCAAGCTCAATGAGCAGCTCAAGGTGAGGCAGTCTTGGGCCCCTTCCCCACGCTAGTGGCCAGGTGGAGTTTGCCGGTCCATGGCCAGACACCCACATCCATCCTCCCTGCAGACCTCCTTCCTCCTGGTGCGTGAGGACACCAAAGCTGCTGTGCTCCTCTACCTGCTGCGTAATGTCATTCGACCCCAGGACCAGACTGTGGTCTTTGTAGCCACCAAGCACCACGCTGAGTATCTCACAGAGGTGAGCAAGGGGCTCTGGGATGGAGAGATCCCCCATGAGCAGTCTCAAACCAGCCTCATCCTGGGCCCAGAGCTGCACTTCCAAGGGAGGCCACCAGAGGGCAGCAACAGAGCGGCCATGAGCCTGGGTGGGGCTTTTTCACACATTGACATCGAAGCCGCCAGTGAACTGTCTGTGCCATTTGTGTGGGTGTAGCTACTGTTAGCACATCCCAGCTGGTTCTGTCCTGTCTGGCATTCTGCCCATATCATCTGCTTCAACTTCCAGTGGACTTGGATTTGGGGGCGGGAGTGAATTTCTAGTTTGTGATGTGCCTGGCATCTAGTGGTGTAGTGTGCTCTTGGCTTTTCTGTACATTCGCACCTGTGTGACCACCCTCAGCTAGATGCAAGTCTGGGGAGTCCCAGCAGCCTGGAAGGCTGGGGGAGGGGCTGCCTAACCACTGTCACACACCCCAGCAGCCACACCTGGGCACCGTTGACGACACGGGTGCCTGGGTCTCACTTACCCGACATGTTAACGGTGTTTTCCTCCCCCGAGTGTCTGAGACTAAAATAGTAACAGAGAGAGTGGTTGATGCTCTCATGGGCTTCCTGTGCATTAACCCACTTAATCCTGTGAGCGCAGAGAGGCCAAGTAATTTGTCCATGGTCACACAGGATCCTTAAGGTAGCCTTCTGTATATATTGTACCCTTGGACGACGCTCCAACAGCCTTGCAGAGCTGGCAGGTGGCAGAAGCTGCATTTATGCTGATGCAGACAGCAATGAGGCCAGCCAGTAGGCTGGGATTCAAACCTACGGTGCATGGTGCCCCAGCTTAGGCCCAGCCTCCAGCCCTCAGTCCAGCAAGGCTCCTCACCTCCCTGCCTTCACTCTGAGCAGTTGCTGACAGCCCAGGGGGTGAGCTGCACCCACATCTACAGTGCCCTGGACCAGACAGCCCGCAAGATCAACTTAGCGAAGTTCACACACAACAAGTGTTCCACCCTCATCGTGACTGACCTGGCTGCCCGGGGCCTGGACATCCCACTGCTGGACAATGTCATCAACTATAGCTTTCCCGCCAAGGGCAAGCTCTTCCTGCACCGAGTGGGTGAGGAGCCTGGCTGCGCACTGGTGGGCTCAGGGAGGGACACTGTGTCATGTTGGGAATTTGGGGAAACTGAGGCCTTAAGCAGAGTTTATTAGGTGAGTCTTGCTTTTGGTGTTGGGAACAGAACCCATGGCATTGCTCATGCTGGACAATCTCCACCACACATTGAGTTGTGTCCCGTGTTCATAAGTACAAACAGATTGAAAGATGCATGGGGGAGAAGCCGGGCACAGGGCTTCTTAGGGCTGATCTCTGTGTAACTGAGTGTGGTTGGCATCGCGTGCACAGCTGTCAGGTAGGGCAGGTGCTAGGGTCTGTGTCCTGTCACTTCACTGTTAGGCTGTCTGGAGACCCTGGCCATGTCTCCTGTGGTGGATGCCAGATCATGTCCTTGTTGATGGCTGCCTGCTATGTCCAAGTCTCCCTTGTTTCCTGGACAGCTGGCTCCCTGGCGGGGGAGTTTCCAGAGCTCCCCGGGGAATTCCTCAGGTGCCACCTGACAGACCATCCCCACTGAAATCTGCAAATGAGTGGGTGTGGCATTTGTCTAAAACAAGGGAGAAAGCTGGGCGTGGTGGCCCATGTCTTTAGTCACAGCACTCAGGGTGCTGAAGCAGGGGGATCAGGAGTTTGAGACCAGCCAGGGCTACATAGACCCTGTCACAAGCAGCAGACCAAACTGCAGTGTGGCACCTCCAATGTTCTTAACGCAGTGCTGGGGCCATGTTGGGGTATTTTCTACCACCTGCTGCTTTTCACGTTGCTGTATAGCATTACAGATGTTTTCATTTACTGTGATGTCATTCTTCATGGTGGCATATCTTCAGGAAAGGGCTGAGTAATGGGCATTTTTATTCTTCCGCTCTATACCATCTTTGTTATAGCTATTTAGTGTACAGTGTTAGGAAAGTTCCCATTGGGAATATGTAAATGAGCGGACATGGCTGTGTGCCAGTAAAACTTTATTGTACAAACAAGTGGTAGGCCCGGTAGAGCTCACCCTTTCCTCAGCTCTGCATTTCCCACCTGGTGGTCATCAGCTTGTTGAGCAGTCCTCTGTCCTGACACCTTTAGGAAGTTTTGGCCCAAATCTCTTTTTGTCAGAATTTGTAGTCTTTTTTTTTTTTCAATATTTATTTTGTACACAATGTTGTATCTGCATGTACAACTATGCACATGCCCTAGATCACATTACAGATGGTTGTGAGCCACCATGTGGTTGCTGGGAATTGAACTCAGGACCTCTGGAAGAGCAGCCAGTGCTCTTAACCCCTGAGCCATCTCTCCAGCCCCGGAACTTGTAGTCTTAATTACTCCTGGGGAGACAGACTCCTCGCACAGTGAGAGTGCCAAGGGCCTTTGAGTGCTAGTACTTGTTCTTCTTCCACTCGCTTGAGCTCTGTACCAGCCTGTGCCCACCCCTGCCTACCTACTTTGTAAGTGGGGACAACAGTTCAGGAAAGGCCCTAGCCTAGCTCTAGCCCTCAAGGAGTTGGGGTCCCTACACTGGACTCAACTTTTCCCTCCACAGGCCGTGTGGCCCGAGCAGGCCGAAGTGGCACAGCGTATTCCTTGGTGGCCCCAGACGAAGTCCCTTACCTGCTTGACCTGCACCTGTTCCTGGGCCGCTCTGTCACCCTTGCCCAGCCTCGTGAGGAGCCCTCAGGTGAGTCGAAGCTGGAAAGCGCCAGGTCTCTGTGGAGTACCTGAGCAGGCAGGGGTGCGGTGATCTGGCTGCAGGAGGTGGCGCTGGGCCTGACCATAGGGGAGATCACCATGTCCTGGGAGATAGCCACAGGCATCTGTGGGACGGCCTTGGGCTCTGGGACTACTCTTGGGGCCATTGTCACCAGAGTTGGGGGGCTGTCTCTGCTCCTGTGTATCGTAGGGGTCTGATTGAGCACAGCACTATAAGTGTCCCTCTTGTTTGTAGTCCTGGAGTCCATAGGCCATGAAGGGATGGATTATGGACTGTCTCCTAAATGTGCCCTGTGGCCAGCAGATGCAGTCGGCAGGGACGGTGTGCTGGGTCGGGTGCCTCAGAGTGTGGTGGATGACGAGGACGGCGGCCTGCAGACCACCCTGGAGGCATCACTGGAACTTCAGGGCCTGCACCGTGTGGCCGACAACGCCCAGCAGCAGTACGTGCGCTCCCGTCCAGCGCCCTCACCTGAGTCCATCAAGAGAGCCAAGGAGCTGGACCTGGCAGGGTTGGGCTTGCACCCACTCTTCAGTGAGATTCCGCAGGGTGGAGTAGGTGAGGGTGGATTGGCCCTTGAAAACCTACCCTGGCCTCACACACCTCCTCACCCTTCAGGCTCACGATTTGAGGAGGGAGAGCTACAGCGCCTGCGCCTGGTGGACAGCATCAAGAAGTATCGCACCCGCGCGGTGAGCGAGGGTCCCACAGCGGGCATTTCCTTCTGGGTTTGCAGCTTCTTAACATGCTACACTGGCTCTGACTGGTTCTGCCTGCCATTCATAGCTTCCCCCCTTCCCGTTCTGGAGTATTCCTGTGACCCACGGCAGGTCTGTGTATCGTCACTTCCCACCAAAGATAAGAGTAAATTTCCTTAGAGGTGTGACATGTTCTGTCTTTTAGAGGACTAAAGAGCCGTCCACCCTACCTTTGGCTCTTCTACCTGCTCACTCTCCCTGGCTCTCCGTGGGCAGGCATACGCAGTGGGGTTCAGGTATAGAACCCCAAGGTGAGCCCAGCCAGGTGACCAGTAGCAAGAGCAGCTAGGGAGCAACATGGAGGAAGCCCAGTGACCTCGGTATGAGGTCCGGCTTCTGGCTTCCCCTGGCTGTGTGGTCTTGGGCAAGACACCCACTTTGTCTGGGTCTCTCTCTAATTGTGCAGAACTGATATGAAGGGCCCCACCTCTCACAGCACTCACTTGTGAGTGCCCACACGAGTCGCACCTGGCTTTGGGTAGTCGGCAGTAAACATGGCATCCCTTTTGCAGACCATCTTTGAGATCAACGCCTCCAGCAGGGACCCAAGCAGCCAGATGATGCGTGCCAAGCGACAGAGGGACCGAAAAGCGATCACCAGCTTCCAGCAGGGACGTGAGGAGAGGCAGGAAGGCCCAACTGACCCAGTCTCCCACAAAGAGCTGTCTCAGAAGGAGGGAGAAGAGGAGGAAGACATGGCCAAGAGTGTGGAGGTGCGGACTGCAGGGGCAGCTAGAGCTGGGGAGGGACAGCTAGGTTCCAGTAGTCGGTGGGACAGGCAGGGGTGCAGCCCCTTCTCCCCATATGTCTGTGGAAGCAGGACACAGCCTCAGCTCGCAGTCTGCAGGAGAGGGGTGTAGAGACTAAGGCAGGCTATGGAGTGATACTGTCCTAGATAACCCGAGAGCACTTTGGTGGCAGAGGCAGGTGGACGTCGACGTTCAGGGTCAGCCTGTAAATAGCAAGTCCACACACTGAGACCATCTCAGAAACAACAGAAAGCCCTTCTGCTCTTGTAGGGAATTGGAGCTCCCAGCACCACAACACAGTATGAGAGTATGAGGCTCATAGCCGCCTGGAATTCCAGTTCCAGGGAATCAGCACCCTCATAAACACACACACACACATACACACCTTCACACCTTAAATTATAAGAAAGAGTCCCCTTCCCATATGGTGTGGCCTGGGCTGTGGCTAAGCAGCACAGCCTGAGGACCTGGTGGAAGGGAAACCCTAGCAGGTGGGCCTAAGGGGTGTTGGAGTACCCCACCCACGTGGCGGGGGCCGCCTCCTACACCTCCACTCCATCTCTCCTGGCCTCTTGAGGCAGATAGCATCTTAGTCTGAAGGTGCAGCCACAAACTCCTGGGTGTATCCTATTGTATGGAAGAAGCCGAGGCCAGAGTGCCGCCAGGCTGGCACTGGTGGAAGACGATGTCATTGCCAGTGTCTGTCCATGCAGCCCCTCCTGCCTGCGCTGCTCTCCACGGCAGCTGCCATTGGGTGTGCAGATGCGGATCTTGCAGGAGACACCTTCTGGCAGATGAAAGGGGAAGTCCTGGCCCCTTGGCTCTAGTGGGGCTCCCTGAGACTTCAAGAGTGACACTGGCCCTCTGCCTGCCAGGGTGTCTTCACAGAGGTTGTGGGCCAGAAGCGGCCAAGGCCAGGACCCAACCAAGGAGCCAAGAGACGGAGGGAGGAGGCCCGTCAGCGAGACCAGGAGTTTTATGTCCCCTACCGGCCCAAGGATTTCGACAGTGAGCAGGGGTGAGTATGAGCTTAGGGCCCAGAGTCGGGTGGACAGAGAGGGTCTGGGCCCCATTAATCAAATCTCCCACTGGAATCTGCAGGCTGAGAGTCGGTGGGACTGGAGGGGCCTTCGAGCAGCAGGTGTCTGGCGCAGTCCTTGACCTCATGGGGGATGAAGCGCAGAACATGAGCCGGGGTCGGCAGCAGCTCAGGTGGTGAGTGACCAGTCCCCGTGCTACCGGGCATGGCCTTCTGTGTCTCCTCTTGATTTCTCAGAGCAAGGTGGTGACTCCTTCCCTGCTCCGTACCCCTTCCCTGGCAGGCCTTTTACCCGCTGTACCCATGAGGACTCTGATGCAGCTCCCCCAACACACACGGGGGAGCTAGAAAGTGGTGTGGGGACCCAACTCCAAGTCCCTAACCCCCATGCTTCTTTTGAGACCTGGGACCTATGCAGTGTGAGGAGGTGGTCGAGGAACTTTTTGAGTGTCCTGTGGAGGCCGGGTGTGACTGGCTGTTTTCCTTTAATCCTCTACTGGCTACAGGGCAGATGAGGGAACAGGTTCCCTAAAGTAGACCCCTCGTCTCCCTCTCTCCCTCAGGGACCGGAAGAAGAAGCGGTTTGTGGGGCAGTCAGGCCAAGAGGACAAGAAAAAGATCAAGACAGAGAGTGGCCGCTATATCAACAGCTCCTACAAGCGCGACCTGTATCCTGAAGGCGGGGCTGTGAAGGGGCGAGGCCTAAGCAACTTCCTGATCCTGATTCCCATAGGAGGGGCTGCGCCTGGGGGCGGGGCAGGTGTCTAGCTGCTGCTCCGATAAGAGAGGCCACAGAGGAATGGGGGGGGGGCTGCTGCTGCTTCCTCATCAGACCCCTATGGGGAGCCTGGTCCAGCTTTGGATGCTGCTTGTTACTTCCTTAATGGGGCGCTCAGCTACCAGAAATGGAAGCAAAAGCAGAAAATTGATGACCGGGACTCCGAGGAAGAAGGGCCATCCAACCAGCGAGGCCCTGGGCCATGGCGAGGTGGAAAGCGAGGTCGTAGTCAAGGTGAGCGGGGCAGGTGGTATGGTCTAAACGGGGAAAGCAAGGTGTGGTGAGATGGGATGAAAAAAGCTGAGCTCCCCAAATCTCTGTGCTGACAGGTGGGTCCCAGCCACGAGCGCCCAGTGCACCCACAGGCCGCATGCGCTCAGAACTCAAGACCAAGGAACAGATCTTGAAGCATCGGCGACAAGCCCAGAAGCAGCGCTTCCTGCAGCGCGGTGGCCTGAAGCAGCTCTCAGCACGCAACCGCCGCCGAGCTCAGGAGCTGCGCCGGGGCGCCTTTGGCCGGGGTGCTCCCTCCAGGAAGGGCAAGATGAGGAAGAGGATGTAAGGAGCCCTGGGGCTTGCTGGTAGCCCAGGGGTGGACAGCAGAGACATGTCTCTAGGTCTGTTGGCAGAGCCTCCTACTCCAGTGTCTGTGAGGAGTAGTGCTGTATGGCCACAGGAAGCAACATCTGCTTCTGACTGGAACACTGGGTGGGGTCTTGAAGGATGCCTAGGAGTCTAAACTATGCAAGGCTAGGCAGACCAAGTCCTGAGCCTACAACTCAGCTGCTGCCGCCTCTATGTATTCAGGGTTCAGAGGTCATGGCCGTGTGGATGTGGGTCCTGGCTGCCTCCAGCCCAGTATTGGGTTGTAATGTAATAAACTTGGTAGACCGCCTCTGGTCGACCAGGAGTGGAGTTTACTTGGGGTGTTGGAATGGAGAGATTCAGGTAGGAAACTCTCAGCTGATGTAGTGGCTGAGTGCAGGTAGCCATGCTTGTGTGTCGCACCTGACCCCTGAAGTGGGAAAAATGAGACTTTGGATCCAGTTGCCTGGGGCAGCTCAGGGCTGCTGCAGGGTGGAGGTCAGCGCTGAGGGTGGCACTGCCCTTCTGATGTGGAGGAGAGAACCAGTCTGCGACATCCATCCTGCTGGTGGCTTTCCCTACCTTTTGCTTGAGGTGCTGAGACGATCAAACATTCCTCCATCAGCTGCCTCTAGTCCAGGCCAGGTACACATTGGAAACTTCCCTGTTGGGCCCCAAAGATCAGATGGTACCAACAGTCACCTGCTGCTCGGACCCACTTAGCAAGTGCCCGTCGTGGAGTGTACAGCCCTGTCTAATCTTGTCCCATGCCTCCAGCCAGCTGGGAAAGAGACCTGTCCCCAGCCTGTGTGTTGGGTGGAGTGCCCAGCACAGCTGTCAACCCCACTTAACTGAGTGCAAGCCCAGTGTCCTGTGAAGGCTCACAATGGCATGGGCTGGCACAGCTCCATCTTGCCCAGAGAAAGCATATTCAGAGAGCCGTTGTGTTGAGCTTGCCCACCAAGAAATGTGGGGCTTGGTCCCTCAGGTCTCCTTCGAGGCTCACCTGGCTGGACTATTAGGCAGCGGCTGTGGGCTCAGCCTGGGCAAGACTGGCCAGGGTGACTGAGAGGTCCATGATAAACAGCTTCACCTGTGGGCAGGGATGACAAGGCTAGATCATATCCTCTTTCCACCCCTCCACAGGGAGGCTGTGTCCAGAGGTGGGCCTGGAAACCCCACTGGAGAGACGCTGATGGCTTCCAGTCCAGCCTCCCAAGGGTCTGCTTTGCTCTGAATATTAGTAGAGTACAGCTCAGGCTTGGCTTCTGACTCATGGCAGCTCTCCTGCCTCAGTCTCGTGAGTGTTGAAAATGATTGGGTATACCACCTTTGTTTTGTTTTTTAAAACAAGGTTTCTCTGTGTAGCCTTGGCTATCCTGGACTCTCTTTGTAGACCAGGCTGGCCTCGAACTCACAGAGATCTGCCTGCCTCTGCCTCACCAGTGCTGGGATTAAAGGCATGCACCACTACGCCCAGCTCACCAAATGATTCTTAACCAGACACTTGGAGCTTTCCAGCTGGCTCCCTGCCAAACTGGTCTCCCACCCACATCAGGTCCTGCTTTCCTTGGATCCGGCTTCTTTGTGGGCTTGTCACCTCATCTCCACAGCATCTCTTGTTTTGTGCTACTTGTTCATGCATGTGAACGTCATGGGACACCTGTAGGCCCACTGCCATGAACAGGGGGCAAGCTGACAGCAGCCTGGGGGACCTTCTTCAAGTCCGTCACCTGGGTCAACATTGACCCAAGACCAAAGAAGGGAAAAGCAGAATAGCCATCCCTTGTCACAGCAGTGACAGTGAGGCTGGGTGTCCGTTCACTGCTGTGGCCAGCCTGACAGTAGTTCCTGGCCGGGAGAGTGGTCAGGAGAGACCCAGCCCCCTCCCCTGAGCCTTCCTCATAGGAGCAGAGGCAGCTGGGGAGGGGCTAACTCAGACAGGCACTTGCAGAGTGTGCCTGTAACCCCAGCGCTCGAGATGGAGCAGGGAGGAATTCAGGGTAGCGAGTCTGGGGGGTAAACCTGGGCTATATGAGACCCTGCCAAAAACATCTAGTTCACATGACCCTGAGACCCTCCTGGACTTGGCATGTGTTTCTATCTCAAGGGTGGGGCAACTCATGGGTGAATCTAGCCAACCCTTCAAAGGACACACAGACCCACTTGCAGTCCTGGCGGATACAATCCTGGTAGCTGAGTGTGGTTGTCCAGCCACAGTAGGCCACTACAAGGAACCCATACCTGGAAAGGGCCCTAGCCTCAAGGTGTCCCAACCTTGAGCGCAATTTCCCAAGCATAGAGCCTCACCTCCTCCAGCTGCCCCTCGGTGTCCTCCACGTCCAGAAAGAGCGGCTGACTCTGGCGCAGGCGTACAAGCTGGTACAGGTTGAGGGCAGACATCCGAGTGCGTCCCAGGAGCAGGGTCTTGGCCGCCGCTGTGTTCTGGATTTGAGTCCACTTGGATTCCTGCAGAACGCACACCCAGATGTCCATGGAGTTAGGACCTGGCCCTGGGGGCGGGGAGACCCCATCCACCTGACAGGTGCACCCGTGGGTCTGGAGCAAGCACTGTCTCTGGTACCAAGTGGGGATGTGGTGCCTCAGCCTCTTGGTTAGCACAGTGGGTGGGTCCTCACCAGCCCCCGGGACACGCACCCACTGCAGTGTGCGCTCTCGTGCTGTCTCCAACTGCTCGCTCAGCTGTGCACGCTGCTGGCCCAGACGCAAGAGCTCATCCCGCTTTGCTTCCCGCAGATGATTCAGCTGCGCACGAGCCGCGTCCAGCTCTATCTGGCGCTTGCGCTCCGTCAGCTTCAGGGCCTCCTGTGTGTCTACCAGGCTGTCGAAGCGGGCTACCAGTTCTGGAACCTCCTGAAACTGAAGAGAGGGACTCGTTCACATGGCCTGCAGTCTTCTCCCCATTTGGCTCGCCAGTATACCTAGAAACTTCCTTAGTCCAGATGTGTGATAGGACACCTCAGGCCCTGAAGTGAGGAGAAGCAGGAGCCACTGGATGAGGACTTGAGCCCTGTTCATGCCCTTCCCCGCTCCCATGATCAAACCTAGTTGAGGTGGCTAAGTGTCACAACTTGGTTGACACCACTTTATTGTTCATCCATGGACTTTTGTGGCTGATGCCTGGAGTGCCAGCATTTGTGAGGCTGAGACAGAAAGGTTGCCTTAAACTCAAGGCCAGCCTCGACTACATATCGAGTACCTGGTTAGTTTGGGCTACAGAACGGGACCCTGTTGCAAAACAAAACAAAAAACAACCAAAACCAAAACAACAACAACAAAAAAAACAAGGCTAAGATGGGAGAAAGAGTTGAAGCTCCTGTAGAGGATCCAGGTTCAATTCCTAGCACCCACATGGAACCTCCAGTTTCAGGGATTCTATAGCACCAGGTGTGGACGAGGTATACATATTTGTGCCTGGGAGTTGTTGATGGTTGGGATGCACTCTGATCTCTGAATTCAAGGCCAGTCTGGTCTACAGAATGAGTTCCAGGATAGCCAGGGCTATTAAACAGGGCTATACCTGTCTGGGGGTTTGGGAGAGGATGCGGGAAGGAAACAAGAGTTGAAGGGTGGCCTTTGCTATGTAGGGAGTTCAAGACCAGCCTGGGCTATATTCTCATGTCTCAAAATATCAACCAAACCTGTCTCAATAAATCAACCAAAGACACACACACTGCTCCCCCAAATCCAACTTTCCACAAATAAGAATAAAATTTATATTATTGCCTGTCCTTTCTCTGCCTTTGCTCTCTCTGTCTCTCTGTCTGTCTGTCTGTCTGTCTGTCTCTCTATCTCTCTCACAAACACACACACACACACACACATACACATGCGCGAGCGTGCATGTGCTTAATTTCGTGACCTTGAATGCAAAAGAACTTTCTGCAACTGGTTTTTGACCTGTAAAAGCGGGATTGATGATAACAGTACCCACTTGACCGAATTTAGGGGATGACTGGGGAGCAAAGCGCATCTGTTGTATACAGTGAGCATTCAGGAAGTGCTGTCTCTTCTATACAGAGTTCGACTAGTGCGCCAGAACAAAGTGGTCCCCTGGCCCTTAGCTCCACACACCTCCGGCAGGTGCTCCAGCACGCGCTCCAGCAGGCGAGCACAGGGTTCCAGGCGCCGCAACCTCCGCTGCAGCCTCGCGCGCTCCCGCCGTAGCTCCTCCAGCTGTGCACGCAGCCGCAGCGCCTCAGCCTCCTGGTGGCGCGCTCCATGCTGTTCATCCGTAGCTCTCCGCTGCGCGCGGGCCCTCCGGACCTCAGCTTCCTGGGAAGGAGGAAGGCGAGATCGGGAAGTCTCAGGACTCTGGGGCTTGTGGCGCTCTCCCGCCATCATCAAAACGCAAGATTGACACTCTAACCCCCTGCCCCGCCCCCAGGCCCCTGCGAGCTATGATTCGGGGTCCTCCCTCCTCTTCCACCCTCTGGCAATCTGATCTGCCCACTTTTCCACTGTCATCTCCGAGGTGGCTTTCCTAGATGGAGGCCCTCAACATCCACTGACCTGCAGGAATTTGTCAAAGCGGATGAAAGACTCCTTTAGCGCCTGTTCTTTCTCCTCCAGCTGTGCCCAGCGCTGGTTCAGGGTGACCATCCTGCTGCGAAACAACTTGGAGCGGGGTGCAGTTAGAGGTGTGTGCATATCAGGTCATCTAATGCTCCCATCTGCAGCTGTGCCCCTGCTCACAGACAACACCCTCCTGTAGCTCCAGAATGCTATTTATTTATTTTTGGTTTTTCGAGACTAGGTTTCTCTGTGTAATTTTGGATGTCCTGGACTCACTTTGTAGACCAGGCTGGTCTCAAATTTACAAAGATCCTCCTGCCTCTGCCTCTCGAGTGTTGGGATTATAGGCATGCGCCACCACGCCCGGCTCAGAATGCAATTTATTGTCCTTGTCTGTCCTTCCAACTACTTCGCACCTTCTCTCCTCAAGACACACTATGTTCCAGCCACCTGATCCCCTGAACTTTAAAAAACATTATTTTTATGTTTTAAATTGTGTGTATTTGGCCAGCTGTGGTGGTGCGCACCTTTAACGTCAGCACTCAGGAGGCAGAGGCAGTCAGATCGATGTGAATTTGAGACCAGCTTGGTCTACAAAGTGAGTCCAGAATAGCCAAAGCTACACAGAGAAACTCTGTCTAAATAAATAAATAAATAAATAAATAAATAAATAAATAAGTAAATAAATGTGTGTATTTAAGGGAGGGGTGTGTGCATGTGGGCGCAGTGTCCATAGAGGCCAGAAGAGGGCGTCTGATCCTCTAGAGCTGGAGTTGCAGGCTGTTGTAAGCCACCTGATATGGGTGCAGGAACTTGAACTTGGCTCCTCTGTAAGAGCAGCCAGCGCTATTAACTGTTGAGCTCCATGACCTTCTGAGCTTTGTCCTTGAATTCCGATTATTGTGTTTAATGTGCCCCTTTCCTGCTTCTTTCTCCTTTTTTCCATTGCTGCATTATCTGGCTTGCCCTTTTGCAGTCTCTAAGCCTTCACTTCTTCCAAGAAGCCTTGTCTGTCCACTCCATTGGGGAGCAGATGTCCCCCACTACCCAGATTCCAACAGCGCTTGTCCAGTGTCTTCCCATAAAGCAACCCCCACCTGGACACCTATTTTCATCTCCAAACTGAAACCCCAGAGGTCAAGGGCCAGTGCAGAGCCCAGCACACAGTAGGTGCTCGATGCACACATGTGCATCTGTACCAAGTGTTCTCACTGGATCTTCCTTTGACAGATAAGGACATCAGAGCTCAGAGTAGACTCATTGTAGACCATGTATCCCCATTGGACACTACCAGTGTGTGTCTGGGGAACCCCCAAAATTTAGCAACTGAGGCTCACCTCCTTCTGGGCCTGCAGATCTTGGTCTGCAGTTGCTAGCTCTTGCTTCTTCTCCAATAGACGTAGCAGGGGTGGAAAATGGTCCACATTATGTTCTAGTGGCTTCCTGAAGGAACCGAAAGGGGAGGAGGTAGGAAGAAGTGGGGGGCAGTCTCCCTGGGGGTGCCTGGAATGGCCCCACTCACTACCTACTGAGTTTGTTTGCTTCTTTGTCTCATGTAGGGCAGGCTAGCCCAGGCTAGCCTTGAGCTCTTGATCCTCAAGCCACTAATTCTTGCATGTTAGGATGACAGGCATGAGGGTGGCACACCTACTGGCTACTGGATTTTTTCTTTTTTTGGTTTTTCGAGAAAGGGTATCTCTGTGTAGCCTTGACTGTCCTGGACTCGCTTTGTAGACCAGGCTGGCCTTGAACTCACAGAGATCCGCCTGCCTCTGTCTCCCTAGTGCTGAGATTAAAGGTGTGAGCTACCACATCCAGCTGGCTACTGGATTTTTGCTCACAAGTTTATGGAGCACTTGTTCCGTTCGGGTAATGTCCTTGTCATAGTTCAACCATCAAGAAGACAGATAGAAACCCATGTTACAGACAGAAGTACTCCCCAGAGGACCATAGATAGCTAAGTTGGATAATAGTAGCAAGCACTGCTTGACCACCGTGGGCTCTGAGCTGTAAAGTCCAGTAGACCAGAGCCAGTTTTCAACAATGGAGTAACGGACATTGGAACAAGGCCACAGAGAACGGGCTGCACCAACAACTGCAAAGTCCAGGCCAACGGAACGGTCAAGAAACACCCAGGTTCCCAGCGAAATGCCTGGGTATGTTGAAGGAGCCAGAAAAGAGAAAAGAGATGACAGATAGAAACTAAACCAGAGCTATTCAAGGCCAGACTATGGTGGGCCATGTGGAAGGAAGACTTTGGCTAGGACTCTTAGTGAGATGGGAGCCATGGGCAAGTTTTGAGCGGAATAGAAAACCCTTGTGGGGCTGGAGAGATGGCTCAGAGATTAAGAGCACTGACTGCTCTTCCAAAGGTCCTGAGTTCAATTCCCAGCAACCACATGTTGGCTCACAATCATATATAATGAGATCTGTACACATAATAAATAAATAAATCTTTAAAAAAAAAGAAAAAAAGAAAGAAAACCCTTGTGGATGCTGTAGGTGCTGGGGACCATGGGTGCTCAGTGGTGGGGCTTGGAGTGTCCAAGGAAGAATGTTATTCTGATTAGAGTGGGCATGATGGGGATATGAGATGCACCCACTCAGGTACAGCTTGACAGCAGAGCTGATGGAGTGGGGCAGGGTGGGAGAGGAGTAAGGCCGACCTCAGCAGCTGGAAGGATGTCACTTTGAGGGATGACTATAGGAAGAGCAAGTGGGGTTCCTGCTCTGACCACACAGAGTGGAGGCATTCCTCTGTGGGGAATGGTCCAAGAGAAGTTGGGTATGGGAGCCTGGTTGTCCCAGGAGGAAAAGAGGGAGTTAAAGAAAGCCTGACATCTCACTCAACAAAACTTGCCCAGCTCTGCATCAGAAAGGTCTATTTCCCCCCCAACTTTATAGTCACTGAGATGGTTGGGGCCCCCCCAGGGTCCTACTGGCCTTAGGCAATGCATTACAGAGCTGCTGTCCTTAAAATGCAGCTTCTCTACTGGACTGACAGGAAATTTCCTTTCCACCCTGATTCAAGGATTTCATCTTTGTGAGATACTGGCCAAGGCTTGGGGCAGAAACAGGCTAGCCATCCCAGAAGCTCAGAGCTTGGCCTACTGCTGGCCAGTTCGGCTCTAACTTGCTCAAAGAGACATTGAAGGTAGACCTGTCTGAGTTACAGATGCTCTTAGGGCCCTTGAACCCCACCCCAAAACTGCCTAAAGGAATGAGGCTGCAGGAACCCCAGAGGAAGGGATGGGCTCTCTGCTTGCTCCCCGTCCCCCTTCCCCCACTCATCCCCTCCTTGCAACCACTCACTTGGGTTCTTTCTCTCGGAGGGCCAGTCGGAAATACTCCTCCCAGGCCACTGCCATTCGCCTACAGGTGTCTTAGCACAAGCTGAGGGGCTTAGATGAAGAGTACTGCCCTGCCTGGAACTCCCAGAAGCCCAAGGCTGAAAGCACGCCCTGGTTGCCTGGGTAGCCAACAGCGCAACATTCCGTTGCCAGGCTGCAGCCTAGGACCCACCCCTGACAGGGACAGACAGCAGCCAGGAATGGAGGGGATGACTATCCCCCATCTAAATTTGGAGGCAGTGGACAGGACTTGGGTCTTGGGTCAATATATCCTTTTTCCAGGAGGCCTGTGTCTGGCTGAGCCTCTTCCAGGCCAGGTCGAATTGGGCATCACCAGGCCAACAGTATGCTTCTTCAGTCACACCAGAGAATAATCGGAGCTGGACTGGGGCTCAGTGCTACCACTCTCATCTGGCATATGCAAGGCCACTGGGTTCCACCTCCAGTACTCTGCCCCTGCCCCCACAAAGAGTAATTATTGAGTGCCCAGTGTTTGCCCAGCCCTACATCTTGTCAGTCATTCTAGGGAAAACTACTGAGGAGGGCCTCCACAGCCATATATACTGCTGCCAGGGCTACCCATGATGCTGTCAGGGCTACCCATGATGCGCTCCTGACCATGTCTCATGGAACCCCAGGCTGGCTTTGGAGAAAGTGCTTCTCTGAAGAGGTGCCCTTGGAAGGGGCTGGTGACTGGCACTTGAAGGGTGGAGGAGGGAGAGGCTGTCACAGTTTGAGTAATTACTATAGGTCAGACAGGATGCTAAGCACTCCGTTGTGTAATACAGTTAATCCAAGGCACTGGTACTAGAGGGGGAAAGGACTCAGTTAAAAATGCCCACAGCATATCCAACTGGAAGTGGCGAGCAGTAAGCGCTCACCTGCTGTAGATTGTTCGAATCCCTCCATCCTTCTTTCTTCTCTTCCTCCCTCCGTCCCCTCCCTTTCTTCTGTCCTTCCATGAGTCAAGATCTCACTCTGTAGCCCAGGCTGACCTTGAACTCACAGAAGTCATCCTACAAAATGCTGGCATCATGGCCCCTGCATCAGCTCCTGCCTCCAGGTTCCTGTCCTGCTTGAGTTCCTGTCCTGACTGCCATTGATGGTGAACAATGCTGTGACATTGTGAGTGAAGTAAGCCCTTCCCCCCACCCCCCTTTGTTGCTTTTAGTTATGGTGCTCCATCACAGTAATAGTAGCCCTAATGGGGCTGGAGAGATGGCTCAGAGGTTAGGAGCACTGGCTGCTCTTCCAGAGGTCCTGAGTTCAATTCCCAGCAACCGCATGGTGGCTCACAACCATTTATAACATGATCTGATGCCCTCTTCTGACCTGAAGGTATACATTCAGGCAGAGCACTGTATACAAAATAATAAATGAATCTTAAAAAAAACAAACAGTAGCCCTAACTAAGACAGCTACCCTGTTCAATTTGACTGATGGGTGGATTTAAGGTGAGGTTTCACTGTGTAGCCCAGGCAGTGCTCAGATTTACACTCCTCCTCAGCTCCCCTCAGCATCGTGATTCCGGTCCTGTGCCAACCTATATTTATTTGTAATGCCGGCATTGCTTAAAGCGACTGACTCCTAAGGAGTTT
Source organism: Acomys percivali (assembly GCA_907169655.1). Taxonomy (NCBI): domain Eukaryota; kingdom Metazoa; phylum Chordata; class Mammalia; order Rodentia; family Muridae; genus Acomys; species Acomys percivali. The sequence continues at coordinate 28,676,297 of OU015754.1, read as the reverse complement.
CGTTAGGGCATATTTTTAAAAAAAGAGATCTAAAATAGCCCACAGTTTCCCTTTGAGCATTTTGCATTAAATTACCCACATTATCTTCCCAAGTAACCCTGATGAGAAGCCCCAGCAAGTAGCATGATCTCATTTTTCTTAATTAAAAAATGGATGTGTAATTTCTACCTTCCTGAAACTCACCCCCTTTTCTCCCCCTGCACGTTTTCATGGGCTGTGGCAACTGTGTAAAGTTGTGTGGCCACGACAGATTAAGGCAAAAACCTCAAGGCGCTGACCCATTTGTCCCATTTGTTCCCTTTGCAATCTGCCTGGGGCATAGCCCCACCTCAAAGCCATATGGGCTGTGGTGGTGCGCGTCTGTGATCGTGGTATTTAAGGAGGCTGAGACAGGAAGATGGAGAGTTCAAAGCCAGCCTGGGCTACATAGAAAGGCCTTGTCTAAAATAAAACAAAACACGCAGGCTATGCTGGGCCACAATGTAAGTTGGAGGCCATCCTGGGCAACGTACTGAGATCCTGTCTCAAAAGGATAAGAAATTTAAAAAATGAGAGCAGATATGGAGAGATGGCTCAGAAGTTAAGAGCACTGGTTACTCTTCCAGAGGTCCTGAGTTCAATTCCCAGCAACCACATGGTGGCTCACAACCATGTATAATGTGATCTAACACTCTCTTCTGGCCTGCAGACAGAACACTGTATACAAAATAAATAAATAAATAAATAAAAATCTTTTTTAAAAATGAGAGCTGAGGATGTAGGCCAGTGAGAGTAGTTAGGATAAGAGAGAGAGGGAGAGCGAGGGAGAGAAAGAGAGGGAGGGGGGAGGGAGGGAGGGAGGGAGAGAGAGGGAGGGAGGGAGGGAAGGATCTTTATAATTTGCCTTTCCCAGAATGTCAAAATGGGTATAACACTCAGGGTAGAGGGCTTACCCAGCATTCCTGAGACTCTGGGTCCCATGCCCAGTATGGGCGTTGGGGGCATACTGCCAGTAGTCATATGCCGCAGGCTGAGCCTGCCCACTTTTGTTTAGTAACATTGCTGTGGAGTCAGACCCCGGCCCCCACCCGGCCTTGTTTTCTGGGTGAGTAGTACTTATACTATTGTTGTTGTTGTTAACTTGACGCAAGCTGAAATCATCTGGGAAGAGGGACCCCCCGAGTTGTGGGGTATTCTCTTAATTAGTGATGTGAGAGGGCCCAGCCCACTATGGGTGGTACCACCCTAGGCAGGTGCTCCTGGCTTGTATAAGAAAACAGGCTGAGCAAGCCACGGGGAGCAAGCTGGTAAGGAACTTCCTGCCCTGACTTCCTCAGTGATGGATGTGACTTGTAGGAAGTAAGCACTTTCACCCCCAGGTTGCTTTTGATCACAGTGGTCTTCTCTCTCTCTCTCTCTCTCTCTCTCTCTCTCTCTCTCTCTCTCTCTTTCTCCCTTGGTATTTTGAGACAAAGTTTCTTTCTGTAGCCCTGGCTGTCCAAGAATTCACTCTGTAGATCATGCTGGCCTCGAACTCAGAGATCCGTTTGCCTCTGCCTCCCCAGTGCTGGGATTAATAGCGTGGGCCACCACTGCCTGGCAAGGTCACAGTGTTTCATCCAAACAATAAAAAGCAAACTAGGCTAGGAAGATGCAGACGGATCTCTGTGAGTTCGAGGCCAGCTTGATCTACATAGTGAGTTCTAGGACACTCAGAGCTGTTGCACAGAGAAACCCTGTCTCGAAAAGCAAAACAAGGGCCGGGCGTGGTGGCGCATGCCTATAATCCCAGCACTCGGGAGGCAGAGGCAGGTGGATCGCTGTGAGTTCGAGGCCAGCCTGGTCTACAAAGCGGGTCCAGGACAGCCAAGGTTACACAGAGAGACCCTGTCTCGAAAAACCAAAAAAAAAAAAAATAAAAGCAAAACAAAACAAAACAAAACAAAAACAACAAAAAGCCAACTAGGACAGCTATGGACACCGTGTGTTGTGTTGCGGTTTCTTTCTTCTGTCCTTGAATGAAAGACGGCACAGTTGCTTCTCACTCACAGGCCTAGTGTCCTTGTGTAGGCTTTGTGTCACTGTGAGAATGGACCCTGGGATCCTGTCAGCTAAACACTGGTCCAGTGTTCACACAGGGTTTTATGTATCCCGGCTGGCCTCAATATAGCTGAGGATGGCCTTGGACTCTGTCTCTCAGCCTGTGTGTTTGTGTGTGTGTGTGTGTGTGTGTGTGTGTGTGTGTGTGTGTGAACTCCTGTGTGCAGAGGCCAGAAGACAACCTAAATGCCATTCTTCAGGCACAATCCACCTTTTTTGGTTAACATTTACTTATTTGTTTGTTTATTTATTTATTGTGTGGCTTGTGGGGCAAGTCCACAGTTTGTGGAGGTCAAAGGTTGCCTTGAACTGGTTCTGTCGGCCTACCATATGGGGTAAGAATTGCCACAGGCTTGGTGGCAAGTGCCTTGCCATCTCATTGCCCCTCCCTCCTTTTTTTTTTTTGTTTTTGTTTTGATACAGGGCTTATCACTGGTCAGCGAGCGCCAAGGATCTACCTCTGCAATGCACTCAGTACTGTGCCTGGTGATTTGGGTGGGTGCCGGGTGTTGTGATTTAAGCTCAAGTCCCTCTGCACACAGATAAAGCTCTTCTCTGAGTGCACAATCTCCCAGCGTCAGCTCCCCCACCCCTATTTTGAATTCTAGAATCAGGGAACACATTATTCCACAAAACAGAATAAATGTTCCGATGCTTGGAACAAAGGAGGATGGCTTACGAGAAGAGGGAGGCGTGAAGAAAGCCAGAGCAGAAACAGAGACGGGAGGGGCTAGGGAGCCGTGAAAGTACCAGGATCTGAGTTTGGATCCTTAGCTCCTTCTTAAAAAGCTGGGTGTGGCAGGACATGGTCATGTCAGCACTGGGGAGGTGAAAAAGGAAGGATCCCTGGGGCTCACTGGGTGGCCAGACTGGATAGATGCAGGAGCTTCTGGGCCAGAGAGAGACTCTGTCTCAAAACAAGGTGGAGTATGACTGAGGACCACCAGACATGGACCTCTGCGCCACACGCGCATTCGTGAATGCACACACGTCCATACATCAATGTGCATGCACACGTGCGCGCACACACACACCACATACACACACACACACACACACACACACACACACACACACACAGTCATTTCCCAGTACCTCTCCTTTGTACAGCAGCGACCAGGAAGCAATATAGGAAGGTGCCCAGTGAGTGAACATCCTGCTATTGCAGGCTCTTTTGTGTGAGGGTTAATTATGAAAGAGAAATCTCACTCATGATTTCCCATGGAAACCTGCCTGTTTGGAAACTTTGCTTATTATTGCCAATCCCCATTTCTGGGAAGGGCCGGACAAACAGCTTAATTTTAGCTCAGGGATGTGAAACCTTAGCTCAACTGACTCCATTTTGATTTTAAGCCTGGTTTGAGGAGGAGGGAAGGTGAAAACCACAAATTGCTGCAAAATTTTGAAAGCATCTTTTTCTAGCCCACATCATGCCCTCTCCCCCTCTATGTCCTGTATCTTGTTCCCCCACCAGACCCCGCCCAGCAGCAGCAGCAGCAGCAGCAGCAGCAGCAGCAGCAGGAGCAGCAGCAGCACAAATCTACCATCTCAAGAATGCTGTCCAGGGCTGGGACTGTAGCTTAGGGGGTAGAGTGCTTGCTGCATAAACCAAGAGTTGTGACACATGTCAGCTTCAGTCCTAAGGAGGATCAGAAGTTCAAGGTCAATCTTGGCTACATATTGAGGTCAAGGCCAGCCTGGGCTACCTGAGACAACAGCCTAAAACAAAAGTTACAGTAGTTGGAGAGATGGCTCGGCCATTAAGAGCACTGGCTGCTCAGGCAGAGGACCTGGATTTGATTCCCAGTACCCACATGGCAGCTCACAATCACCTGTAACTCCAGTACCAGGGGATCTGACACCCTCTTCTGGACTCTGCAGGCCATCAGGCACAGATGTGATGCACAGGCAGACATGCAGACAAACACTCATACACACAAATTAAAAACAAATCTTAAAAAAACTCAAGTTACATAAACAAAAGCATGAAATGTGTAACTTTGTGAGACAGCCAAAAAATGCTTTCGTTTTGATTGGCTCACAATGGCCTGGATCTTAGTGATCCACCTGCCTCAGCTTGTCAAGGGCAAGATGACGGGCAGGTGTGAGCCACCTGGCTAGATGCTTTTAGTTTTTGACTATCAAGGATAAAGGTGAGAGCTGGTCGATGATGCTGCACGCCTTTAATCCCAGCACACTGGAGGCAGAGTCAGGAGGATCTCTGTGAGTTTGAGGCCAGCTTGGTCTAAACAGGTGTTTTGGGTGAACATGAGCCTTCATTTCTGCTGTGTAAGTGCCCAGAGTCAGACTTCAAAGTCCTAAGATAATCGCATGTTAATGCTTTAAGAAGGGACTGCCATCTTTATTGTTGTTGAGACAGGGCTCCTGTATGTATCCCAGGATGTCCTGGAATTCCCTGCCTCTCCACCTTCTAAGATTAAAGACACACACCACCATGGCTGGGCTAAGCACTCGGGTTTGGCTTGGTCTCTCTATGTCCCCACCGTCCAGGATCTGTGCATTCTTTCTATTACAGTTGAGCATCCTTGATCAGAAAATGTGAAAGCTGAACTACTCCTGAATTCAGAACATGTCCAGTTCCAAATTTCCAGATCAGTGATAATGTCCATTAAGTAAAGTTTATGAAAACAAACAAAAAACAAAAACAAAATCCACAAGTCCAAAAAAAAACCTCTCAACATGGGAAATAAGTCTAGCCCAGAGCCTTTTGAGTGAGGGATTCTCAGCCCACATCACTGTTCGTTAGTCTACTCTATTCTTCTTTTTTTAAGATTTATTTATTATGTATACCGTGATCTGCCTGCATGTACACCTGCCCTCCAGAGGAGGGCACTAGATCCCATAGATGGTTGGGAAACACCATGTGGTTGTTGGGAATTGAACTCAGGACCTCTGGAAGAGCAGGCGGCACCCTTAACCACTGAGCCATTTCTCCAGCCCCCACACTCAGCTTTTGTTTGTTTGTTTTGTTTTGTTTTGTTTTTGAGACAGGGTTTCTCTGTATAGCCTTGGCTGTCCTGGACTCTCTTTGTAGACCAGGCTGGTCTCAAAATCACAGAGATCCACCTGCCTCTGCCTCCCAAGTACTAGGATTAAAGGCATGTGCCACCACACCCGGCTCACACTCAGCATTTAATGTAGGTTCCAGGGTTATGAATTCAGGTCCCCATGCTTGTATGGAAAGCCCTTTACTGACCCAGCCATCTCCCTAGCCCACTTTTGCAAATGTTTATTGAGTACCTACTATGTGTCCTAACACTGTTATAGATGCCAAAGATACATCAGCTCTCAGAACCAAGCCAAACCTGTCTTCAGGGGTTCACAGACAGGTGCCACAGGAGGCCAGATAAAAAGTTAAGGATTCTCAGGGGAAGGGAGGGAGGGACAGTCTCTGTGTTGCCGTGACTGTCCCTGAAAGAAGGAGGCACTTGAAAAAGTCACATGTAAATAGACTGGAAGGACCTGAGAGGAGAGCCTAGCAGAAGAGTGGTCTGACCGGAGAGCATAGTTTGTGCAAAGGTCCTGAGGCAGCAAGAGAAGGGAGAATTGCAGGTTGGGGTGTGTGATTCAAACATGAAGAGATCAGGGCTGGATCAGGCCAAGGAGGGTCCAGGCCTGTGCTATGGGTGACTCACCAGGAGCTGGGTCTTTTTAGAGACAGGATCGTGCTCTGTAGCCCTGGCCAGCCTCAAAGCGGCCACAATCCTCCTGCCTCTGCCACCCGAGTACTGGCAGTCCAGATGCATTCTTCCACACTCGGCATTCTGGTGTTGGCTTGGATACAGATAGCCATCTCGGGCCTGAGACTGCACATGGCTGAGGGTCAGGCATCAGCTCTTAAGCGGCCAGCTTGTTCGTCAACTGTGGAGGGCTGTGCCTTTAGCTGCACAGAGCCATTCCCCTCCCAGGCCTCAAAACCCCCTTCTGTGTCTGCTTGGTTTGGGGTTCCCCTGCCTGTCTCTGTCCCCAGCTAGGATGGGGGTGGGAGATGTTGGTTTGAGTTGTGTGTTGAGTGACAGCAGGGACACTTTCCCAGCTGGCCTTGCCCTTGGCCACAAACCCACATGCTCTGGAAATATCCACTGCCCCCCTCCTTTGGCCTCACGGTCCAATGACTTCCCTTCCTACTTCTCCATTCCAAGGCGTGGGCGGGGGAGGCCATCACAGAGCTGTTTCCTGGGCAGGCAGCCTGGGGAACGGGGTAGTATGCCAATCCTGCACACACCTTCTTCCACCGTGGCTGCCTGTCCACCATGGCATCTTGCCCAGAATTGTGCCCAGCCATCACAAACCGGGCTTTGTGTCTAGAAACAAAGAACTCACTCTCACCCCCCACCCCCACCTGTGCCTGAGACCTGTCATCCCTGCCCCAGCCATATTCTTAGTTGGTTCTATATCCTTGGTGTGTGTGTGTTGGGGCCGGGGGTGGGGGGAGGTGGACGACTGATCCATGGCAGGGGCAGATCCGCCACTGAGTGGAGAAGGAAGTGTACAGGGCAAGGATTGACTTGCTGAAGGTCAGGATACCATCCTAGGTACCTTGGGGACAAAGAAGTGACAATCAATGGACCAGGGTCTCCGGAACACTGGGCTCTGGCTCCTAGTGACTTCTCTTACCCAAAGTGTGTTTTGAGTCTATGTGCCAAGGGGGTGGGAGGCGGCATGAATCAGACACTGTCCCTGACATTTAGGTGATAAGACTGGTGGGTAAATCACCACAGAACAAGCCATCAGGTGTGGCAGGTGGACCGTGGAGGGAGGACTCCACAGCTTTTCTTGTCGTCCTATCCCTCTGCTCGGGCTTCGCAACATCTGTGTGCCAAACGGCAAATGTTAGAAGGGAGGGATATTCTTTTAAAAACTAAAGGAAGTATGAATTAACTCCTGATTTTCTTTGTTTGTTTGTTTTTTAAAAAATTATTTATTTATTTTATTGTATGTGCATTGGTGTTTTGCCTGCATGTATGTCTGTGTGAGGGTGTCAGATCTTGGAGTTACAGACAGTTGTGAGCTGCCATGTGGGTGCTGGGAATTGAACCCGGGCCCTTTGGAAGAGCAGTCAGTGCTCTTAACCACTGAACCATCTCTCCAGCCCTTTTCTTCTGTTTTTCAAACAGGTTCTCAAGATATAGTCTGGGTTAACCTCAAACCTGTAGTCTTCCTGTTGATCAATATTGCTTCATATCCTTATAAATACAAAAATAAGATGTGTTATTGAGCCCAGAGCTCTCGGAGTCAGTCAGACTGGCTGGCCAGTGGGTCCTCAGGATCCATCTGCCTCCCCCAACCCCTACATCTCCTTCCAGCACTGGGGTTACAGGCAAGCTGTAACAGCTGGTTTTTAAGAACCAGAATCTCCAACACTGGGATACCAACCCTAGGGTGGTTGAGGCAAGAGGATTATGGGCTCAAGAGCAGCCTTGACTCCATAGTGAGACTCTGTCTGAAAAAAACCAAACCCAAGCCCGTTGTATTGGTTGCCAGTTTCCACACAGTACGTTTCCCCTTCATGGCGTGGGGTTCCTGAGTGCAGCCCTGTCTACCCAGACCCCATAGTGACATTAGGGTGGGTACACTCTGCTCAGGGCCCATGAGCTCCCCTGGGCCCCTGCAGGGCGTGTCACACCTGAGGGTAAGATGTGGGGGGTGTATCAACCAGGTCTGGGCAGTGAGCCTACAGGGGCAGTAGAACTCTGATCTTGGGATCTTTCTGCCAGATTCCCCGAGGTCTGCAATCCAGAACGAGAGAGAATGCCCCCTGATTAGCTGGAATGCGGCACTTCCTCTAAGCATGGAATTCTGGGCTGCTTTCCGCCCCCCCCCCCAACCTGGTCATGTCCTTAAGACCCAGCCTTAGTGTTAAGCCAAGTGGGGTTTCCAGGCTCTGGAGTGAGCTAGGATCCTCCACGATGGCTGTGATACTTAGTGGGCACTTGCTGTATACCAGGTGGGCTGAAATCTCTTACATTTTCTTTGTGCCCTCATACGTTCAGTGAAATGGGTGCAGTTCACACAGGAAGAAACGGAGGCACTGAGAGGGCGACTCACCTGATAGCACCCAGGCCTGGGATTCACTAAGAAGACAAGATCCTTTCCCAGGACCTTCATCCAGAACCTTCCCCACCTAAGGCTTTATTTATTTAGAGCTGTAGCCCAGGCTGGTCTTGAACTTACCAAGTAGCCAAAGATGAACTTGAGCTTCCAATCCTCCTGTCTCTGTCCTCCAAGTGCTGCTATTACAGCCGTGTGCCGCCATGGTGCTGGGGAATGGAGTCCAGGGCTTTCTATGCACATGTGAGAGGCAAACATACTACCAACTGGGCGACAGCCCCAGACCTTAATTTATTTCTTAGATGGGGGGGGGTCTGCTTTTGTAACCCAGTCTAACCTAGACTTCATGATCCTCCTGCCTCAGCCTCCTGTGCTGAGATTGCAGGTGTACACCAATCATGGCCGGGCTTCACCTGAATCCCTGCATGCTGTCTGTTGTCTGCAGCCATGGATGCTAGATAATGCAGGGAGCCGGCAATGACTGTGTGCTTATCCTTAAGGAGATTAGGGGGCATTTCATGAACACCTACTGTGTGTTTGGAACAGCTGGAACAGCTAGCCCCACCCTGCCCATGTATGGGTCCGTGATTGGGACTTATACGAAACTGATGGCTTCTAGGGCCTCCTTTTTGGCCTGGCTGGTGGGTTCCCAGCGAGTCACACACCTTCCCTCGTTGTCTTTTCCCGTTTGGTCCCTGGATAGGTGTTGTCTGAGCAAGACTCCAGCCTCCTGCCAATTTTAGCCAAAAGTTTCTTAGAACAACAGAAAGTAGAGCTGAGCGTGGCGGTGCGCATGCCTTTAAATCCCAGCACTAGGGAGGCAGAGGCAGGTGGATCACTGTGAGTTCGAGGCCAGCCTGGTCTACAAAGCAAGTCCAGGATAACCAAGGCTACACAGGGAAACGCTGTCTCGAGAAACAAAAACAAAAACAAAACAAAACACCAAAACATCCCCCAAAACACCCACAACAGAAAGTGGCTGGGGGAGGGGTCATGTAGAAAATGTAGAGAGTGTGGTCTGTGTCCCAGAGGACCTCGTGCCAAGTGGGAGTCGGGGTAATTGACAAAGCTGGCTCCCTGCAGCTGTGGTAGAGTAGGAGTGGGGCTTCTGTTTAACACTGAAATAGGGATTAATGCTAGCTGTGTGACTGGCCCGTGTGTCCCTCAGGGTCTGTCCCCCCTCCCCGCAGGACCTAAATGACTTGTTTGGGGTCTCTATCCTGGCAGAGGCGTATATCCAGGTTGTATAGGGTACGGGGAGTCACATGGCAACTCTTCTTCCTCCCTAGGAGGATGAGGAGTGATCTCTGTAGATGGTGTGGGTTGGGAGGGCTGCTACAGTTTGGGATTCAACTCTGGGTCACCCCTGGCATTCCTCTGAGGGTCTGGCTGCTCCAGTGTTGCCAGAAAGCCCCTGGGAGAGAATTCCAGGGCACCCACTCACTTCCATCTGGGCTGGGTGCTGGCTAGGAAGTTGAAGATGCAGGAGAGTCAGACTACTAAGTTGCTTCTACTCCTGGGGTTGGGCAAGTGCTCCTGGAGCTGGGCAGGTGCTCCCAGTCCTGCCAGTCTGGGCAGTGGCAAGTGACCTCATTCTGCACTGCCATGGGTGCCCGGCCCTAAATTGCCCTTGCCAGCCTTTTAAAACACTCTCCAGTTAGGCACACCACAGACTCTGAGAGGAAGGAAGCTGTGCCAGTGTCTACCCTGGGACAAACCTTCTGTTCCCGTGATCCCATTTAAAACTCAAAAACCGCACAAAGCATTTTGGGAACAGAGCAAAAAGGAGGAAGAGCTGTGCGTGGGGTGGAAGGGCATCCTGAAAGCCTTGCCAGGAGACGTGACATTTAAGACATACCTTGAGGAACAAAACTACAATAATATTGAATGCGTTGTGTGGCTCATGAGGTACCTAGCACTGTTCTGAGGCCCATATGGGAAAACTTCACTTACTTCTCTCTAAACCCTGTGAATGAGACAGCGTCACCCTCACTGGATGGCTGAGAGAACCAAACCAAGGCACAGAGAGGTGATGTGAGTCATCCAAGATCACACAGCCACCAAATTTACCAAACGGCAGGGTCAGAACTCAAGCCCAGGAAGATGAACCCACCTCTCAGAACACCAGTTTTGGTTTTGTTTTTAATCCATAGATGGAGGGCATGCATGGCATACAGAGTTGCTGAGGGCTCGAAACAGATAATCCCCCTGAAAAGCTCATGCTGTGCCTGGCACTCAGTTAAGTGTTCGAGGATTGCAGATGGCTCTTATCTTGTCGCCCTGGCGGTGTTATCTCCGCGCCTCCCCTCCCCCTGCCGCCCCGGCTTCCTCCCCCGCAGTGGCAGCCGGTGACGTGGGAGCCTCCGCTGGCACATTCTGGGTTTAATTGGAGACCAAGAGACGATGCTAGGGGGATGTTCGAAGCCCCTCCCTCCATTCGCAGCAGACCCCCAGGGAGCGTGCGCCGCCTGCCGCCCAACGCGAGTACTGTTCCGGAGACCCCGAGGCTGGTGTTGGGGTGGCAGGTGGCAGAGGTGGGAGAGGCGTGAAGGTGCAGGGTTGAGGGCAGGCAGGAGACACCTGGGTTCTTAGAGGGGCCAATGCCAGCTCAGTAACAGCTCGCTGCCTTGCCCTACCCTGCCCGACTGCTTGCTCCTACTTCCTACCCCACCCGGCCCTCACCTCCGCCCCTGACCCACAGCTCCTGGGGTCCCTGGCTGAGTGCAGCGGGCTGGGGTGCCAGCAGGGGGCGCTCACTTGGGGCTCAGGGCGGGCGGGGCAGCTGCGGAGGGCGGGATTGGGAGGGACCTCCCGGGCTGCAGACGCCAGTCTCAGCCTGCCCAGATCTCAACGCACAGCTACCTGTAGCTCTGGACGCATGTCCCCTCCTAGGACCTAGCACTTCTTTCTCCCAGCCTCGAGTCCAGCCCACTCGCACTCCGGACCCCGGACCTGGACCTGAGAAAATTTGCGGACAGCGCTCTGGGCCCCCAGCTGGTGACATGTAGGGTCACCTCCTGGTCCAGCCTTGGAACCTCCGCAGATTCCTTGCCTGGAAAGTTTGGGACTGTGCGCCATGGCCAAGAGCGGCTCTCTGAGTATCCGCGTGGTGGAGGGACGGGCGCTACCCGCCAAGGATGTGTGAGTCCCAGGGTGCCCACTGGGGTGCGTAGAAGGGTCGTGGGGGCCCCTGTCTGAGACTCGCTGTTGGGGGTCCTCCCTCTCTGTTCTGTGGGAGGGGGCGCCCAGGTTAAGCAGGTGCCGCGCCCTGCTCTTCCCCGCCCCTTTGGGGGGAGGTGTTAGGAGGGTGTCTTTGTTCTAGGATGTCCCCAAGTGAATCTTCCAGGACGGGAGAAGAGATCTCTAGACCTGGGAGTTGGGGTGGGGGGCCTCAGTGATCCCTTTCTTAGCTTCAGCAGGTGTTGGAGGTGGGGCTTCTCTGAGCGACAGAGGGGGCTATCCAGGGACTAGTGGTAAAGCCCCCAAGGACTGTGGTCTGGATGGACTCCCAAGATTTTTGTGCCTCAGGGGTGTTTAGGTTTGTAAAGCTTCACCAGGTTGTCTGCTAACCCGGAACCCGAGTCCCCCAGTCTTGTACCTGCAAATCTAGGGTGGACTGTCTCAGATCCCCATCTGGTCTAAGAGCCATCCACATGTGCCGCACGTGATGGGGCGGGGGGCGCTGGGTTCCTCTGCCCCTGTTCTTGGCGCTGATTCTCCGGGGGCTGAGTCAGCAGTGCTGACTCAGCAGAATGGGGTTGGTTGGAGCGGATACCCCCTCGCTCTTGGTCCAAAGCCAGAAGGGGTTCTGGAGGTGTCAGCACCTGAGACAGGTGTCTGGATCCTTGGGAGGAGGTGTGCTGAGTGACCTTGAACCTGCCTCTTGCTGTCTTTTGGTGTCCCATCTGGCTAGTGTAGAGCTGGAAGGAGTTGCTGTCTGATCCAGTGTCCACCTGGGAGGGCGTAGGACATTGGCTGTGGGTGGGCGGGGTCAGCTGTGGAAAGGTGAGCAGGCATTGGACCTGGACCATTGCTTGGGTGAAAGTTCCAACTATCCAAGCTACATCCCCTCCCTTGATTTTGGGGACTTTCTTGTCCCCCAACACTGCAGCTATGCCAAGAGGGGAGCATTTAGAGTAAATTTAGTGCCCCACTTCTCTCATTAGCTACCACAAATAAATACACACCTAAAGTAAAAGCAGGGATTGCCAGCACCAGCTTTGAACTACCCTCTTCAAGATATCCCAGAGTATTAGAGATTGCAGAACTGCAGGGCGGGAGTGGCTGGCTGGCTGAAGGGACCTGACCAGAAAAAGGGCTTTTGCCTCATTGAACTCCAGCTGGTCCACTAGTCTTGGGAGAGAATTCTGAGGCAGTGGCAGATGTTGCCACTGGGCTAGGACACAGGTTGAAGGGTTCCCTGCTTCTTCTGGAAGGAGCTAGAGTCATTCTTGCATCTCGGCTTACCCCTGTCCCTCTCGTTTTCTGGCCACAGAAAGCTTTCCAGGAGACTGTGCCCCAGAGCAAGACTGAGGAGGTATCACTGTGCCCTGCTGGGTACCCTGTCTCAGTTTCTCTCATGGTCAGCTCCCTTCTCTAAAAGGGATCTTCTCAGAGCAAGCTGGGGTTCCATGGTCTATAAGTGGGGTGCTAGTTGGGATGTCACCTCATTCCCCCTTCTAAGGCAGAGAGGGCCTAGATTAGCCTGACGGTCAAGGTTAAGGTGGTGTGGCCAATTCTGCCAGCCATCATTGAGGGCTGACCATGGATAAGTTTCCTGTTTTAGCACTTTGTATGGACCAACTGGTTTCTGTTTTTTGTTTTGTTTTGTTTATTTTGTTTTTTGTTTTTTTAATATTTATTTTATTAATTTATTCATATTACATCTCAATGGTTATCCCCTCCCTTGTATCCTCCCATTCCTCCCTCCCTCCCATTTTCCCCTTACTCCCCTCCCCTATGACTGTGACTAAGGGGGACTTCCTCCCCCTGTATATGCTCATAGGGTATCAAGTCTCTTCTTGGTTATTTTGTTTTTTAAGACAGGGTTTCTCTGTGTAGCCTTGGCTGTCTTGGGTTCACTTTGTAGACTAGGCTGGCCTCTAACTCACAATGATCCACTTGCCTCTGCCTCCCGAGTGCTGGGATTAAAGGCATGGGCCACTACCGCCCGGCTGGTTTCTGTTTTACAAATGGGGAAACTGAGGACCAGAGAGGCAGCTGTAGCTGTAAGATCACAGAGCTGATAGCTAAACACCAACAGCTTTAACGTATGAACCATAGTGGACAAGAATGGCTGAGGGTTATCCTTTCCCATGCTTGACTCAGGCAGGGGCCATGGGAGAGGCCAGGAGTGTGGGAGAGGCCAGGGCCTGGGAGAGGCCAGCCCTGCCTGCCACCCTGGCCCCTACCTGATAGGGGCCTGATAAGGCCATGTGCGTCATGGTCCTGGAAGAGATGTGGTGAACTCTGCTCCCTTGAGGGACCTGGGGCCAGCCAGGTTGCCTGGGAGAAAACTGTATCTCCAAGCCTCCATTCCAGCTGATCTCAGTCGGTCTGGGTCACATCTGTGCTGGGGAGACTGAAGGATGATGTGGATAAGCCTTGGAGGGAAACTGGGGGACAGGGAAGGACTCATGAGCCAGCCAGCCAGCCAGCCAGCCAAGACCCAGATTGCAGCCAGCATCTCTGTTCCCTGTGGTTGAGCACGTGAGTGGATGGCAGGGGGAAGGCAGCACAAGCCACAGAGGGGACACGGCTGGAAGACCTGAGCTGTAATCCTGTCAATACCGTCCATCCCACCATCCTCCAGAACCTGCACTCTACACATCCGTTCATCCAGAACCTTCCCTGCAGGACCACCCTCAAACCGTGGAGGAGTAGGCACAGATGGCACCCCAAGGAGGAGTCAGTTTAGAGGTTGCAGGCAGGCAGAGACTGAACAAACCACACAGATAAACGGTGTGCAAGATGATTTAGGTTTCAGAGGGCAGTGGTTATTTCTTTCTGAGATTTACTCTGACTATGGCGTCCAGGCTGGTCTTCAACTCCTGGGTTCAGCCTAACCTGTCTCAGCCTCCGAGGAGCTGGGGCTGTGGGTGTGGCCCACCCCAAATGGCCAATTTAGAAAAAGGGTTAATTTAGACAGTGGAGATGGCTTTGGGAGTGAGGTAGCGGAGACCCAGGTAGGAGAGCTGGGGTTGACTGGTGACTACTATTGTAAGTGGGTGAGGCTGGCTTTGATTGGTTTAGGCCTCAGGGCTTTGTGAGGGGAAAATAGCACATGTCTTTTGGGATTTGGGGTTTTGTTTTGTTTCTCTTGCTGGGGAGGGAACCCAGGGTTTGAGTGTACTAGGCAAACAATCTACCACTGAGACATACTCTGGCCCTACAGTCATCTCTGTGGGTTTGGTTTTGAGGTCCTGGACCCTGGTGTGTGCCCGCAGGTCCTTCCTGCTGATGGAGGGGGACAGGGCAGGCGAGGGGCCCAGAAGTTGGCATTAGGGTCTTGTCTGTGGCAGGGAGCTCAGGTAACTCATGACCCGTCTTCCATACCCATCTCTCTCAACCCCTCCTGACCTCTCTGGGGTGGGTGTAAATGTCTGTTGGAGTCATATAGTAGCAAAGGTGAGGCCCCAAATCGGGAAGGAGCAGGCTTATACTGCCTGTGGGTGGTGGCTGAGTGGCTTGGGCCGTGGTGACATAACTTGTTGATGTTCCTCAAGGTCCTGTGGTATGTGACCCAGGGTAGGTCCCCTCCCCTCTGAGGGCCTAAGCGTCACCCTGCCTAACGTGGGGATTTGGGCTCCCACCATGGCTGCCCTTCCAACATCCTCCTTGATCTTTTCCTCCCACAGGTCTGGGAGCAGTGACCCCTATTGCCTGGTGAAAGTGGATGATGAGGTGGTGGCCAGGTGCGTAGTCAGCAGGGGATGGTGAGGAGAAGGGACCCAAGAAGGAGAACCAGTGCTTTCCAGGGGAGCAGGGAGTGTAACCCCCTCCTTTGGAGGGAGGGGGGTGTTCTTTCAGGCTTCAAGGGGCCTGCTTATGTCCTGGCCTCTAGGGTACTCCACTGGGGCCAATGTCAATTGTTCAGTGTCCTGTGTCTGGGGACCTGTGATGTCTCTGTGGCTCCCTGAGCTGACTCAGCCACCACCAGGCTGTGCCTCTCCAGTGGCCTTTGGGGGAAGGGGACAGGCATCTCACGCTTGGCTGGCTCTGGCCTCTGGGTGCTGCGGGTGTCTGCATGTGTTATATTCGCACAAATGTTCAAGTGGGAGTGTGTGTGTGTGTGTGTGTGTGTGTGTGTGTGTGTGTGTGTGTGCGCGCGCGCATACCAGCCTGCCCATCTGGAGTGCCACAGGGCTGGTGTGAATGCTTTTGACCATGTGTGAGTGTCCGTGTGGGTGTGCAGGCCCACAGGAATCCTGTGCCTACCAGAGTGGGGATATGTGCATGTGCCTCGGAGGGGAACACAGGAGCAAGTATGAATGCATGGGAGGGCGTGTGGATGTCTGTGGGTGCTGAGTCTGGGCGGGACGTCAGCTAAGCTGGGCTTCTACCTTCGCAGATCAAGGGACAGCTCTCAGTCCCCGCAGACCTGAGTGGGTGGGTGGGTGGGTGGGTGGCTGAAGCCTTGGTTTCTATGGAGACGGCAGGATTCAGGATGCTCCTGGCACTAGTTCTGGTCCAGATGGGCTGGGAGCTGGGGGTGGGGAGCCCCCAGAGAAGGCTGACCCCTTCCATATCTCCTCTGTGTTTGCTCTATTGTAAGATACTAACCCCCGAACCTCAGGCTGGCTTTCTTTATGCCTTTAGGCAGCCCTCCTCCCTTCTCTGGGCTGCAAAGGGACAGCAGAAGGAAGCAGGCTTTGCACACTTGGGTTTGGCTGGGATGTCACTGGGAAAAGTAGAATCTTTGTTCCCAGGAGCACCCATGGTGGGAGCTCAGTCTGGGTGCCAGGCCTAGATGTTGAACATCTGTGCACCTGTGTCTGGCTCCGGCTTGACCCTAGCGTCCCCTGACTTTCTGGGTGCTACGAAGCCGTGAGTGTTCTCTCTGACCATTGTTGATGGCACAGTGACATGACTCTGCTCATGCCTGCCTCAGGACCTTTACACATGCTGTTCCAGCCATCTGGAATGCTTGCCTTCCCTGCCCAGCTCTTTTTTGCTTGATTAATTTGTGTGAGAAGCCCTCCCCTATTCCTAGCCCTAGCCTCACCCCCACCCAGGCATCACTGAGACTACCCCAATCTCAAATGATGTCTATGGTCCGGGTAGGGGGCAGGGAAGGGAACGAATGAGTGGACCACTAGGTACTGGTGGCATGTGTGTTGTGTGTTGCTATGTAAGCATGCCTTCCATGCCTTGCATGTAAACATCATGTCTTCATGTTCCAGCCTTGTGTCTATCTGGGACACTGTGTCTATGTTTACAAACAGGTTTCTCAGGATGCCTGTATCTGTGTCTGTGTGAACGTAACTCCCTATGTCTCAGCTTCCTTGGCATGTCTAGGTATGTATGTCTGTGTGTGTTTCCATGTGTGCATTTTGGTCCACGTGTGATCCTCTTTAGTTGCATCTTGGGGACATGGGTGTATGCATGTGTGACTGCATATGTATGTGCACATGCTGACTCCTTGCACCTGGGCTTGCATTTGTCTGTGTCTCTAGTGTGTGTGCATGTTGGGTCTGGGTATGCCTCTCTGGGTTCAAGGGTTTGAGTGCACTTGTTCTATTCCTAAGATGGGGGTGTGTGTACATTCTAGGAGTGTGTGTGTGTGGCCACGTCTGTCCTTGTATGTGTGTTCATGGAGATCCCTAGGTCACCCACCGTATGAGGTCCTAGCCCAGCATCCTTCTTGCAGGACAGCAACCATCTGGAGGAGCCTGAGCCCCTTTTGGGGGGAGGAGTATACTGTGCACCTGCCGCTGGACTTCCACCACCTGGCCTTCTACGTGTTGGATGAGGACACCGTTGGGTGTGTGGCGGATTGGTGGGTAGGGTGTGCATGGGTGTCCAGAGTCTGGACACCAAGAGGAAGTGTGTGCTGCCTCTAACCCCTGACCCTTGTCCCCACGGCTCCACGGGAAGGTGCGGGTCCTAGCCTGACTTTCTCTTACCAACCTTCCAACAGACACGATGACACCATTGGGAAGATCTCCCTGAGTAAGGAGGCAATCACGGCCGACCCTAGAGGTGAGCAGGGCGTGGCTGGCAGGAGAGGAAGAAGGACGTGGCCCACGAGGGCCTTGTAAGGACTGAGGGAGGGCCTGAAGCAGGGAGGGGAGGACCTTATCTCTTTAATTTGTATTTCAGTTCATTTATTGAACAGCTAATTCATGTTCATAGACTTGGGGTTAATATAGCAGAAGCATGACACCCCTGTCCTCCTGGGACTCTGCTCCCTATGCAGTGTAGTTAGCAACTTCAGTTTGGTCTTTTTTTTTTTAAAAAACAAGATCTCTCTATCTAGCCTTAAGTTGTAATCCCCTGCCTCACTTTCCCTCATGCTGGTATTCCAATGTATGCGCAGTGTCATGCCTGGCTGAGGCCAGCCTCCTCATACCTTTCTAGACACTTTATATTTGCATATGTATTTGTATATACATATATTTGCATATCTATCTATAGGATGCACCTAGGATCTCCCAAGTGCTCTGTCTCTACCCAAGCCCTGCAAGCGCCCCTCCCCCCCTTTAAACATAGATAAGCAAGAGCAATAGCTTCAGCCACCACACTGACAGACTGGGAATGCATGCTGAGCCCCCCTCTGAAGTAGGGACTTCTCTGTTCGCTCATGTTTTCCCTGTAGGAATGTGCTGAGACCTAGAGGCTCAGGGACTTGCTCATTGTGACAGCCATGACATGGGACCAATGTTGTTCAGGTCCAGCGTTTGAATTCACCACATTACACTCTGTGGTGTGTGTGTGTCTGTGTGTCTGTGTGAGTGTGTATGAGCATGGGTTTTCTCACCCCATGTGGTATCCTATTACACTTGTTTTTCCCTGGTTGCCCTTTTTAAAAAACCTCATCGTGTATTTAAATTTTTTAAACTTATTTTTATTTTACATGAGTGTTTTTCATGCAGTGCCTGTAGAGGCCAGAAGAAGGTGTTGGATCCCCTGAAACTGGAGTTACAGATGGCTGTGAGTCACAAATGGGTGCTGGGAACCAAACCCAGAGCTTCTGGAAGAGCAGATGGTGTGAGCTCTCTGCCCCCCTTTACCATGTACTTTTTATTTATTTATTTATTTATTTATTTATTTATTTATTTATTTTATTTTTATTTTTTATTTTTATTTTTTTGTTTTTCGAGACAGGGTTTCTCTTTGCGTTGTCTTGGCTATCCTGGAACTCACAGAGATCTTCCTGCCTCTGCCTCCCGAATGCTGGGATTAACATTGTGTGCCACCACTACCCAGCACCATGTCCTTTTGAGACTAGGTACCCCAGGCTGTAATGCATGAAGCCCAATCTCAGCCTCCCAATATTGGGATGGCAGGCGTACACTACTGTGCCTAGCAGCCAGCCACAGTGTACCTTTTCGGTCTTTGCCTAACAGTGCTTGAAGGATTTCTGAGTTCGGAAATAGCTGCATTTCTGCTGTAATGTCCCATCGTGCACTTGGCTGGCTCCCTGGTGACACATCTGGGGTGCTGGCAATGTGTTCCCAGCTCAAACAGTTTCAGTGAGTAGCTCTGTACTTAGTAATGGTGTCACTCTCAGGTCCCACCAGCAAACAAAAATTCCTACAAGTTTATTAATTGCATCCAACATACATTCTTGTATGTACCTTTTTTTTTTTTTCCCAAGGTAGGTTTTCGCTGTGTAGCCTCAGCTGTCCTGGAACTCACTCTGTAGACCAGGCTGGCCGTGAACTCAGAGAGATCCCCCTGCCCCTGCCTCCTGACTTCTGGGACTAATGGCATGTGCTACCACCACCATCTGGCATAGTATTCTTTTTAATACATCATAGACCCCATGAGTTTCAAGAGCCAAAGGACATAAGGACATAAGGATACCTCAGGAAAGGGCACCTGTGGGTGCTGGGCAGGGGGTATTGTTCTCATCTTGGTGGGGAGGAGGGTTACCACATGCATGTCCTACTGCTGGGAACGCCAGAAAGGGGGGTGAATGCTGATAAAAGTGGCTTCCCCATAGGGGTTTGACGGTGTATGCCTGTCATCATGGCATTCAGGAGGCTAGCCTGGGCTACATAGTGAGACTTCATTTGTGCATCATCATCATCATCATCGGTGCTGGGATCAAAGCAATGGCTCTATCACTGAGCTCTGCCTCCAGCCCCATCTGCACCTTAGTTAATTAGAGCTACAAGGGCTGGAGAGATGGATCAGCAGTTAAGAGTGAGTGCCGCTTTTCTAGGGGTCAGAGTTCACTTCCCAGTACCCACCTGTGGCTCAGAAGGGTCTGTAACTCCAGCTTCAGAGGATCTGATTCCAGGTTTTCTCATGGCAGCAATGGGGAGCCACCGAAGGTTGCCTGCTTGTTTGTTCATTTGTGACAAGGTCTCACTGTGTAACCCTGGCTGGAATTTGCTTCGCAGATCATGCAGGCTTTGAACTCACAGGCCTGCCCCCGCCTCCTGGGGACTGGGATTAAAGGAGGGGGTCCCCACACTTGGCCTTCATTGGTGGTTTTTGATCAAGACAGTGAAGAGGTTGGCGGCCTCGTGTCAGAAGCGGCTGTTTTGCAGGGATCAGGTCACACCAGGATGAGGCTAGACAGAAAGGATCAGTGAGGCGTCTTTGTGGTGGCCTCACTGTGACAGGAGACTGATAGGTCCCTGGACTTGGAGGTGGTGGGGGAGAGAGAGAGGAGGCCCTTCTATGTCCAGCCTCATGAATGGGGGTACTAGGTCCTCAGGAATGGCTTCCCCAAGACAGGGAGATCCCAGGAAAGGAAAGACTTTATGTCGGCCTCATATCCACCCCACAGGTGTCCTCAGGCACTAACCTTGATCTAGTTAATCCCTCCCAGGTGTGCCTGGAGGCCTAACTTCTAGAATCGGTCAAAGGATCACGCTAGCTAGCCACAGTTACAGGTGCTTTGAGAAGTCAGACATTTGGAGATAAAAGGGCAGCAGGTGATTAGAGCATTGAGCTAGGCATGGTGGCCGCAGGTGTGACCGGTGCCCTCAGAAGGTAGAGGTAGGAGGGGCAGGAGTTCTGGTCTAGCTTGGGCTAATTAACAAGACCCTGTATGGAAACAAAAGAGAAACAAATGGGGAAGGATGTCTGCCAATGAGGGGTTGAGCAGGAAGCCCACTTCCCTTCAGCTACAGTGGGAGTCAGACAGAAGTCAACAGATGATGTGCTTAAGTGTGATGAAAGGTGTGGTGTGTGTGTGTGTGTGTGTGTGTGTGTGTGTGTGTCTGAGTATCTCTGTGTGTCTGTGTGAGAGTGTGTGTGTCTGAGTATCTGTGTGTGTGTGTGTGTGTGTGTGAGAGAGAGATTCATGTCCTGGGGTGACCACAGGCTTAACATCAGTCCCAGAGCTGCACTGCCCATATGCAGACTCAACCTCTGTTGTTTTCTAGCTGAGGGGTCCAGGGCAGAGGCCTATTCTCTACGCCTCAGTTTCCCCCTCTGACATGGGGCTGATTACAGACCGCATCTGAAGTGCTGCGTTATTGGTGGTGGGTCTGAGCTGACACAATGCCTAGTGAGTGTCAGGCGCTTCCTAAACACTCGTGTGTGTTCTCCAGGGATCGACAGCTGGATCAACCTGAGCCGAGTGGATCCAGATGCTGAGGTGCAGGGTGAGGTCTGCCTGGCGGTGCAGCTGCTGGAGGATGCTCGGGGCCGATGCCTCCGCTGCCACGTAAGACAGGCCAGGTATGCTTGCCCTGAGGGAGAAGTATGGAGTACTTTGAAAATGAGAAAGGAGGGTTGGTGGGGAGAGTGCTAGCTTCGCATGCACAAGGCCCCAGGTTCTATCCCCAGAACCACCTAAATGGTGCACAGTGGTACTGTGATCCCAGCACTCAGGAGGCAGAGGCAGGAGGATCAGGAATTAAAGTCATCCTCAGTGACTAGGGAGTTTTAGGCTAGCCTGGGCTATAAGAGATCCTGCTTCAACAAAGAAAAACACAAACGCAAAAATGGACAGGAGTACTGGTGACTATGGGGACCCTCTTGTCCTTCTTGATCCATAGCTACTAACTCTCCCTCACCCCGTGTTCTTTTTGTTTGTTTGTTTGTTTTTTCAAGACAGGGTCTCTCTGTGTTAGTCAGGCTGGCCTCGAACTCACAGCGATCCACCTGCCTCTGCCTCCCAAGTGCGGGGATTAAAGACGTGTGCCACCATACCTGGCCCTCTTTTTTTTTTTTTTAAGACAGGGTCTCTCTGTGTAGCCCTGGCTGTCCTGGAACTCTCTTTGTAGAACAGGCTGGCCTCGAACTCACAGAGGTCCGCCTGTCTCTGCTTCCTAAGTGCTGGGATTAAAAGCATGCACCACTATGCTTGGCAAAAGGCAAATCTTAGCCTAGGTGTGCGGGGGACCAATGACAACCAGCCACATAGTCTAGGTGGGCAGACAGATGATCGTGGCGGGAATAGTCAAATTTGAGCCGCTCAGGGCTGGCGAGATGGTTCAACAGGTTCATCACTTGCCACGCAACCTGGAGGCCCTGATCTTGATCCCTGAGACCCACAGTAGAAGGAGAAAACCAACTCTTGAAAGTTGTCCTCTGACCTCCACACGTGTGCATGCATGCAGAGTCACACAGACACACACAGACAGACAGACACACACAGACAGGCAGATCAGATAAGTGCACACACAGACAGACACAGAAGCACACAGACAGATACACAGACACACAGACACACACAGACACACACACACGGACAGACAACATAGAC
>OU015754.1:28600329-28622777 GCA_907169655.1 Acomys percivali | reverse complement strand
TCTCTCTCTCTCTCTCTCTCTCTCTCTCTCTCTCTCTCTCTCTCTCTTTCTTCTGTGTAGCCCTGGATGTCCTGGGCTCTCTTTGTAGACCAGGCTGGCCTCGAACTCACAAAGATCTGCCTGCCTCCACCTCCATAGTGCTGGGACTAAAGGCACGCGCCACTACATCCAGCTTAACTATGGTTCCTCCGCAGCACTAACTACCTTCAAGCATATTCTGGGCTCTATTTCTTTCATGTGTTGTTTGTCTTGATGAAGCTATAAGTTCTCAGAGGTCAGGGATTGCCTGCTTCACTCACTGCTGTGTCCCAGCATCCCCCAGGGTGCCTGCCACGCAGAGGTTCTTTAATACATGGGGAACTGATGGACAGACAGACAGTCATGCTCAGAGCTGGGGGAAGATGTCTGGTGAGCACCCTCGAGGCAGGGAGAGCGCTTATAAGGAGCCGAGAAGAAAGGAGAGAGGAGAAGCAAGGGAAATAAACCTGTCATGGGCCTGGGGGGGGGGGGATCCCGAGGGCCTGTAAAGCAGGAAGGGGCCTCCCAAAACTCAGAGGCTCTGGTGTTCAAACAGCACCAGCCTGGTATCTGTTTGGCTGGCAGTGTTGCACAGCTAATAGAGATGTGGGAGCAGGGTGCAGCCTGGGAAACAGAAGGGATGCCATGTGTTAGACAATGGCCTGTATCATCAGACACATTTTTTTTTTTTTTCCGAGACAGGGTTTCTCTGTGTAACCTTGTCTTGTCCTGGAATTCTCTTTTAGACCAGGCTGGCCTCGGACTCACAGAGATCCACCTGCTTCTGCCTCCCGAGTGCTGGGATGAAAGGTATGCTCCACCACTGACCAGCAATCAGTCCCATTTTTACAAGTTACAAAAACCAAAGACCAGCCGGGCGGTGGTGGCTCACGTCTTTAATGCCAGCACTCGGGAGGCAGAGGCAGGCGGATCGCTGTGAGTTCGAGGCCAGCCTGGTCTACAAATCGAGTCCAGGACAGCCAAGGCTACACAGATAAACCCTGTCTCGAAAAACAAAACAAAACAAACAAACAAACAAACAAAAAACCAAAAAAACCAAAAACAACCCCCCAACCCCCAACACCCCCCCCCAAAAAAAACCCAAGACCAGCGAGGGCAATGGGTTCGGCTAGTCACAGAGCAGTAGAGAAAGTTGAAGCTGGGACCCAAGATGGCCTCTGTTGCTTATCTTCTCTTTTGGGCTCTGCTACTGTCCAGGGCTACAGCCTGGAATAGCGTGAGCAGGTGGGGGAAACAGGACCCCGCATATCCTGGCCAACTTAGGTTCAAACTGTGTGATCCGAGCAAGTGTCATAGTCTTTTGAAGCCTCAGTTTTGCCCTCTGAGAAATGGCAACATTAGGAGCTTCGCCTCAAGTTTCTGGGAGATGGCAGAGCCATGGGACTGGGGACACGGTGCATGCTCTGTAAACAGAAACAGGCCTGCAGCTGTCCCCCATGTGGGGTGGAAAGTCTGACTCGGTTCCTCTGGCCTGCAGCTGTGTTCCACAGCGATGGACACTGACCTCCCTCGAGACAGAGCGGATCTCCCCACCCTGTGTGTCCCCCAGGCTCATTCTGCCAGCTGGCTCCCAGCCGCAGCACAGGGGAGTGGAAAAAACCCTGGCCAGTTCCCCCACTGGCTGTGTGACTCTGGGCAGGTTGATCCCCGTCTCTGGGCCTCCCTCCTGATTGACTTCTAGTGATAAGGCGAGAATCAAGTGACAGACCATAGAGTCCTTGGCCTTTCTGTACTCTGACCATATCCCTACACTGACCACACCTCCGCACATTGACCACATCCAGTAGGTGTGAAGATCTCATTCACCTGTCCTGGGCAGACAGGTGTCAGGTGGGACTCTGTCTGTCAGGTGGGGAAACTGAGGCTGAAGAGGTAAAACTACTTCTGAAGGTCACCCAGCTAGTAGGTGGCAAAGAAGAAGCGAGGGGCTGAGAGAAAAAGGAACCCATGGGGGCAGCTCATGTGGGAGGAGACCTAAACGCAGGACCCCAGAATCCCAGGACAGATGAGGATGGATGCAGCCATTTAATGAGCGAGGAAACACGTGAGCCTAAAGGGGACAGGACACCCTGAATCTGAGGGGTGGGGTCTTAAGGGGAGCCAGCCACACCCCTCTCCTCCACCTTAGGTTTCTAGACCTCAGAAGCCTAGTATACTTGGTTCTGCGGTTCAAGCCCTGGGAGCGAGCAGTGAGTGAAGGAAGGACTCAGCAGAAGAGCTGACGACAGGACAAGGAGGGGCGGTGAGGGGGCTTGGGGAGCAGCCTGGGGTGGGTGGGGCTGCCTGCTCCATGGAGACACCCATGTGTCTTTTCTAGTCCAGTTCACAATGTGACAGGACCAGGGGTCAGTTGCCCCACCCTCTCCATCCACTCCCCTGGTACACCCCCATACCTCATGCTAAGCCAGGGGTATATTTCTTGGAGGTGGATTTCTTGGAGAGGGAGGGCGGTTGGGGGGGGGGGTCTTGACACAGACTTGTCAGGCATGAGAAGGGGGTTCTGTATGGCTACAGCAATGAGGCCTCAGGCAGGACGGAGTAGGGTGTGTCTAACAATTAATACCCCCAGGCCCTCTGTAGCTCAAATGTACTCTATGGCTTCCAGCTGCTGGTGGCACCAACCTCAAGCTCCCTTGAGGCTCCCCAGTCTGGCTCTAAGCCCCAATTTAGAACCCCCCCCCTTTGGGAGCCCCCTATCTCCATCCCACTAGGAAGGCCTGGTGTCTGGTTTCTAGAACCTTCTACATTTGCTCAGTTCCACTCCTACGCACCTGCAATGCCAGCCTGGGATGCCCTTCTTCCCGCCAGGTATGGAACACCGCATCTCCTCCCTGGAGTTCAGACATGTCCTCTGAGCTCCCTAAAGACAGCCTCTTCCCACCATGAGCTCCTCCTCATGGTGTCCTGACCTGACCACCCATTCTCTCTGGACTACATGCTACGCTGTCCCACCACCTCCCCTCTCCTCCCAGGACTGTGTCCACTGACTCTCTTGACCACGGTGTGCCTGTCTCCTGTGTGTGCATGGTGAGAACTCGGCCCTCCCAGGAGTAGCTCAGCTTTGCGAGCTCACACTCCACTCCATACATGAAGAACGAAAGTTAGGCAGGGAAAGCTGAGTGATTTATGGGATGTCCTGAAGAGGTGGCTTCCGGCACCGTCCTCACTGACCCATGAAGTGGGTGCATGAACGAGGCCTGCAACATGGATCAGTGGGAAAAGGTACCTGCAGCCAAGCCTGACATCCTGAGTTCGAGGCCCTACCCCACCAGTAAATAAATAAATAAATAAATAAAACTTCCATTACTGGATCTGTTCGTCTGGGCTGAACCCCTGCTCTCCTGGGTGATGGGCAAAAGGTACCTTTCATTTGTGGCTTCTGGAATTGTCTTTGGGTGGGGGGGATGTGTCTCAAAGTGACACTGAGAAATTTGGCAAGTAATAAACATATTAGGGCTGGGAGATGGCTCAGTGGGTCGAGTGCTTGTCACATAATGATGAAGGAAGGCTTAAGTTTCTTCCCTTGGGAGGGCGTGTGTGTATGTGCACGTGAGTGTGCGCGCATGTGTCTGTAAATAGCCAGTCACAATCCCCCAGCGCTGGCTCTGGTGGAGGGGGTGGACGGGAGGATCCCAATGGCTTATTTGCCAACCAGCTTAGCCAGATGGTGAGCTGGGGGCACTTTCCAGCTGTAAATGGGATGATGGTGGTCCCTGACTCATGGGGTCCTGCTGTCCACCTATGCTGGGATGGCCCTGGGTGCCCTTCTGGAGAAGGTGGGGAGGTCTTACCCAGGCGGGATAGAGGCGCGTGCGCTGACGCTGGTGGCCCTCTGGGGTCCTGGACGGCTGAGGTTGTTTTGGCCCGGGGTGGGCGCTCCGTTGGGGGCGCTAGGGCTCCGTGGGGGTACTCCTGGAGGCGGCGCGGGCTCCGCGGGGCCCGCAGCAGGTGTGGCCCAGAGCGCGGCCCCGGCGAAGGTAGCGCTAGGGCGCACAGCGAGAGCACCCGGAGGTCCTCCGGGTGGCGGCAGCGGCGGCGGGGGCGGCGGGGGCGCTGGAGGCGCGGCTGGCGCAATGGGCGCCTTGCGGCGCTGGGAGGCCAGGATGGCGTTGGAGGCGGCGCGCGTGCTGTTGACCAGCAGGCACTGTTGACAGGAGCAGGGCTGACCCGAGCTGGCCCCCACGGGCCAGGACTGCGACTTGGGAATGGAGCCGACCGTGAGCGGGTAGGCCAGGTCCAGGCGACGGCGTAGGCGACGGCGGCGGCGCGTCTGGCGGTTCATCTGGGACATGCTGTTGAAGTAGATGAGGTAGCAGAAGCCGAGCGACGAGAGGTCGAGCCACGGGTGCTGCTTCTCGTACGCGTTCTGGATGGTGATGCAGATGTCCATGTCGTAGGCAGTCCACGCGCCGCCGTCGTTCTCCCACTCCCACACGATGCCCTTGCCCGGCGCCGATGACGGGTCGTAGAAGTTTCGTCGCACTGGCCGCATGGTACCTGCGCTCAGAAGGGAGAGAGAGAGAGAGAGAGAGGTGTCAGCACAGGTCCCCAAGGGGACCTTCAGAGCCAGGAAAGAAATCAGCGCAGACAGAGAGAGTCAAGATATGGAGACTGGGCTGCCAAAATGGCTAAGCGGGGAAGGGTGTTTACCACCAAGCCTGACAGACAACTTGATTCTAATCCCAGAGCCCCACATGGTGGAAGGAGAAAGTCGGCTCCTTCGGGCTGCGATCTGACCTTCAATTAACTAATAAATGAAAGCCATTAAATGCTAAAAGGCATGGAGGCTGCTGGG
Source organism: Acomys percivali (assembly GCA_907169655.1). Taxonomy (NCBI): domain Eukaryota; kingdom Metazoa; phylum Chordata; class Mammalia; order Rodentia; family Muridae; genus Acomys; species Acomys percivali. Next base: position 28,617,943 of record OU015754.1, on the reverse strand, counting down.
AAAGAAGGCGGCGGAGGCCCAGTCAACATATGGGGAAACAGGTGCACTAAGGGGCCAGAAAGGGAACCAAAGGGGAAAAAAGAGTAAGGGGTGGGTGGCCCTGGAGAGCCAGCCTACCCTCTGCAGGAGCAAGATGGACCCTGAAGATCCTGGTTACCACATGAGCAGGGAGAAAGCAAAGGTGGGTAGTGGCCACACAGAGGGCAAGTGCCCACTGAGCTCCCTCCAGAGACTCCCAGGGTGCCCAGCAACCTGAGCATTTGTGGGTTTCTTCATTCACACGGGGCCCACTGGATGCTCCCATTGGTCCACTCATTCCTTCACGTCTTCCCTCATCCCTCACTTCATTCATTCAGCCATCTCTCCATTCAGTCAACCACACCTTCTTGTGTGATATCCCGGCTTGCAGGTCGCCAGTGGCTTCCCTCCTTTTTTTTTTTTTTTTTTTTTGGTTTGCGCTGTCCAAAGCTTTACCCCTCTGCCCGAGAGCCACACTCCTGAGAAAACTGAGGGGACCAGTGACTGACAATGCTCAATGCCAGCAGACTCCTCATTACCTTAGTTGGCTCTGGGTTGCCTAGTTCAGGTACTGAGCGCAGAAATTCATCTCGGGATTACAAGGACACAGCTGTGGAAAGGCTGCCACCTGCTACAAAGCTGTGGGAAGTCCCTCCCCAGGCCTCTGTGGCATGGACGACAGTTAATATTGACAGGGCCTAACACCCATCACCTAGAAGCCAAACCTCTGGCCATGTCTGGGAGGGCGGTTTCTGGACTGGGTTAGTTGAAATGGGAAGACCCACCTTGGATGTGGGCAGTACCATCCCTGTGGGCTGGGGGGTGTCCAAGATTGCATAAGGAAAAGAAAGCAAGCTGAACGACCGAAAGGCAACATTACTGTCTCTCTGCTTCCTGACTGTGGAGGCCACATGGCGACCGGCCACCTCCTGCCATCACCCCCTCCTGCCATGACTGATTGTACCTCCAAATTGTGAGTCAAAATAAGCCTTGCTTTTTGTCAGGCATTTTGTCATGGCAATCCTCAGTGTTCTTGTATGTAAAATGGGGGTGTCAACACCTACCCCAAAGAACTTCTGGGGGACAAAATAAAAGAAGACATGACAGCTGCTTAGCACATGACTGACAGCATACAAAAGCGATCATCCAGTGTTGGCTGAGATGGCTGCTATCACACACATGACCCACTTTCAGCGTCCCTACATAGTGAACTCCTAATCATCCCATTGCATGCCCAGCCCTTCCAGCAAGGCCTTCTTAGTTTCAGTTGTAGAAGCTGGCGCATGTGGCTCTTGTACTGTCACTGAATCATTTCTGCTTTTGTCTCTTGAACTGCCTGATAACTTCTGGGCTTCTCAGGCCAGATTGGTGCCACAGTGGTTTCAAAACCTGTCCCTAAGGAAGGTACGTGCAGTTGAACCCGAAGTCTGTGGAGCAGAGGGGCAGGGGAGAATCCGAGCTGACAGGGAGAGGGGGAGGTGGACCTTGGGCAGTGGAAGAGAGCTCTGGAGATTGCCTTGGCTACTCTGCAGCAAAGGATTCTGGGAGCTGGCCAGCCCGCATCTCCTCCCTGGGGCTCTGTTTACCAGGCATGGATTTTCTTGCCTGTTTAGTGGTAGTTATTAAAGGCAGTGTCCCTGGAGTCCTTTTGAGAACGGATCGGAGCCTGGAGAGCTAGAGTAATTAGGGCGGCTGTACCCGCCCTACCAGACCCTGCACCACTGCACCCGCTGCTGCCCTGCCGGTATATCCACCCTTTCAGCCCAGGGGGTTGTGGGGAAGGGAGGCAGCTGGCTCCCAGTGTCTGCTTGGATTTGGATCTTGAGATTTCCTAGGCAGCCGTGCCGGCCTCCTCCATGGTGGCCTTGGCCTAGATTTGTGGAAGAGTACAATGAGCCCAGGACTGAATGCCCAGTGTGTGAGCCTGGGAGACGAGCCACCGCTTAGGTCTCTCCAGGCCTGGGCTGGCCACCCAGAGTGGGATCCCAGGGCTGTCAGTACCTGGGCCCAGAGGATTGTCCTGGGCCTGATGTTGTATGTGAGCTTTTGTGGGCACTTCTTCCTCCTCCTCTGGCCAGTAAGAATAGATAATTGAAAAATTGCCTCAGGTGACGGGGGGCTGAGGGCTAGTGTCTGCTAGGGGGCTGCAGGGCTTGAGACAGCACGGAGGTGACAGTCAGACAAGGTAGGGAACATGAGTGACAGAGACAGAGAGAGATAGAGAGACCCACAGACAGACAGAGACAGAGACAGAAAGACAGAGAGACCGACAGAGAGAGAGAGAGACAGAGAAAGAGAGAGACAGACACAGAGAGACAGATAGACATAGAGACACAGAGACATTCACTCACAGATTATCAGAGGCAGCAAGATCCCTTTGGGAGCTAAAGGGCAGGTACCATGTGCCAGATCAGAGAGAGGCTCGAAGCCTGGCAGTTGGCCAGCAGAATCAGGAAGGACCAGAGGCTGAGCCTGAGACTCAGTGAGAGAAGGGAGGCTGGGGGTCGGGGGGGTGGGGGGCACAGCATCACCAGAAAGCATCAGTTGGTACCACTAGACACCCTATTATACACACTTTGCTGAGCACCTACTATGTACGTTCCCTGCAGGCTCATTGCTGTCCTCTCCCTCCCTCCCTTCCCTCTCAGACCACACAGACCTGTCCCTCTTAATGGTTGAGGAGACAGGTCTAGAGGGGTTAGATAAGTAAGGGTTAGAGTTGAGAGCAGGGCAGAGCAGAGGAAAGCTTGCTTCCTGAGGCCTCCAGCTTAGCCAGGTGGTAGCCTAACCTAGAATTCTTCCGCTCACAGGAAGCTTACTACCTCAATTTGCTTTCCTACCCAGACAACCCCACCAGCCAACACATACCTAGAAGCACAACGTGTGTGTGTGTGTGTGTGTGTGTGTGTGTGTGTGTGTGTGTGTGTCTCACCCCCAAGCTTGAATACTTCAGAACAGTGACTTTGTGGATAGAAGTAACCCTTACTTGTCCCTTTGGCACTAAACAGTCCCCGGTAGGAGCCCTTCCCTTTGGGGATGGCTTCCTGGAGGAAATGACCACAGTTAGGGGCATCCAGACCTGGTGGGAAGGAGGACCCGTGGGAGGCAGCCATGGATGTCCTGTCAAGTGGGAGCCTCTGACTGGGAGTTGGGCAGTGAGTGGGTTGAGCATCTCTGGCTGGGGGAGGGGTGTTGTGGGATCTTTAGTGATCCCAGGAACGAGTGACACAGGCAGCGGGCTTGTCTCCCATCCCATCCTCAGCCACACTGTGAAATGGAGCCAGCTGCCCTACCTATAGCTGAAGATGCACAGGTGCCTGGCAGTTCTGGGACACACGCAGGGTCATCTGCGGTTCCCTGGTCCAGTAGACTCCAGCCTGGGACCACCTGCCTTCTGTGGCTGCTTCTTTAATCATGTATGTTCACAAGTTCCCATCACCATGGAGGAAACATAGGCAGAGAGGCTACATAGCAAGAAAGAGACATGGCTGAGGCTGATGTAGAACCCCAGCCCGGAGTATTGCAGCTTTGGATCTCAGGCTGTCTGCAGGGCTGGTGCAGCCTCCTGCAGCAACAACAGTGGCAGCTCTGTGCCGAGTAAGGTCTTTTGATGTCGTCTTCCCAGGGGCAATCCATCTGAAAAATGGGGAAACTGAGGCTCCTCAAGAAGATACACAAGTTCAGTCCTGGCAGTGGATGACTGGGGTAGAAACAGCTGGCTCTGGGTCAAGGGCTTCCCGCTCCAGCCACAATCGATGAACCTGCAGATCCTGTTTCTCTCTGATTGCTCCTGTGGGACTCTAAGGCTTGGCTCTGGCCCATTAGTGGTTTGGGCATGGGGCTGCCCAGGCTCCCTAGGGATGCGCTGCTGGTGGTGGGGCAAGGAGGACTTGGGGCCCCCAGATTCCTTCCACTCTGTTTGATCACTGATGCCCCAAGGCTGCTGCAGTGTGTGTGTGTGTGTGTGTGTGTGTGTGTGTGTGTGTGTGTGTGTCTGTGCACCTCATCACCCTGAGGCCTCCCTGACACCAATTCCCATACCCTGAGATCGAGATGCCAGCAGCTAAGAATGGGAAGGAGATGAGGAGGAGACAGAGGGACCCTGAATCCTCCTCCTCTGGGTCCCCCAAGCTGTGTCCTTCCAGCCTGTGAAATGAAGATGTTACTTAACAGCAGTAATCTTGGGGGCTGCCACTGGCCAAACCCTGAGTGTCTGACATGTTCTTCTGCCCTCCCAGTTTTCCTCCCTGCTGAGTGTAACTATCTTGGCTTAAGTCTGTCCTCAGATAATCTCCACCATCTCAAAGGAGAATCAGAGACTTCCCCACAGGCTCCATTAATACCCTGAGTTCTAGAGCACCAAAAGCTAGGTCGCTAGGTGACAGGGTGTCTGCATCCCCTTTAGTCTGGCTATACCCCTTATCTGGAAGGTTGGGGCAGGTTTTTTCAGTCTCTTTTGCACCTCAGCAGCAGCAGCAGCAGCAGCAGCAGCAGCAGCAGCAGCAGCAGCACAAGGTCAACACTGTAGAAACGATGGCTGAATCTGAGTGAATGAGTGATGCAACGCATGAGTGATGCAATGAAGGAATGATGCAACGAAGGAATGATGCAACACGTGGATATGAATAATGCTAGGTGGACCATTCCTACGGCCAGGCCGGAGGCTCTCACTGGCATGAGTGTGGGCTTCCTCTGCTCAGCTACTGCTTGTAATGAGAAAAATCGTGAGCAACATCTAAGAACTGGGAGCGTAGGCAGGTGTAGTAGCGCATGCCTTTAATGCTAGCATTCTGGAGTCAGAGGCAGGTGGATCTCTGTGAGACTGAGGCCAGCCTGGTCTACAGAATGAGTTCTATTCAGGACAGCCAGGGCTACATAGACCCTGTCTTTAAAAAAAAAAAAAAAAGGTGTGTGGGGGGGAGGGAGGGTAAAGGACATGTTAGTCTGGGTTCCCAGATCCTCAAATATCTAAAGACATGGCTACAAGGGTTGGTTTCCTAGGCAACAGGTAGCCGAGCTGGGTCAGGGCCACCCTGTGCACATGACTTTAAGTGGTTTTGTCCTTGTTTTTTCCACTGTTTGTTTTGAGATTGGGTTTCACTAAGTAAGTAGCCTAGGCTGGTTACAAATTAACAATCCTGCAGTAGCCTCCAGAGTGCTGGGATCACAGATGCCATACTGTGCCCAGTGTCTTTAAGGATCTATTGAGCACCTACTCAGTGCCATGTGCTGGTGGATAAGAGACTCTTAGACCTGTGCTTTTCCAGCCTTTGCCAACACTGTTATCTAGTTAGGCAGCTGAATTTGCAGCCTCTGCACAGATAGGGAAACTGAGTCCCAGACAGAAAAACTCCTCTGAGGTCACCTACCTAGCTCATCAGAGTTTCAACTCAGGGCACCTCTTCCCCGGGCCTGGCCACTCACACCTTGACAGGAAGAACACCCCCCCCTCAAATCCCTCCAATTTCATCTGAGCTCTGCTACTTGGTGGCCCCATTGGAGCCCAAGAGAGAGGGACAGAGATGCACAGGGACTGTGGCGCTGTCACCGTGGAAGAGGTGGCCATTGGGCTGCAGGTGTGGGCAGGCTGTCTTGGCAGCCACCTATGATGACTGGGCCCTTTGTTCCAGAGCTCAGGGCTCCCTGCCAGGCTCCTTCATGTACCCCAGTCACTGAGTGCCACTGCTGTCTGGGCAGGTGGAGGTGGCAGCCTGGACCAGGTCCAGAGAGACTGTGGGAGGGGCCCAGAGAGGCTCTGCCATAGAGGCAGAACAAGGGCACAGCCGGGCAGGATCTGGAGGAGGCTCAGCCAGCCCCAAGGTCATTGGCAGCCCTGTGTACTGGACGTCTCTGGTACCTGGCTTCCTCTACTATCCTCTAGACCCTACCAGAACCGAAACACTCAGAGGCAGGCTCTCTGTGTACACTCTGCTGATTGTAACATTCTTTTTTTTTTTTTAAAGATTTATTTATTTATTGTATACGAGTGTTTTATCTGCAGAAGAGGCATCAGATCATGTTATAGATGGGTGTGAGCCACTATGTGGTTGCTGGGAATTGAACTCAGGACCTCTGGAAGAGCAGGTGGCGCTCTTAACCACTTAGCCATCTCTCCAGCCCTGATTGTGACATTCTTAACACTTGCACACAGTAAGCGCTCATTAATCATTCCTATTGTGTTTTTTTGGGGGGCGGGGGGACAGGGTCTCACATAGCCCAGGCTGGTCTCAAGCTCTCTATGTAGCTGAGGATAACCTTGAATTTCTGATCCTTCTGCCTCCCTAAGTGCTGGGATTAGAGCTGTCCCCCACCATGCCTAGTTCATGCAGGGCTGGGGATCGAACCCAAGGCCTCAGGCATAGCAGGGAACATCATTAACTGGGCCGCATCCTCAGCCCCTGTGAACCGATTTGTAAAGGCTGAACAGTCTGGCCAAAGCTACTGTTGCTGGGGTCCATTCTGCAGATAAGGAAACAGGCTCTGGGACACTGTGGGCCTTGTCCTTCTCACTATGTCCAGCCTGGGAGCCCTACCCTCACCCATGGGATCCCAAGGGTGTCTGTGTTGGGTCTGCGGTCCCTTTGCCTGGCATCCTAGGCTAAGTGGGTTCAAGGTGAGTGTCTAGGAGGTCTGGCCAGTGCAGAGTGTGACACTACTGTGTCAGTGGCGAGGTAAGAGGGGGAAGGTTCAGGGACACAAGGGTGGAGGGGGATTGGGGAGGTCCCTGGGGTCCCACCATGAAGAGGAATTTGGGCATGTTACTGCCCCACCCCCACTTCCCATCGTGACTCCTCCTTCTCACTCTCATCTCCATGAAAGCCTCACCCTCTTCTCTACCCTCCTCATCCTCCTCCATCAGGGTCTTATCCCCTCCCTGGCCTCCTCCCCCTTCTTAGCCACACCCTTCTATATCACCTGCTCTGCCATACTTTCTCCTCCATCAGACCAGCACCCCCTGGTGCCTCCTGGGGCTTTCAGTACTCCCTCACTTTTCAAATAGACCCTGTAGCTGCCACCGGAGAAGAGAGGAGGGGAGCAAGGCAGGAGACACTGTGACCCAGGTCTCCTCACATAAATAGGACCATGTGGCCATCCAAGGTATCATGGAGCAACCTTGGGGAGGAGAGGGGATCTGCAGTACACCCTGAACCACCCCCCTGCCCCGTCTGTGTCTCCATCCCTGGCTGTGTCCTGGACCGGGGTGGGGAGCCCTACTCACTGTAAAGAAGCCTGCCTACCCAGGCTCACCTGTGCCAGCCTCCCAGGCCTTGAGATTAACGATGCTGGTACATCTGGTCCCTTGGGGGCCTGGCCGCTAAAGGGCAGCAGCTGGCAGCCAAATCTGCCAGGCTGAAGGGCCCCCAAGGGACCACCTTTGCCTTCCCCTGCTTGTCATAGCTTCCCTCTGCCCCCAGGCCTGAGTGTGCCTCCTGGGCTGACCCTGGCAAAGGCCTGCACACCCACGGGAGCCCACATCATCTGCTTGGAACACCCTGGCCTCATCGGAAGGCACTTAGGTCATTCTACCTAATCGCCCGTAAGAATGACGTACAAGAGTGTTCTACAGGCTTCTCGTGAAGCCGAGAAACCGTCCCGGGGAAGGGCTACTGCAGGAAATGGAGGCCCAGAGAGGTGAAGTGGCTTGCCCACAGTCACTCAGCCAGCCTAAGTGTGCTTTCACACACCTTTCTGTTCGCCTCAGTGTCAGAACCAGGCTCAGGAGTCATTTCTATGATGTGATGGCTTTTTTAATCTCTCCTAGAATCTGGCATGAATTGGATATTGATTGATAAGATCTGAAATTGATTGATTTGGTCTTTCTCTCTGAAACGCACGCATGCACGCACACCGCCTCCCTGAGAACTCAGCCCAGTACCAAGCCCTGGGTAGCACCAATGACTGTCCAATAGGTAAATGACAGAGTTCGAGGCTAGTGGGCATAACAGACAGCAGACCCCCAAAGAACAGGAGTACAAGGGAGGTACTGTGGCCTGTGACAGGGGAGTTGGGGACACAGGGACACAGCTAGGGCTGTGGATGGCTTAGCTGGACCCCCTCCTTCCAGTTTTTGCTCTGGCATCAAAGCCCTAGACCTGCTAGGCAAGGGCCCCAGAGGTGTGGCATTCAGAGACGCAGCCCCTAGAGGCCCCAAGGTAATTCTGGATGTCCCTGCCTTAGTTCAGACCCTGACAACAAGCCCAACAGAGCTCTCAGGGGACAGGGAGAAGAGACACTCAGCTCTCATCTCTGTCCTTGAGATCTGACTTTAAGGAGCCTAGTTTTGGTCTGGGAGAGAAAAGCTGTGTGACCTTGGGCAGGCCGCTCACCCTCTCTGGGGCTTTGTCTCCCCTCCTCCTCCTCTCCCCCCAATCCGGACTGTAAATGTTGAAAGCGGTTTTTGGTGGCAACAGCTGTCTTTCCTCCCTGGTCCCCTCAGTCTAAGTGCTCAGGCAGGACCTACCCCTCAAGGCAGGATGAGGGATGAGGGATGAGGCATGAGAGAGTCCTGGCTGCCCAGAGACGGGGTGTAAGTCCCGCAAGCCTGTTTCTTGAGACAGCCTGCATTTTGAGACACAGTTGCCCGGGGGAACTTAGCTGTCTTTACAGAATGGATAAAGAGGAAGATGGGGGACACCTGCCACATAGGAGCTCTCCATCCTCCTCCACAGCCTCCCTCCCCAGCCACAGAGACAATGGAGCCTGATATCAGCAGGGACCAGATTTCTAGCTGTGTAGAGTGGGTCTGGAGCAAGGCTCTGGGGCTGCTTAGCTGTGTGATTCTGGGGCAACTGAGTTGCCTTCTCTGGGCCTCAGTCTTCCTATCTGGGCTCCAAAGCTTGTAGGCTTCAGAGAAGGTGTGTGTGTGTGTGTGTGTATGTGTGTGTGTATAGGGAAGCCATTCCTAGCCCCTAGCCCCCACATCCTGGTGGCTCCTCTGTTTCTGTGAGCCCATTTAGCCAAACCCCTCTGAGCCTGGCCATTTGCAATCACCTATGTTCATCTGAGGTGGGGAGGCTTTAGACAAAGCCTTAAGCTTTGGGAGCCCAGCCTGGGGCCTGTCATCTCATCTACTCAGAGACTGAGAAGGAAGGTCACAAGTTCAAGGCTATCTGGGTAGACCTTGTCTCAAAATGAACACTAAAGAGGGCTGGTGATGTAGCACACTGTGTGTGAGGTCCTGGGTTCAAAGTTCAAGTCCCCTAAGCAGAAAAGATAAGCATCATCACCCGCGTGGACATGCAAGGGAAAACCTAGCAAGCAGCCAGTGGGGTGTAACTGTTAGGGATCTAATATCCCAGCCATGGGATGTAGCCTCTGCCTCCACTTGGGAGGCTGTGGGAACCTCCCCCCCCCCCCACGTGGAAGCATCTGGGACAGCTGAATAAACAGTGATCCTGTCGTTTCCCCCTAACCCTCCCCATGTGACAGGTCTGTCCTCTCCTCTTGTCCCCAAGCCTGACACCTGGCCCCCTTCCCTTCCCTTAGGTTGGCTGGCTGCCACGCAGGCAGGCAGACAGGACATTTGTGTGCCGGTGGCTGATGAGCAGGCTGTGGCTGTGCGCGCGTGTGTTTGCACTGAACACGAGCTCTGTCTGGCGCATCCTGAGGCGTGCCTACATCATGCTGGGTGTTCTGGGATGTTGGTCCCTGTCACACCCCCACAGGCAAGTTTTTAGAAGATGCTTTGGCAGGGGTGGGGGTGGGGTGAACGGCAGCCAGGGGTCGACGCACCTACCCTCAGCTCGCAGAGGTTAAGAGTGGAGAGTGGCTTTTGCATTTTTTTTCAAACAGTTGTAATAAAAAATAATATTTTACGAGCCGTGAAACTGGCACAAAATTCAAATGTCAGTGTCGGCCACAGTGTTTATCGAACCCATCCATAGCTGCTCATTTGCATAAGTCATAGGCAGTGCTTATGCTCAGTGTCAGGGTCTGGTCTGAGGAGCCTAAAAAGCCCACCAGCTCCTGCATTAGGCAAAAGCAGGCTCACATCTCCCCACCTGAGGACACACAGCTTTTAGAAGCTTCTAGGGGCTTTGATACCAAACAGGAGCCCTGTGTGTTTTGGGTACATATATGTGAGTTTTGGGTTTTCGGGTTTTTTATTTTTTATTTTTGAGATAACACCTCGTATACCCCAGGTTAGTCCTGAACTCACTATGTAGCCATGGATGACCCTGAGCTTCTGGTCCTCTGCCTCCACCTCTGCATGCTGGAGTGTTAGGTGGGCACCACTACATTGCCCATGCCTAAGCAATCAACTGAGCAAACTTCCCAGCCCCTGGAATTTGGGTTTACTCCTCACTCTCCCTGTCCCCTCTCTCAGGGTTAGGGTACCGGTTCACTGTGGGTTAGGAGTTGGTCTGTGAGGTGAGTTGGACTCCATTCTCTCTGGTGACACAATGTGGAAATCGAGGCCTCAGGGAGGAGCGGTCCTCTGGCCTGGTCCCCACAGCTGATCAGAGAGGAAGGAAGACCTCGAAGCATCTTGGTTCTTTCCTAACAAGCTCAGCCCAGCCTGTCTGTCTGCAGGAGGCAGCCTCCCTGGGTCCCCCAAGCTTCCCAGGATCCTAGCGTGCCCCCAAGACCCTGCTACATCCCCCACAGGTTTCCAGACCCTGCACCTTGCTGGGGGATCTTGGCTGGTACTCAGAAGCCGAGTCCCCCTTTTCCGCTCACAGGCCAGGCATAGCTTGAAGAAGCACGGAGCTGCTGTGGAGAGTAAGCAGATTGGACTAGGCCTGGGACTCTGGGGCCTTGGGAGCTGAAGAAGGGGTACTGAAATTTGAAGGAGGCACCAGAGGAAAACTATGGGTAAAGATGCAAATTTGGTGGCCTCAGGAGAGGCTGTTTCTACTTTAAGGACCCCCGACCCTCCAAGTTACAGAAAGCTAAACCAGGTGCAGGTGAGGGGAATCCCGCCCCTCCCTCTTCGCCTCTCAGACCCCGCCCACCTTCCTTTTCTATAGGAGAATGAGCCTAAAGAACTATAGTATAATCTCCAGTTCTCAGGATCAAGTCCAAAGTCATTCCCACCATCCGAGCCTTCAAGGTGTATCCGGTGCCACCCTCCCTGCCTCCCAAACTCAGTAGACTTGAACACGCGCAGTTCCTCCTCACCCCAGGACCTTCGCACTGGCTGTTCCCTTCTTCTGGGAATACCACATCCTGACAGGTCTTCCCAAGTACCCCCACATCTCTAGCTCCCAGGCTCCTGCTTGCTCCTTGACCACACAGGGACAATCAGTAGCGGACCTTGCTCCCCGCTGCACTCCAGGACCCAGAAGATCAGTAAATGTCCTTATGATAGGCTGATGCCTGAAGCTATGGAAACAGGCACACTGAAATGTCACGTTGCCGGGCCACTGGAGATGCAGTCCCTCTGTGTGTCTGGACTTATGTAGGTGCCACTTGTAAGTCCTGGAAGCTCTGGATCCACACTCTACCCTCCCTAGGCTGGCTTGTTGTTCCTGAGGGATTAATGTGCAACTAAGTGCCAGGTTTTTATTATTGTTGTTGTTGTTGTTGTTGTTTGTTTCTTTGGTGTGTGTGTGTGTGTGTGGTTTTTTGTTTTTTTGTTTTTGAGACAGGGTTTCTCTGTGGTTGTCCTAGACTCACTTTGTAGACTAGGCTGGCCTGGAACTCACAACGATGCACCTGCCTCTGCCTCCCAAGTGCTGGGATTAAAGGCGTGTGCCACCATGCCAGGCCTCAGTATATTTATCTTTAACTAATGTGAGTTGAAATAGCTACAGGTGGATAGTGGCCTCCAGGCTGGGCAGGAAGCTACATGAGGTGGGGGTGGGGGGAACGAAGAGTCTTTTCTCCCCAAGCTGGTTGCCTGTGGTGGTCACTCAGGGAAGTACAGAGGCGTCCCCAACCCCCATCACTGTCCCTCGAGGTCAAACTCATCAAGGGCTCCTTGGTTCCCACCAGGCAGGGCCTCAATGCGTACTGTCTGTCATGTGCCGCCTCAGAGGCCGGCCAGTGATGAGGCAGACACTCTCCATAGAGGTGACAAATGTCCAGCAGAGGAGAGAGGCCATCTTCAGCATCACAGTTACTATTGAACTACAGATATGGCCCCTATGGCCACCATCCACCATCAGCAGTTACCACCCACACCACACGGGGCCACCAAGATGGCCAGCACCCCCTCCCCCCAACACAAGCCACTCTTAACGTTACTCCCAGCAGAACCACCGTTTCTGACCGTTTGATGGTTTCAGACCGTCAAAAAAATTTCCACAGCCCACAGCACCTCAGCAACTTCATTACCACGTAGTCAGCATCTCCCCCTCCATCATGACCCCACCCTCACCATGGATACCATCACCACCACCACTCCTGTACCATTACCTGTCCCCCCCCCCCCCCCAACAACGCCCCGCCCCTAACCCCCAGTCAGCTTGCTACCACAGCTCTGGATTTTGATCCCAGCTCTGAGTTCAAATCACTCAGTTTCGGGGAGACTCAGTTTCTTTTGCCTGTAAAATGGCCCGCTAGGAATCAAAAAGACTTTCTGTCCGTTTGGTAAGTGGGTGTGCTCGGTGCGAGGGGCTCGGTGCTGAGGGAGGGGGATTCACTTAAGGAAATCTTTACATAGCTCCGAGAGATGGCAGTCTATCAATTTTACAGGTGAAGAAACTCCAGCTCATAGCTGCGATTAGCTTATCCACTCCCTACCCGGCGCGACCCCCCTCCCCCAGTGCCCCCTCAACTAATACAAGACACAAGGCTGGAACCAACATGTTAACCTGAAGTGGCTTGTGTTGGGCGTGTGGGGAGGCCACACTGTCCTTTTTCTTAGGGGTGGGAGAAGGAGGAAAGACCTGAATGGCAGACTCCCCTTTCAGGATGCTGGGAGGGGGAATTGTTGCGCCCCTACCCCCACTTCCCCGGGAGAGTTGGGGGCCTGGCCCGTGGAGATATCTACTCACCTGTGTCTTGCCTGAACTGATGCATGGATTGTAGGTCGATGATATAGGGCACTAGCTGGGCATCCACCTGACCCAGGACCACAGAGCCCCGGGCATCCTCCTTAAGAACGTTCTCGATGTGGTGGCACACGGTGGCCGTGTAGGGTCGCCAGCGGCTATGCTCGTTGAGCCACTCCCACACCACCACCCGGGCCACATTCTGCGGCGGGAAGCCCAGCCCGTTCACCGGCACCATCACACCTTGGCCTGGCCGTGACATGGCCGCTGCTGCCTGCGGGGCCAGGTCCCCACTGTTGCTGGCCCAGCTCCTCCTGGGCCTGGGAGCACCGGAGAAGCTTCGTCCTCTCTCTCCAGGGCGGGCAGCGAGGAGTGTGGCCTCTTTTCCAGCTGGGCTCCTCTCCAAGGCCTAGAGGCCTGGGTTAGGGGGATGGGTGGCCATCCAGACACTGCGAGGACCCCTTCCTGCAGAGCGCAGCTGTTGCACACAGGGGTGCGCGGAAGGCAATGTTTGTCCTACGTGGGGAACGTGCTCTCAATTCCTTGGTCCCCTCGGTGCAGGTGCAGAAGTGAGGCACTTGCCCCTCTAGGTTCGGCCTTTCCTCTGCTTCTCTCCCGTTCCTCCTGTCCACCACGAAGGGCCTTGTCACCCAGGAGGCCCTGGCCCCAGCCTGCTGCTTCCTGCGCGCTCAGCTCTGCGTCCCAGATCTCGTGCTACCGGGTGCCTCGGGTCCGCCCCTCCCGACGGGGCTTCCAGCACCCCTGCACCCCTGTACCCCTGTACCCCTGTCTCCTCTCCTGGCCGGCCTGAGTGGTCGCAGATCTCCCAGGGAAGGGGGCGGAGCGTGTGGATCGCTGCTCCGGAGCTGCCGCGGGAGACCCTGGGGGGCGGGGGCCGTGGGCACGCCCCACCCCACTGGTGTTCGCGACCTGCAGAGACGACAAGAAGGGGGAGAGGGCCCTTTAAGAAGAGAGCAGCCCCCTCCCCCTCCCGGGAGCCGAGGCAGAGAACAATGGGGCGCCGGTGGGGGGGAGCGGTAGGGAGGCTCGAGGGTCCAAGCCCTGCGGTCCCTGGGGTGACGGGAGAAGAGCGGGTACCAGACCCTACTACTGTCACCCGCAGTGGCCCGTGCTCGGTTGGAGCTCATCCCCCGCCCCTGGCCCGCATGCTACCGGGGGCTGCGGTGTAGGATGCTGGGACGCGGGATGTAGGGATGCAGGATTCGGGGATGCGGAATGAAGGATGTGGGATGCGGGGATTCGAGTTCAAGATGCGGGATGTCGAGATGGGTGGAGGGTGCCAGGTGCAGTTGCAACCCAGGTCTCCTCTGGGGTCACCTCCCCAGGGGCAAAAGAGCTGCAGGTCGTTTTGTCCCCGCCCGGTGGCATCTGCCTGTGGGCCCGCTGGAGCCAGGGATGTGGGGTCCCTGCGCTGCACGCTTACCGTGATCTCCGCGCTGGCTCCTTCCCTGCCGGCTCCCGGGAGGGAGGGAGGGAAGGAAGGAGGGGACCGTTCCTCCCCAGCCCGGACCTCGCCCGCCACGGGACAGACTAACAGACAGACAGGAGGACGCAGCAGTCCTGGCAAGCAAGCAGACGCGTTGGACGCGTCGCTGGGATCCCGCGGGTGGAGGCGGCCTCAGGGCGGGGCGGGTAGAGGAAGGGGAGGAGACCGATCCGCCCAGCCGCCGTGACACGCGAGTCACTGAGTCTCAGGCTGGGCCCGCCACGAGGCATCGGATCCAGGCAGGGAGACACGAACCCAGGGGTCCTGGCTCCAATCTATCATCTTTGCATTAGCGGCTAGGCCACGACCTGGTACACAACAGGCATCAAATTAGTGCTAGAATGAATGAATCTGGTATGGAGACAGCCTGAGGGCCCCTCATAAGGCCTTCTTGGATGGCTTCCCATCTCCTCACTGGAGGGCGAAGGGGCCCAGGAGGCCTATTTCAGAGCCTAATAGAACCCTGGAGCCTAGGGTGTTCAAAGGGCCCACTGAGGATAAAAACCAAGTCCAGCCGGGGCTGGAGAGATGGCTCAGCCCTGAAGAGCACTAGCTGCTTTTTCAGTAGGCCCCAGGTTCAATTCCTAGTACTCACATGGCAGCTCCCACACCCTCAGGCAGATGCAAAACGCCAATGCACATAGAGTAAAAAATTTAAAAAGCTTTTTTTTTTTTTTAAATAAGAAAGAAAAGGTCACGTCCAGCATCTTGGGAGCCTGGACAGCAAACAGACCTGCACCTTGCTCTAGTTTGGCTGCTAGACCCAGTTAGCTAAACTACAGCATATTCCCTGACAGGCACCAGCTCTTCCAGGCCAGAGGGATGAGGAAGGCATCTGTCTGTCACTGGGGAAAGGGACCAGGCTAGGGGGTGACATTTTGGAAGGAGGGAGGAAGGGAGGGAGGGAGGAAGGGAGGGAGGGGAGTAGGGAAGACCTCACACCAAGTCCCACGCAGCTACTGTAAATAACAGGTGTTCCATAAATACAAAGTGAGCACTTGGGATGGCAGTTCAAGTGTTAACTATGATGGGCCCTTTGTCCTCTGGCAAGCTGGACACACATGGAGGAGGCCCCTGGGGCCTGTGATGTTTAGATTGGGGAAGATGCTGAAGCTGCCTGGGGCTGTGGCCCAGGGTTAACGGGGCTGTTTGGGAGCCAGCCCAGAGCCGTCCTATGCTTGCTCTTCTGTCTCCCTAGGGGGTGCCGGTGAGGGCAGGGTCAAGGGCAGGCTGCAGGGGTGGGGGTGGGGCACATTCCCAGAACCAAACTGGGTCATCTGGAGTCCCTTCCCCTGCCCAGGCTCCCCTCGTCCTGCAGGGCCAGCTGCCAGCTCCCAGCTCCTGGGCTTTTCCAGCTGAAGGTCAGTGGCTTCTCAGAGAGAGCAGCCCTTAGGTCTGCACAACAGCCTCCTACAAGATTGGGAAGCACTAGAATTGTAGCCCAGTGTCTCCAAATATGAATTCCTGGGTGGGTGGACATAAAAATCAACCTGCACCAAGGAGGTAGACTTGTGTGTTTATTTTTCGGGGAGCGGGGAGGGGGGAAGGGGTAAGCCATTCACAACCATTTATAGTCACTGCCTAATGACCACCTTGTAATAGAGGTCCTCAAGGTGAGGAAGACCTGGTCTCAAAGTCACACAGGGATTTAGTAACTGAAACAAACAATGACGCTGGGCACGCCTTTAATCCCAGCACTCGGGAGGCAGAGGCAGGCAGATCGCTGTGAGTTCGAGGCCAGCCTGGTCTACAAAGTGAGTCCAGGACAGCCAAGGCTACACAGAGAAACCCTGTCTCAAAAAGCAAAAAAAAAAAAAAACAACAACAACAAAAAGAGATGAGTCCATTCTGAGTCCAGTCTAGTGTTTTTTGCTTTGTATTGTTTAAGGCCTGAGAAAACACCACACCTCCAGGCCACCTTCCTTGACTCATCCATTTTTTATTCCATGACTCCTTATGTCAGCTACTTAACCGCTTAGATGAAATGGGCTCCTGCTGAAGAGGTGCCTAAGGGCCGCCATCACGGTGTTCACCTCTGTGACCCGGAGATCACTGCACGATGGCTTTTGTTTATGGAGTGTCTGTTACATACAGCTCCTGGGAGTAAAACTATGGCCTCATTTTACAGGCAGGAAACACGATCTCCAGAAGCTCACGGAGGTTACACGATTTGTCCAAACTCCCACAAGAATGAGCAGAGCTCATTCTTTGTCCTTTGCCCTTTCCGAGGCAGTATGCCGCCATGATATTTGTTGAGGGACTGATGAACGGGACCTGGCTGGGTCTAGCACGGTGAGGCGTTTCCTGGAGGGCGGCTGGGAAGATGGCATAAAAGCTGTAAATAGCCACCTGTGGCTGCAGACCCAGAAGGGGCTGTGTCTCAGGGTACAGTCCCCAGGAGCATGTATTTGTCACTCCTGTCCCTGTCCAGTGGGTGCAGGCTTCTGGGCTCTTCCCAGCCTGTCTTTGTCTGCCTAGAGCTGGGGCCAGCTGTGTCCTGTCCTTCTGCGATTGCTAAAACCTTAAGTAGAGACAGGAAGCAGAGTGAAGACAGATTTTATGTCTTGGAGGGGTGACGGGAGGTCCGGGGACTTCCTGAGGTCATATGGCTCCTTTTGGTAAAGGTGATTCAGAGGGACCCCAGAAGGGGGTGACAAGGACCCTGGTGACAAGCAGGCATCTTGGTACGTGTTGGTGGTCACGTGGCTAAACTGCGGTCCAGATCAGTGTTTTCCCCTCAAGAGGCAGGAGCACCAGGATGACAAGAGCCCCTACCTATCCTGAAGTTCACGCCCAGTACAGCGTCCACCTGTGAGGGCTGGCCTCACTCACTTGTGTGCACCTGAGCCCCCCCCCCCCCCCCCAGAGTTCTCAAAGATGGCAGGAGTACAAAGGTGAAAAAACATTTATCCTGAGGCTGGTGAGATGCCTCTCAATGGGGGAAAGGCACTTGCTGCCAAGGCTGATGACCTGAGGTCAATCCGTGGGGCCATTTGGAATGGCAGGTAGCTCAGAGTGCCTGAGAGGGAGCTTCGATTTCTGTCCTGAAGATGATGGAGCAGAGGGAAAGAATGGAGCAGGCTAGTGGGAGGTGAGAGGAGGAAGAAGAAGAAGAAGAAGAAGAAGAAGAAGAAGAAGAAGAAGAAGAAGA
>OU015754.1:28558575-28571356 GCA_907169655.1 Acomys percivali | reverse complement strand
CACACACACACACACACACACACACACACACACACACACACACACACCATTCTATAAATGAAATGCATTAGTGATGACTGATATTGGAATTTAAAAATTGTTTTTAATATATTTAATTTTTTATTTTATGTGTATGGTTGTTTGGTTTCCATCTGTGCCTGTGTACCCAATGCATGCTTGGTGCCTACAGAGGCCAGAGGAGGGCACTGGATCCCCTAGGACAGTTGTGAGCTGTCATGTGGGTGCTGGGAATTGAATTCAGGTCCCCTGAAAGAGTAGCTATGGCTCTTAGCCACAGACCTATCTCTCTAACCCCTTAATGTCTTTAATTATGTGTCTGTGTGTGTGAGTTCAGGTGGCTGCGTAGGCTAGAGGCGTTAGGTCCCCTGGAGTTAAAGTCACAGCTGGTTGTGACACATGATGTGGGTGCTGGGAATCCAACTCAGGTCCTCTGCAAGAGCAATATGTGCTCTTAACCACGGACCCATCTCCTTAGCTTTGGGATTTTTTATTTTTTTTAAGTTGAGGTTAGCCTTGAACTCTCAGAGCCTCTTGTTTCCCGTTGTTGAGTGCTGGGGCTACAGTCCTGCAACCACTTTGGTTGAGAACCTATTCTGGTTTGTGGCTAAAGAGGAGATCAAATCAGGTTGAGGTATGTAGTTAATATTGTTGAAATTTCTTTCCTATGAATGATCTCAATAAAAAGGTAATATGGTAGCTGCCTTTAATCCCAGCACTCAGGGAGGATCTCTGTGAGTTCAAGGCCAGCCTCTATCTCACACAGCTCCACCTGCTTCTGCCTCCCAAGTGCTGGAACCAAAGCCAGCGTGCCACCACACCCCACTGTATTACTTTACTTTGTTGTTTTTGAAGGCAGGATTTTTCCCTGTGTAGCATTGGCTGCTCTGGACTCAATTTGTAGATCAGGCTGGCCTTGAGCTCACAGAGATCCACCTGCCTCCTCTGCCTCTCTGCCTCTCGAGTGCTGGGGTTAAAGGCGTGCCGTCACCATGCCCGGCTTTGAGACCCTCTTTAAAACAAGGCTACAACATAAATTACCTCCTGATACCAGTGCTTGACCAGCAGGATCAAATCCTTCAGTTTGCTGGGATATTTCTTGAAGAACTGCTCCTGCAGTGTGGTGAAGCAGACTGCGAACTCCCCTGGTGATGCTCGGACTTGATCCATGGATTTTTTGAGATCCCGGTAGACCCAGGAGCAGGGACTCACACTGAAGCCTGATGGGGGGCGGAGGGAGGAACCTCAGCTGGTGTTGGGAAGATTGGTTATTGCCTGATCTGCAAGGGGACACCTCTCTCTCTCTCTCTCTCTCTCTCTCTCTCTCTCTCTCTCCCTCTCTCCCTCCCTCTCTCCCTCCCTCTCTCCCTCCCTCTCTCTCTCTCTTTCCCTCCCTCTCCCTCTCTCTCCCTCTCCCTCCCCCTCCCTCCCTCTCTCTCTCCCAAGAGCTGATCAGCAGAGCCACACAAAACATGAGAAATAAAGGCCCCAGATTAACAGCAAAGACAAGTGTCTGCACATGTGCATAGTTTTGTGACACACAACGACCTCTACCAATCCCTCCTTACAGAGACTCAGGGCACCTCGAGGTGACAGGAGTGGGGAAGGGCAGAGGTGCACTGAATGAATTAGTTTTTGCCGGCTGAACTCCGCTCTTTGTAAATATATTTAGGTACACAGTTTTGGGCAAGCAACCATACTGACTCCCCAGCAAGGGCATGCACCTTTGCTATTTATTGACTGTTGACTCGGGCACCTGAAGTCCTCATTGCAACAACGGACGGAACATGTAAGTCTTCTAATCCTCTTAAGGGGTCCGACTTACGACAGTTAATTACAGGAGAGACACCCTAAAGTCAAATAAACTGGAGCCAGTTTTAGGTCAAGGAAAGAAGCCATGGCAACAGCAACCTATCTGACTTGGTAGAGACAATAGACCAGGCTAATTGGCCTTTTATTTAGTAAAGGAAGCAATTCCTGAGTCTCCTTGTAGGGTCTCTTTAAAAACAAAACAAAACAAAATTGAGCAGTGATTTGATTTTCTCATGCATAACCTTGTTACATGTTGCTGTATTCAAATTTAACAATGCTTTACATTATATTGCTACTGTTTACATATTATATATTACATATGACTGAGCAAGTCTACATCTAAAATATTGTTTCCATTAGAAAAATAAGCTAATAAGTGTCAACTGGAGATGAAGAATAAACCTATTGGTATATTTATAAGACAGGATCATTTAAAATGCGGTTATTTTCTCAGCAACATTGCTTCCTTGTAATTAAGTCTTATTTTGGAAGATGCAAATCTATCGCCACCTGGTGGCATCATCCTGGTACTACATGTGGATAGTTATTTCTCCTAGCACCTTCCTTGACTGGGTCAAGTGTGAGGCTGGCCTGGCCTCCTACCACCAGACTTTGCACACCAGAAGAGAGAACCCAAAATTTCCAGCGACAATGGAGCCTCACGTCTCTCACCCCTGAATTTCTCTCTCTCTCAGGGCAGGCACACCATTACAACTAAACGGACCTAGAAGCTAGTTGCTTCTAGTGACAAAGGACCAATTGGAATCAATTTTCTCGTTGCTGGGGTGGAACATCTGACAGAAGCAACCAAAGGGGAAGGCGTTCTTTTGCCTCACTGTTAGAGGGTATGGCCATTGTGGTGGGGACGACATGGCTGCAGGAGGTGACGCTGCAGACTCCGGTCTTAGACCACAAAGCAAACGCAGGGAGAATAGAAGTGGGGTTGGAAGGAGGGTGGGGTTACCACCCTCAAGGCTCACTTCCAAGCCACCTGCTGCCTCTGCCTAGGCACCCTCTTCCATATCCTCCCAAATGAGTACCACCAGCTGGGGAGCAAGTGTTCAAACACACGAGCCTGTCGGGGACATTTCACCTTCAAACCCTAACAGATGAGAAAGACCCAGGGCCGCCACCTTGCACTGTTCTCTGATCCACACCATCTTTCTGGGAATGCCATCACGTGAGTGTGGGTGGTAATCTCCATCCCATCAGAAAAGGGTCAGCAGGTGGCTATTCAAGGGCCCCTAACCCTGAAGTTTCTCAGAATTGTGGCCAATGAAGACACGTTGGCCTCCAGCTCAGAAGTCCTGGACTGTTGGTCTAGCTGAGTACACCATTGGCAGCATGGCCATGATACATCCCTGTTTTTCTGTTTTCCCATCTATCAGTCCATCTCTATAGCCATCCAGTTTCCATCTGTACACACACTCTCCCATCCATCCATCCATCCATCCATCCATCCATCCATCCCACACACATCCATCCACTTTTCCATTTGTCCACATATCCATCCATTTTTCCATCTGTCCACATATCCATCCATAGCATCCTCACACACATCCCTCCATCCATCCCTCCATCCCTCCCTTGCTCCCTCCCTCCCTCCATCCATCCACCCACCCACTCATCTATAAAAGCTTCACTTCAGACTCAAGAGTCTAGAACATTATATCCAGAGTGAATGAAATGAGAATGCAGTTCCAGACAGAGGATGCCTGGTATAGGAGCCCTTCTCTCCTGGTGTGTGTGTGTGTGTGTGTGTGTGTGTGTGTGTGTGTGTGTGTGTTGTGGTTTTAATAAGAATGGGCCCTAGAGGCTCATATATTTGCACGCAGAGTCTCCAGCTGATGACTTGTTTGGGAAGGGTTAGGAGGTGTGTCCTTGTGGGAGGTGTGCTGCTGGGGAGTGGGGTGGGCCTCTGAGGTTTCAAAAGCCCATGCCAGGCCCAGTGGCTCTCTCTTTCTGCTCCCTGCCTGTGGTTCAAGCTACTGCTATAGCGCCACGCCTGTCTGCTTCCCACCATGATGAGAAGGGACTAACCGTCTGAAACCGCAAGCAAGCCCCCGGTTAAATTCCTTTCATAAGGCTTGTCTTCATCATGCTGTCTCTTCACAGCAACAGGCCAGTGACTAAGACAGGGATTTACAAGCCCCATTTGGGAAATAACCGGTTTTTGTCTGTCACAGCCTCAGCCTAGGGGACCTAAGTAGTGCCCCACCGCTCCTAGGAAGTTCAGACCTCGCCCCTAGGCCCAGGGTCACTCACGCAGAGGATCAAAGGCCAAATGCAAACCCAAAAGTATGCTCTGGCCTTGTATGGACACTGAAAGTTGAAGGGTGTCCCCACGGTTTACTGAATTCTTGTATTTCTCATGGTTTTTCAGGCATCGTTCGATCACGTTGAGGAGCATTTGTTGGTTGGTCTGATCCTGGAACCGTTGGAAGTGACCCATGAAGAGAACAAGGGTACCATCAGAGAAGCCTCTTAGGACTGTTTTCCGGCCATAGGAGCCACCCTGCAGGGAACAGAGCAAAGGCTGTGAGGTCTGGACTCTCTGTGGGTCTAGGCAGTGACATTTCTCAGGTCAAGTGAAATCCCCAAAACGTCACCCGTCATTTTGAAAATCAGGTTGCCAGCACTAATTTATATCTATGTCGGTGTTTTGCATGCTAGCTCCAAACTGCAATAATACAAACAAATAGCCGGACATGGTGGCGACCTGCCTTTAATCCCAGCCCTCAGGAGGCAGAGGCAGGTGGATTGATGTGAATTCAAGGCTAGCCTGGTCTACAAAGAGAGTGCAGGACAGCCAGGGCTCTGTGTAACAGAGAAACCCTGTCTTGAAAAACAAACTAACAAACAAACAAACAAACAAGGCGAGGAATACTATGCAAGAATGAAAATGGTTACATGAACAAAAAAATCTCAAAAGTGTGGAGTCTAAAGATACCATAGAGCAAAGGGCCAGTCGCTGCTAATTTACTGGGCACCAAGTACAGCAGTCCTTATGCTAAGAACACTGTGTACCTCACCATCATGACACTCTGAAGTGGGGTCTAGGGTGACCTCACTCTGCAGAGCCAGACACCGAGGCACAGATTGGCGAAACAGCCTGCCAGAGTCATGCAGCCCAGCAGGGGAAGGCCTGGCTGCAGCTTGGGCCCTGTCTGTCCTCAGAGAGAGAAAAGACTTGTGAAGTGCAGTTCCTGGGATGGGGGGTAGGAGAGGCGGTGGTGTAGAGCTGCACTCAGCACTACCACCTGGTAGGGCAATGAACTCTCCCCCGGGGTCCAGAGCCCTTACCCCAACCCGGGCCTCACCTTAGCCACTCTTTCCACAGGGATGTCACTGTTGCGAAGGATGTCAGAGATGGCATCCACAGCCTGGTCTATCTTCTTCAGACATTCTTCGTTGGGCCTGAGGTTTGCCTGGATATACTCTTCTAGCTTGTGTGCTGGCACCGAGGGCACGCCAGATGACCATCCAGGTGAGCCACCAGATGACCATCCAGGCAACCCACCAGATGACCAGCTAGGTGACCTTCCAGGTGACCAGCCAGGTGGCACACCAGATGACCAGCTAGGTGACCTTCCAGGTGACCAGCCAGGCGACACACCAGATGACCAGCTAGGTGAGTCGGCAGATGACCAGCCAGGTGACTCGCCAGGTGATCCATCAGATGACCAGCCAGTTAGCCAGTTTCCCATTTTGCTTGCTGACCTTAGGAAGGCTGTGAATGGCAGGAGCAGAGCACTGTCCTGGAGGCGTCTGCCCTACTCCAGGAGTTTCTAGAAAGAGGAAATCAAGTCTACAACTGCTGCCCCACCCCCGCACAGCCAAGACTAGGAAACCGAAACCCAAATGCCGGGAGTCACTGCCCAGTAGTTGCCAGCTGGCTGGCCACGCCCAAGGATACCCCAGCTTAAAGCTGAAGCCTCCAGAGCCTCAGGGGGAGGCCAGACCTGTGTGTGTCCTTTAGAGCAGGGCTGCCTTCCCGCAGCCCCTATCTCCTCCACCCGCAGATAAGTGGAGCCTGACTCAAAAATAACAAGACCTTTGGCAGAGTGCTAGCCCAGTGCTCGCTAAATACTAAGGTAATTTGGTTTTATTGAGGGTGGAGTCTGTCCATCTACAAACTATCCCTTCCTTCCTGTTTCCAGGGGCTGGAGCACTCAGCGCCAGGCAGGGCAGTGCAGAATGAGCCCAGAGAAGGTACTGACTTGCTCAACGACACACAGCAAGGCAGGTGCGCTGGCAGATGGAGGCTTTGTTTCTGCCTTTGGGTGAGCACAGGGCCCTGAAGAGTCAAGAGTAGCTTACACATACACACACATACACGCACACACACACCATGCACACACACACACACACACACACACACACGCATGCATGCTCACATACTCACCCAATTACAAAAAGTAAATATCTAAAAATGAAAAACAAAAAGAAATTTTGCCAACTCAACACAATTATTTTGTGTTAGCTTCGAGACAGAGCCTTGCTGTGTAGCCCAAAGTGGCCTTGAACTGGTAGTCCCCTGCCTCAGCTTCTCATAAACTATTTTGCATGGCATCTTCCTTCAAGGTAGGATGGCATGTTGCATGTTGTTGTCCTATGTGGCAGATGGCTTCCTGCCACTGCCTGGGACAGGCACAGTGAGTTTCTGTTGGGAAGTGGCCTCAGAGCCCAACCGAGTGCCTGCACCGTCATGTCATAGCTAAGTATTAGCTCCAGTACAGGGGCCATGAAAGCAGCAGGGCTCTTGGAGTTCCTCCTCTAAATGAGGCCACAGACAGAAAAATGGCTGCAGGGGACACTAACGGCTCTCAGGGACCCTGCCTCAGCTTCCTGAGTGCTGGGGTTACATATGTGGGTCACCTCACCTAGCCCTAGCCACCCCACCCCCACCCCCAACCCCCCCTGCTCATCAGTATTATTCGGCTACCACTGTGGTGACCATTGTCAGAGGCTGAGGGGCTCGGGTTGGCAAGGCCCCTCTCCACTGCTCAGATGACCGTCACCTCACTCTTCACTCCAGCTCATAGTCACCCCAATTCTGGAGCCATTTTGAAGAGGGAGCCCAGCATCTATGTGGCAGGGACAAGGGCCGGTGCTAGACCTGAGGGTGGTGGGGTGGTGGCATTTCCACGATTGTATGATTAAAGCAAGCTGAGTGTAGAAGTGCACAAGGGACTGGCCAGATGACTGTCCCCACCCCCCCACCCCCAAGCCAGGGTTCTAGAGCGCGGACCCTCACTGGTTTTTGAGGTTCCTTTTATGGGGGAAAGGTTAGGGTTGATAGAAAACAGCTGTGGATATAGTTGGCTGTTAGCCCCAGGACACAAGAGTGGGGGACTCAGGGCTCAAAGCTGCCTGTGGGGTAGATTAAATGCAAGACTGTGTCGGGTAGAAGGGGAGCCGTCACAGGAGTTTAGCAAGGCAAAGGGCTGGGGTTGCAAGTTCATCACAGGTTGAAAAACATGGTTTAGGAAACAAACTTCTCTTAAGGTATGGAGATTTAGTTACAATGTATAACAATGCGGCTCCTGTTTTAGTCTAACACAGGGATGCTAGGATGGTGCCCACCCAGTCTGCTGCTAGGTTCCGTGGAAACAGGTCTCTACTGGTCACATCTGTCTAGAGCGACCCTTCTCAACCTGTGGGTCACAACCCATTCACAGTGGTCGCCTAAGATGACCAGAAAACACATTTTTTCCCGACGGTCTTAGGAACTGAGACACTGCTCTTTTCTCTGTCTCCACGTGGGTCTGCCCACATGCAGACACGTCCACATGTGAGTACCCGGAACTGTACTGATGGGTTGTGCCATTAGGAAGGTTGAGAATCACTGGTCTAGAGCTCTGAGAATGATGTGACAGCAGCCGTCAAGAGAGATCACTTGGGGTCTGGTTCGTATTCTCAGTGAGTTGGCTAGGTGAGGTGAGGTTGGTACCAACCCCGGTGAGGCCTTGGTGTTGCCTGCAACCAAGAGCAGGAGACATAGGTGGTAGGTAGCAGAGGGGATCTGGGGAAACTTTGACCCCTCAGGCTGACCCCTGTGGCCTAAGCTGAAGACGCCAGAATGGACTGTAAGGATGGAGGTTCTAGGAAGGCTCTGTCCTCCTGGCCATCCTGCATCCTTGTTGGTCTCTCTCTGGTAATGGTCCAAGGCAGAGCCAGACTGTCTGAGACACTTCTAGTGGGAGATGGGTTTGTCCAGATTCCTTTCTCTGATTCCTGTTCCTCTCCTGGGAGCGGATCACTGCCATGCCTACCCCTCAGGTGGTCCCTCTGGAGGACCCTGCTGTGGCCACACTGCCCCCAGCATCTGCCACTTGCTTCCTGTGTTGCAGGGCTGGGACATTCATAGGCTATGTCTCCCTGCCCTCCCTCCGCCCTGTGGCCCCTAGCTGTCAGTCAGACACTAGGGGATTGAAAGCATTTTCCCACGTAAGACAGACTGGTAGACATTTGTCCTGAGGATATCCTGGCATCACTCTGGTCCTCGTGGGGATCAGGGGACGAGGGATAAACACTGTCCACAGTGTGGTGGAGGCTAAGACTCTTGCTGGAAAACAGGCTAACAGTTTGCGGATTTGCAAACTCATTCCTTCTCATCTTCCCTGGATGCTTGTCCCCATTGCATTTGGGAATAGCAGACATCAGGAGGCGAGATGGTGCGGCACGACCTTTCCTGGGAAGACGTGAACAAATGTCTATTCATCCCAGACAGGGTACAAAGATTACACTAGAGCCTAAGTGGGTGAGCCAATGGGTTTATTGGGGTTACTCACAGAGCATGGGTCGGGGTGGGTGGCAGGGGTATAGGTGACCCCTAAGCACTGCACTATCAAAAAGCCTCGAGTTTCCACTGGTGATGACTCAGGAAAGCTGTACCGCATGGGCTTCTCCCGAGGGAGTGGATGGGACCGCAGGCGTGGCCCAGGGGCCCTTCCTGCGTCTTCTGCATTCCTAACACCCAGTTATCACTCGTTTTGCCTATTCCAGTGCTGTGGCCGTGGGCCCAGGTATTCTGTAGTCACCATCACAGCCTCTGCCTCATGATGGCCACACTCACAGTACATGGGGAACACAGTTGAACCACAGCTGGCTCTCTGCAGGTGGGGAGATATAAGGGGGTTTGAGAGGCTGAAGGATGCAGAGGAAGAGTGTGGCTTCTTAGCAGGGCTGAGGCGCTGCTGGAGGTGGCTGTGGGGGACAAGGGTGGAGCCCAGGGTAGATGAACAGCAGACTGGCAGTTTCAGAAATGTCTGGATCCTGGGGTGTCTAGCATGGGAGTCAGGGGTGCTGGGATGGCCACAGTAGAGGTCAATGAAGCTTGAGGGTAAACAGTGGGAAGAATGGGAGGGATGTGGGTGGGCAGGTAATCAGAAGGGAAGTGGTGTGAGGGAGCACACACACACACACACACACACACACATATATACATACATACACATGTGCATACGCACAGCATACACTGACATACATACATATACACACAGACATATACACATGGAGAAACAGATACACCCAGACACATAGATACATATATACACACACATACATACACATACATACATACATACACACACACACACGTGCATACACACAGCATTCACTGACATACATACATATATACATAGACATATAAACACAGAGAAACAGACACACATAGACACACAGACACATACATACACACACAGACAGAGACACAACACACACACACACACACATGCATGCACGTGCACATGCATCTGGTCAGATACTCTGACTATCCCGTGCTGAAGGGCTGGTGTCACTTCCTGTCAGCTGGTGTGACCACGGATCTTTCTGGACTTCACACGGCGGCCTGTGGGAAGGAAGATATGCTGGTTTCCTCAGCCTTTCTGCACATTTGAGGCCACACATCACACAGGAAGAGGCAGCACCGGGTCCACAGAACCACCACATGCCCATGTCCTCTCCCAAAGGATGCTCCTGTCTGTCTCACAGGCCCTCACCTTTACCGGCCATGGCTTGATGGGGGTGCCGTCCTTGTCCATGCAGCACAGGGCAGAGGTAAATGCTTCGGCCTCCTTGGCAAGCAGGTCCCAGCGGGCATTGTGGCCCAGGTTGCCTGTTGGGTCAGCTGGGTCCAGGATGACAGGTCTGCAATTGTACCATGGTCAGTCTTATCCCCACAGTCCACTGGTGACACTGGCTGGGCTCTCCACGCTCACCTAACACTACAGGGGCCAGGACCCCAGGGACCCCTCAGTGCCCACTAGAAGGCAAGGGTAGAAGAGAAGAGGGGATGGGAGTGGGATGTAGTGGCAGAGACAGGATGATTGTGTGTTTGGAGTAGCCTGGGCTACATAGTCTATTCAAAAGGGGTGGGGGTGGGAGACTGGAGAGACTGCTCAGAAGTTAAGTGCACTGAGTGCAGCAGGGTGGTGGTGGCGCACACCTTTAATCCCTGCACTCGGGAGGCAGAGGCAAGTGGATCTCTGTGAGTTCAAGGCCAGCCTGTTCTCCAAAGAGAGTGCCAGGACAGCCAGGGCTGTTACAGAGAAACTCTGTCTCGAAAAACAAAACAAAACAAAAAAAAACCCAAACCAAACCAAAAACAAAAACACTGAGTGCTCTTCCAGAGGACCTGAGTTCAGTTCTCAGAACCCACATGACAGCTCACAACCTTCTGTAACTACAGTTCCAGGGGATCTGGTGCTTTCTTCCAGTTTCCATGGGCTCATACATAGTGCATATATATATATATATATATTCAGGCAAAACACTACACACATAAAATTTTTTTAAAAATACTTAGAAAGGAAGTAAGGAAGGAAAGAAGAAAGGAGGGAAAAGCAGTTGTATATACACCACTTTTTCATGCTGTGTCCAGGCAAGACATTACTAATCACTCACAGTGCTGTGGTTCTCCCATCTACAGATGAAACAGGCATTGCTAATCAACTGCGGCACTGGTTCTACCACCCTCCATCCCAGCATCCATGGCAGATACCATTACCAAGCTAACCATACATTAGACTATTTCTTAGTATATACTGCCATTACCCACAAACTGTAAATGTAACATGAGTTTGGGGGACAATCTTGCTTATCTCCGTCCTCTTTGCAGAGGTGGGCAAGATGGTGAAGAATGGCACATGCTTATATAACCTGGAGGCTGCTGATGTAAAGCTGCCAGATTTAATGCATGCAGATACCAGATGCCTAGTTATACTGGGGTTTTTGAGGACTCAGGAACGCACCTATGTTTTGAGGCAGTAATCTCATGAGATAGCCCAGGCTGGCTTTGAACTAGAAACCATCTGACCTCAGCCTCTTGATATCCTTTAATTCTTTTATGTATATAAGTGCTTTGTCTGCGTGCATGTCTATGCACATACATGCCTGGTGCCATGGAAACCAAATGAGGTCATCAGGCCCCAGGAATTGGAATTACAGATGGTAGTGAGCCACCATATGGGTGCTGGGAACACAGCCTAGGTCTCTGTGAGAGCAGCCAGTGGTCTTAACTGCTTCCCACCATTCCTTCTACCTCAGCCTCTTAAATGTGATTAGATGTGATTCTGGAATGCTTTTTTTTTTTTTGTCATGGTCTCACATAGCCCAGGCTGGCCTTGAACTTGTTTTATAACTGAGGACGACTTTGAACTTCTGATCCTCCTGTCACCTCCTTCTGAGTGTTTGCACCACAGTCGTGCACCACCACATCCAGCTTACGCAGCGATGGAGATGGGGCCCAGGGCTTTGTGCAACCCTCTGGGCAACCCTCTATGAACTGAGGCATACCCAGCTCTCACATTAAATATAAAAAGCATATGAATGTCCCGATCTTGCATGCAAGTGACTCAGACTAACACAGTATTCATTGTTTGTTTGCACTTGAGTTGACCTTGGAATCTTGTGTTTATTTCACCTGGCAACCACATTCACAGGTGACCAGGAAACTGACCAATCTTCTCAGGGACTAAAAATACCACTCTGGGAAGCCACCCAGTTCCAGAGAGTGGGCCCTGCCCTTCTGTCCTCTGCTCTCTATGACACAGGAAGAAGTGGGTATCATGGGTCTGAGGTACAGGAGTCTGAGGGCAGGGTGACCAAACCTGGGCTTCTGAAGCTGCATCTTCAGGAAGTCACCGATGCCCTTGTCCTCTGCGCTGTAATTGACGGTCCAATAGATGCAGAGCTGACGGTACTGGCCGACCAGCTCCAGAACGGTGCGGAATCCCTCCGCCATGTTGAACTGGAGGTTCTGGCTGCCCTGCTCCCAGGCATACACAGTCAGGAGCTCTAGGCCATGCTGAGGGGGCAAGGAGCCCTTCCCCTTGACCACCTTGGTACACTGGGGAAGCAGGAGAAAGGAGATGTGTCTGTCAGTCTATGTTGGCAACACAATAGCTAATGCCTCACACAGGTGTAAGAGGGGCCCCTGGAATTGACAGATGGACCCCTAAAGCTTAACTGAGCACCCGTGTGTGTCAGATGACTGGCACATGGACATCGTTTGTGAGCTCTACTTTTTGGGGGTGGGGGGGGCTGTGGGTTGGCGGGTAAAGCTCATGGCCTCAAACATTCTAAAGCAAGCACTGTTACCAGCACCCCTCCAAGAACTGCACCCCACCTTGCCACTTCTTATTGTGAGATCGGTTTTCTTTTGAGTTGGCCAGACTGGCTTTGAACTTGCTCTGTAGCCCAGACCAGCCTTGATGTTTCAGTCTACTAAGTAACTTGAGATGACAAGTCTTTATCAGACCTGGCCTGACCCCACTTTATGGACAGGAAAACCAAGGTCCTCCAGGTAGAACGTGACTAACCTCACATGCTCTGCTGTGGCCAAACAGACCCCTGTCCCTTCCAAGGAAAGTCCTCTGGACACAGCACCTGGGACCCAGCATGGCTGTGTGTGTGTGTGTGTGTGTGTGTGTGTGTGTGTGTGTGTGTG
>OU015754.1:28539146-28556407 GCA_907169655.1 Acomys percivali | reverse complement strand
TTATTATTATTATTATTATTATTATTATTATTATTATTATTATTATTTTAAGACATGGTCTCTCACTGAGCCTGGAGCTAACCAATCCAGCTGTAATGACTGGCCAGTGATCCCAAGGGTCTTCCTCTCTCTTCCTCTGGAGTTAGGGTACTACAGGCATGCTCCGGTTTATGCAGCTCTGAGGATGCAGCACAGGGATTCCTGTATACTTTGTAAACTTTCTACCAAATAAGTAACAATCCCTCTCAGAAAAGAGAATACTCTCTGGAGGCTTAGCACTCCCAAGGGCTGCCACAAAGGAAGACATACAAAGTCCAGCCCGTTTTGCAGATCTTTAGGGAAATCAGTTGATTGTCATTAGGGCTGTTGATAAATTTCTTGTGTTTTTAGCTAAGAAAGAAAGAGATCTGAAAGCCAGAAAGACCAGCCATTGCTGTCTTGCTGTAGACGCCTCTGGATCGTGCTGTGCCTGCATGGATCTACTCCCCAGCTTCCAGGTGTATCAACCACCTTAGTTGTGGACATGGACATCACAAGAGCCCACCAGGTGACTGGAAGGGGGGGTCCCATCCCACAGGAGCCCCCTCCCCTGAAGCTCCCTGGGTCTCACCTTGACCACCTTGAGCACCTTGATGGTAGAGTTCCGGAAGCAGTTTTCCTTCAGGAAGGAACATATGGTGTCTACGGCTCTCTTCACCTGTGTCAGGAAATGGCGGTCGGGCTGGAGGAATTCACTGATGAACTTGTCCAGGTCCTCAGCAGGGGTCTGGTGAAGGAGGGCCGGCTGTGGAGAGAACAGGCAGGGCTGGCTCGAGCAGGATTCCAGGGATACCCGAGAGCTGTCCTTCGACATCCACAAACGATGATGCTTTCACCATCTCCTGCACTGTCCTTCCCCAAGTAGCATGGGAGGGAGGGTCTTGAGTTCCAGATCTGTTTCTAATACTGACGCTAAGCCTGGGGTTCCCCACCTTTAAATGGATATGGCCGTTCTTACCCATCTTAGTGCATCTTGCGTGCTAAGCAAGTTAAAATGGTATTGATTGTGGTCCAGATAGGATTTGCCTTTCTGGATCCTCAGTGGGGAGCAGGGTGGGGGGACCTTTAAGAAGTGAAGCCTCGTGGAATGTGCCTTAGGATGGGGTTAAGGTGGTCCTCAGGGAACCCTGAGCGAGTGATGACAGGAAAATGTGGCAAGAGCCAGCCTGGCCCTAAGTATCCCAATGGCATCTTGTCTTGGAGCATGATGAGTTCATTCAACACACATTCTCACAGCTGTGACGTCATTCATCACAGCATCCTCAACACAGCCTAGTTCACACCAGTACCATAACCTTGAGCCACCTTCTCTATAAAGTTGCCCGGCTTCAGGTATTTTGTTATAGTCGCAGAAATGGATGAAGACAGTAGGTCTTTGGGGGCTGCAGGTGGCTTATGTCTTGGGCTTTTTTTCCTCTCCAAATACACAGCCTGAATATTTGACTGGGGCCTTACTTAGAGATAAGGAGTGTGCTGACTTGTGTAGTTTAATTTTTGTCAACTTGACAAGAACTACGGATAGAGCCGGGCGTGGTGGCGCACGCCTTTAATCCCAGCACTCGGGAGGCAGAGGCAGGCGGATCGCTGTGAGTTCGAGGCCAGCCTGGTCTACAAAGCGAGTCTAAGATGGCCAAGGCTACACAGAGAGACCCTGTCTTGAAAAACCAAAAACCAAAACCAAACCAACAACAACAAAAAAGAACTAGGAATCATCTGGGAAGAGGGAACCTTGACTGAGAAAAAAACACCTCTATCATATTGACCCATAGGCAAGCCCGTGGGCCATTTTCTTCACTCATGATTGAAGTGGGAGGGCCCAGCTCACGGTGGGTAGTGGCATGCCCTGGGCAGGTGGTCCTATGTGTTCTGAGCAAGCCATGAGGAGCAAGCCAGTAAGCAGAATTCCACTATGGCCTTTGCTTGGGTTTCCTGCCTTGACTTCCCTCGGTGATGGGCTGTGGTGTGTGAGTGTAAGCCAAATAAACTAGCTGCTTTGGGTTGTGGTGTTTATCACAGCAACAAAAAGCAAATTAGATCACGGAGGCAGAAGAGAGTGAATGGGACGCTGGGCGTGGTGGCGCACGTCTTTGATCCCAGCACTCGGGAGGCAGAGGCAGGTGGATCTCTGTGAGTTCAAGGCCAGCCTGGTGTACAGAGCGAGTCCAGGATAGCCAAGGCTACACAGAGAAATCCTGTCTTGAAAAACAAAAAACCAAAAAATGAAAAATAAAATAAAAAATAAAAAATGAAGAGAGTGAATGGGATAAGGGAAACCCAGGGTTCAGCCAGGCACAGGCTTTGATCTCAGGAAGCTTGTGCGTGAGTGGGGACTGCACGCCATATAAAGGCAGTATATTTTTCCCAAGTGTCATTTGGGCACTGGCTGAGATGTGACCTCTTATGAAGGTCAGCTCTCCAGAGGGGTGGCAGCTGTCACCATCAGCACTCCTAGCGACTGGAGGGGTATTTCTTGGCAATAAAGAGACCTGGAGGGGGATCTAACAGTGCCCACCACCCCAGTGTCCTGTCTCTTTAAAAATATAAAAACATACATTGATTATGTGGCATATGGTGTGTGTGTGCATGTACGCAAGCACGCACCACAGATCATCTGTGGAGGTCTGAGGATAATTCGGTGGGGTCAGTTCCCTCCTTCCCCCTTCATGTAGGTTCAGAGAACTGAACTCAGGTTGTCAGGCTTGCGGGCAGGCACTTTACCATCTGGACCAGAGCCCTGTCTCTTACCATCACATCCCAGGGTGGCACCAGAGTCCCATCCCCACTCCGAAGGCAGACTTGTGACTCCAGGACCGCTGCCTCCTGGGCTAACAGCTCCCAGCTGCCCTGGGCCACGTTCCAGGTGGGATCCGCAGGGTCCATGACTAGAGGCCTGGGGACAGAGCAGGTGGTGGCAGGGAAGGACAGTCAGTTATGAGCATCAGGGAGGGGCTGGAATGGGATTCGGGGACCGGAAGGAATGTTAGATGGAGCCTAAGCCAACTCTTGGGGCCCTTAACGCTAATGGTGTTTAATTGTGCTAATCAAATAGGCTCTAGGGTCCTCTTGGGCTTCCTCATCAGAATCCAGAGTCAACAAGGAGGATGGGATGGGTGGACCAAAGGCTACCATGGCCCCCTCCTGGGTACATGAACTCCAGGAGAGAGCGGGAAGAGGGAGCTGAGGCGGGTGCTGGGGTGTATGTACCTGGCTTTCCGAAGCTGGCCGAGGAGGTGTGCCCTGAGGGCCGGGTCCTGCATGCTGTAGTTGACTGTCCAGTAGACACAGAGCGACTGATACCGCTGGACCAGCCTCAGGACAGTCCGCAGGCCTTCAGCCATGCTGAACTTCTGCTTCTCACAGCCTTGCTCCCAGGCAAAGACTGTCAGGAGCTCCAGGGCATAGGCTGGGGGCAGAGGAGCACCCGCTGCCTCTCCTCCTTTATTTCGAGTGGCAACCTGTCACCCCACCAGAGATCAGTCAATACGGGCACCTACTCTAGGCTAGCCCTTAGGATTTAGGAAGCGTGTGTGCACGCGTGTGTGTGTGTGTGTGTGTGTGTGTGTGTGTGTGTGTGTGTGTTAAAACAGAACCTCAGAAACACCAGATCCCAGAGACTACCTGGATGATGTTTTAAGTGTTTTATAGATGGGGAGACTGAGGGTCTGGAGGAGGGTTGTGACGTGTCCCAGGTCAGACCGTAGACAGACCGTAGCTCATATTTGGGTGATATTTCTCTTAAGGAGTGCAAGGAACTAGCTGTACCATGATGTGTCCATCATGGTAGCCCGGCACCTTTCCCAGCAGGTGGCAAACGTGGGTGCTGGCTGATGCTTGTAGAATACACAGTGATGGTGAACTAAGGATGTTGCAGGTCCAGAACTTGGGTTCATCTTCAGCATCCTTGATAGCCATTCATTGCCTAGCTCTGGGTCTGACTCAGCATCCTTGTGACTGTTACAGGGAGCCTTTTGGGATGTGTTGATTTAACAGCTAGCTTCCACCAACCCAAAGGCTAAAACTGTTACCAATAGCCCATGAGACTATAGTAGAGTTTCCCCTGTTTGCTGTCAGTCACCATTATATTTGAGAATTGTTTCGATTTAAGAATTTTGGGTAGGGGGGGTATCAAGACAGGGTTTCTCTGTGTGTA
This sequence comes from Acomys percivali, assembly GCA_907169655.1. Lineage (NCBI taxonomy): Eukaryota > Metazoa > Chordata > Mammalia > Rodentia > Muridae > Acomys > Acomys percivali. Next base: position 28,552,218 of record OU015754.1, on the reverse strand, counting down.
ACCTTGGCTATCCTGGACTCGTTTTATAGACCAGGCTGATCTTAAACTCACAGAGATCTGCCTGCCTCTGCCTCCCCGAGTGCCACCACGCCTGGCTGATTTAAGACTTTTTTTCTTTTTTTTCTTTTTTTTTTTTTGTAATATTTTTGAGACAGGGTCTTTCTATGTAGCCCTGGTTGTCCTCGAACTCACCGAAATCTACCTGCCTCTGCCTCCCGAATGATGGGATTAAAGGCGTGCACCACCACCTGTGGCATAGGCTATTTTATTCTGCTACCATGAAATGTCAGCAAACTCCTCACAGAACGTGGAATTTGGTGACTTAAATCTGGTTGTTTGTATTCCAGTCCAGGTTAAAATAGCTTTTATCCCTTTAAGGGGAGAGCTGGGTTTTGTTTTTGTCAATGGCATGAGTGTGAGCTGGCCTTGAGAGAAGGGCTTGCAAGAAAGAACATTCTAGAAGCTTCCCAGGATACAGTACAATGAGAAGAGGTGACGATGGGACCATTGTCAGCACTTGGAGGTAAAGACCATGACAGTGGTGGCTTCCTGGTAGAGGTGAGTGAGGGTACTCACCTGGCGGTACCAGTGTTTGACCAGTAGCATCAGGCTCTTAAGCTTGACTGGACGAATGTTCACGAAGTTCCTTCGGAGCTCTGCGAAGCAGGCTGCATGCTCCCCAGCCTGGCAGCCACTGCTGAGGAGGGAGGAGTACACTTGGGGCTGAGGTGTGGCACCAGAATTCAGTGGCCCTGCAGAAGCACAGAGCAAGAGTGTGCCACCAGCTCACCTGTGCACGCTTATTGGTGTCATTAAGCTCAGCATTAATGACTCAACTCAGCTACCAGCCGTGAGCTAAAAATCAATGTCAGAACTAGTAATCTGTCTTAGCTTCGATGCAAGATGTAACCCAGGCTGGCCTGGAACTTGTAGCAATTCTCTTGCCTCAGCTTTCCAAGTGCTGGGATTATAGGCATGTGCCATCGGTTCATAGTTTTCACAACCTGCCCCCAACTCTACAATGAGTTTTGGAGCAAGACAGGCCTGGGTTTAGATCCAAGCTGTGTGGATTGCCTCTGGGTGTCAGCTTTCTCATGTGTTAAAGGAGCTCACGAGGCTGGAGAGGTGGCTCAGTGGATGAGAGCTCCCAGTAACAAGACACAAATGAGGATGTGGTCCAGCACCACAAAGGGGTGTGCCTCAAGGATGGGAGATTTAGTACTTCAATAACTTGAAACTGGGGGCCCAGAGAGATGGCTCAGTGGTCAAAAACACTTGTTCTTACAGAGGACTTGGGCTCAATTCTTGATATCCACAAGGCGGTTTACAATCTTGTGTAACTCCAGTCCTGGGGATCTGGCACCCTCTTGTGGCTCCTGCAGGTACTGCATGCATGTAGCATACTAGCAAACACACACACAAGATAAAAATTAAGAAAGAAGGGGGGGAAAAAAAGCACCCTACAATTTGAAACTGGACCTAGATTCACACGTCTATGATCTCAAAAGACTTGGGAGGCTGAGGCAGGGGGATGGCACCTGGGTTGCATATCAAGACCCAGTTTAAAGTAAAGTAAGTGGTGGAAATTAAGAGAACAGCAGAGACAGGGCAAAAGACCTGAAGGCAGAGAAGAGAGAAAACAGAGAGGCGATATTCAAACAGCTGCACAGTTGGTTAGTTTTGGGGAAGGTCTGATGATTGCTTTAAGATTTCCTAGAGTGATTTTCAGTGCTTGGTGAATCCCAGGGAGTATGATAGGTGCCTTCAACACCCTCACCCCATGGTTCCTGGTCCCCTGGGGTCCCCCAACTGTCTTACCCACAGCATCAAAAGCAGGCAGCACACTGATGTCTACCCAGCCGCTGAGGTCTGTGGACACCAGCTGGAGCTGCAGGGTGTTGGGCCTGGTCTGTTCAGCAAACTGGAGGCTCAGTCCAGGCACCGGGTCCTGACACCAGGACTGCAGCTGGGTTTGTATGTCACACAGGATCTCTGCTTGATGAGACCTCTGGCCCTTGAAGTCCCGGAGAGCTTTATAAAAGATGACAAGCTCCACATCGCAGCTGCCCCTGAGGTCCGTGCCATGGCCGAAAGAGCCACCCTGTTGAGGGAAGTGAAGTTCAGACACTGGACGCCTCAGCAACCTGGAAGTTGTGGTGACCTGGCATGTGAATTTTGCCGATGTTGGGTCTGAACCTCAACCGAGTCCCAAGGCCCAACCCTCAGGAGCCTCAAGAGCTGAGCTCTATGGCCCACTGCGTCAGACCAGTGTATGGCTGATAACCTGGGAGGGAGTTCAGGCAGTGACCCTCACTGTCCCCATCTGTAACCTTAGCACCAGAAAGTGCGTGTCTGGGTCCTTGAGACCTGTGAGGCTGTGTGCACTCTGCGGGCCTGGCCCAGTCAACTACTCAGCTTTCACCCACACATGTGCTCAGGGATTTAATTCACGACAGTTGGTAAACAGACAGACAGTCCTTGGCTTTTGATTTTCCTTAGTGCTTTCCAGGGAAGGGAGGGGTGCTGGGGACTAGAGTCTCAGACTTGATACACTGCCTCCTGTGTGTGTGTGTGTGTGTGTGTGTGTGTGTGTGTGTGTGTGTGTGTGTGTGTTGGGGAGGTCTCCATCTATGTAGGCCAGGCTGAATTTGAACCCAAGAACACCCTGCTTCTGCCCTTCAAGTGTTGGGATGACAGGCGTGTACCTACCACCAGGCTTGGTGAGATTGATTGATTGATTTTTAGGATACTGTGGTTAGGCATTGGACTGGTCTTAGCAGAGGGGAGGGGTGTGAGAGAGCTGAGCCCTGGAGAAGTGGGACAGGAGGGAGAACATGTTCCAGGAGACCCAGTGATGAGCCCTCCCCCTGGTGAGCCTGGAGCTGGTGAAACGGTCAACAGGAGGCCAGGAAGTTGCCAGAACTGGCCTCATAGCCTTCAGGGGAAACGGAAGATTTTTGAGCTCAAGACAGAAGTGATCTGATTGTTTTTACAATGATTTTTGAAGCAACAACAACAACAACAGCAAAATTCCAGACACCTTATGGGGGTGTAGCTCAGTGGTAGAGTAATTGCCTCAAGTAGCAAGACCCAGGCATCAGTTAAAAAAACAAAAACAAAAACAAAAAACAAAACAATAACAACAACAACAACAACAAGAAAAAAAAAACACCAAAAAACCAAACTCAAGTCAGACCAAAAGAACAAGCAAACTGTATGGTTGAAAGCAGGATAAGCCAGATGTGGTAGCTCATGCCTTGTAATCCCAGTTCTTGATACACTGAGGCAGGAGGATTGCCTAGAATTTGAGGCTACACTGGGCTACATAGTGAGTTCCTGGCCAGCTTTTGCTACATGTGAGCCCCTATCTTGAAAAAAAAAAAAAAAAAGAGTTCCAAACACAAATATTTAAATAATAAATAGAATGAATAAGAAGAAAGCAAAGCAAAAGCAAAAACAAGTCACCAAAATCTGCAAACTGTCCTCAGCTTGACTGGCTTGGCTTTCGATGACACAGCAGCATGGCCACCATGCCGGATGAACGTGCCCAGCATAGGATCCTGCAAACATGGGAACACTAGAGGACCAGCCAGGCTAGCTATGGCATAGGACATCTGGAGATGCTGAGGCCTATATTATAAATGTAGTTTCGATTTACCTTATTTCCAGATCAAATTAGGATACGACTCCGTTTTAAGCCGAGGAGCTTCGGTTTGTCTACACCCAGCCAGCAATTCACATCTCCTAGGACACCCAGTTCCCCTGTCTTAGCTTTGCTCTGTTTTGGACCCTCCTTGCACACCGTGGTGCCCCAGAGGCATCCCAGTGGCACCCTCACCATAGGACTCACCTTGCTGACCCTGGAGGCTTTGTATACGCACTTCTCCTGGAGGCAGCAGAGGATGGCATCGATGGCCTGCCTCACTTGCTGCTGGAATTGGGGACTTGGCTTCAGGTGGTCGTGGATGAAGGAGTCTAGCTCCTTGCTGGGGATTTGGGACAGATCTAGACCCATTCCTGACCCAGCAGTGTAGATGGTGGCTTTACTGGCTGTTGGCTTCGGCACAGATGGGACCTTGGTGTTTGCTTTTGGGAGTCTTGGAGCTGGATTTGAAAGTTGCAGGCTCCCTATTCTTGGCACAACACCATGGCCTTTGTCGTCTTCAAAGGCCTGGCTAGGTCCTTGTCGGATAGGGTGGCCCAAACCCAAGATCCCAGCACGTGGAAGGCCCTGGAAAGTGATAAGCCAGCCTTGTCAGCCAGGGCAGAGGTGTCTCTCATCACCCAGCCTTTCTCTCAGCCCCTCCCACCATAACTGAGGTGACTGAGGCTTGGGGAAGGGAGAGAGTCATGGGAGATGTGAGCCTTGGTGTACAGCAGGCCAGATGCCCTGCTGGGGTAGTAGCTATGAGAAATTCTAGGTGGGTGGGCAAACCCAGAGGATGGGAGACACCACAGGCAGCCCCAGGTGCTCTTCTCCGAGGTGGGTGACAGTGCGACACTCCGCCCTCCCTCCCCCACTGTTGTACCCCACAACCCTTGGCACATCAGGGCAAAGCCTGAGGTCCCTGGTGCTTTCTCACTCACCAGCCCCTCCCAAGGCTGCACAGGGACTCCTGATGCCTGCAGGAGGCACCGCTGATTAAAGCAGGACTCAGCCTCCTTGGCCAGCACATCCCAGCGCCAGGCTGTCTCGTTTCCCAGGTCCCAAGTCGGGTCAGCTGGATCCAGGATCACAGGCCTATACTTCCAGAGACAAGAAGGCTCAGGGCAGCGAAAGGGTCAGAGTTAGGGCAGACCTGGAGCTCACCCCAGCTTTGCCCTTTCCAGCTAGTGGGGCAGATTGCTGACCTCCTCCTTCAGCTCGTTTCCTCATTTGCATAAGGATGACATAATCTGCTCTGGTGGAGCCTGGTCCAGGTTTGAATGAGAACAGTTCCCCATAGGCGCACATATTTAAATTCTTGTTCCCCAGTTGGTGGAACTATTTGGGAAGGACAAGGAGGTGTGGCCTTGTTGGAGGAGGGGTGTCACTAGGCGTAGGGGTGGGCTTTGAGGTTTCAAAAGACTCTTTCCTCTCTATTCTCTCTCTATTCCCTCTTTATTCTCTCTATTCTCTCTCTGTCTCTGTCTGTCTGTTTCTGTCTCTGTCTCTCTGTGTTCCTCTGTCTCTGTCTCTCTCTGTGTCTCTGTCTCTGTCTCTGTCTCTGTCTCTCTCTCTCTCTGCCTCCTGCCTGTGGGTCAGGATGTGAGCTCTCAGCTACTGCTCCAGCGCCACGCCCGCTGGCCTGTTGCCATGCTTCCTTCCTGCCATGATGGTTTCACCCTCTGGAACTGTGAGCCCCAGTTCTATGCTTTGCTTTATAAGTTGCCTTGATCATGGTGTTTCTTTATAGCAATAGGGAAAAAAAACCTAAGGCGTACAGCTACACAGCAGAGGTACATGAGAGTAAACAGCATCCACCCCCAGGAGCTCTATCTAATTCACGCCCTGTTCTGGGTATACGTATTCATTTGGTTCATAAAAACTGATGCACACAAAACTGCTCACAACAGTTCAGGATTCCTCCCCAAACAAGCCCCAGCTAAAGAGCTGAATGGAATTCATAAGTTCACACAAAGAAATACTTCACATCAGCAAAGAAAGAGCGAGCCACAGCTATAGGGGTGGACTGCAAACACTTAATGTGAAGGAAGAGAAGCCAGACAGAACAGACTCCATCCATCAGGACTTAGTACCAGGCGAGAGTCTGATGATAAAAACCAGAACAGGGCTGCCTGTACAGTGCTGCTGCCTGGGAGGGGCCCACTGGCATGCTGGACATGTTCTGCGGCCTGAGTTGTGGCTTCAAGGCTGTCATCAGTGTATGAGCGTCACATGTCAATTGAACAGGCACAACAACATGAGCCCTGGGCATGGTTCCAAACTCCCCCAAGTGTTTAATTAACCAGGACTAACTAATTCCCCTAGTGTGTGGGACAGGAGAGCAGGTGGTGGGAGCCGAGGAAATACCTGGGTCTTTCAAGCTGCCTTCGCAAGAACTCCCCAACGACAGGGTCCTCCAAACCATAGTTTTCTGTCCAGAAAATGCAGAGGTGCTTGTTCTGCTGGATCAAAGCCAGGATAGTCCGGAGCCCTTGGGCCAGGCTGAAGGTGTCCTTCCTACATCCCTGCTCCCAGGCAAAGATGGTGAGCAGCTCTAAGGCATAGCTGGGGGGCAACTTGACCCTCGAGCTGGCCTCCTGGGTCTGTACCTGTGAGCCAAAGAAAGGGTTTGACTCAGTGAGGAGGGATGGAGCTGGGGCAGTATGCTGCTTCCTCTGTTTTCCCCAGCACTCAGCACACCTGACTCCCAGACCCAGTCTTTCTTATCTGCCTGCTGTGTGGTTTCAGACTGACATGGGGACGGGGGGAGGGGGGAAGGAACAGGAAGGAATGAGAATCAAGCCAGAGAGGAGAGGGTGGCCAGAGAGGAGCCAGCAGGGAGCCTGACTTTGGTTACTTTCCCCCAGATAAAAAGAGGCAGGTCTAGGGGTACCATTAGATTGGAGAAGATGGGGAAAAAGGCGCTAAGGAGTCATGCGCTTTCCTATGGCACAGGGTACACGGGGTGGTCATGCTTTACACATTCCGGACCCTGTCTCTCCTCCTCTGGACACATGACTTCTGACTCTGTATTGCATCCTAGGGAGGGAGGGGCCCACACTCCTAAGTGAGACACACTGGCTCTCCAGAAGTGACTTGTCTGGCTAGAGATGCTCAGCAGCCCTGCCCCCCCCCCCCCCCCGCCACAACCCCCATTCTGCTCATCTTCTGGGTGCATGGCACATAAATAAGTCTGGGCACATGGGCGCCTATCACTCAGGTATTGGAAGGACCTTCTAGAACTCAGGAAGCCTGGCTCCATAGTTTGCTCTGATTTCCTCTTCCCTTTCACCCCTTCCCCTCCATTTTGAAAGAGGGTCCCGTGTAGCCCAGCTTGGTGGCCTGAAGTTTACTATGCGGTGGTGAGTGATCTTGAACTCAAGGTCTCCAAGGGATGCCAGGTGTGTGCCACCACACCTGAACCTCTTGGCTTGTTTGTCTGTTTTAAGAGTCGTGCTATGTGACCCACACTGGCTTCAAATGTCCAATACCACCCCCTCCCCTGGCTTCTTCCTAAGTTTGGGTTCAGAGACATGCATCTGTCCCTAGAGACTCCTACTTATGTGGGAGGAGACCCCCAAGACTTGTGTGTTCCTGTATGGGCAAGTGGCAAAGAGAGAAGCCCAGAGGAGTCTGGGAATTTGCCCAAGGTCAAAAAGCAAATGAAGGGACTAGAGAGATGGCTCAGTGGGTAAGAGCACTGTCTGTTCTTCCAGAGGTCCTGAGTTCAATTCCCAGCAACCACATGGTGGCTCACAACCATCTTTAATGAGATCTGGGGCCCTCTTCTGGTTTGCAGACATACGTGTATATTTAATAAATAAATACATCTTAAAAAAAAAAAAAGCAAATGGAGGTCAGAATCTTCTCACACCCAGACCTGCCTACAATGAGCGGCTTACTGGAGCCAAACTATGTGCCCCAGGATTTTGGGGGAGCTCATTCTCTCATCTTCAGGCAGAAGCAGGGCACCACACAACCTGCCATTGCATCAGAGCTGCTAAACAAGAATAAATGGATCAGGAAGCCATTCTGAGGCTGGGGAGGGTCAGAGCTCATCACCACAAACCCAACAAGAAAGCTTCGTGCACGCATTCATGGGAGATTCATGTTAGAAAGTGAGGACAGAGAAAAACATCTGAAGAACTTCACAAACTAATCATTCGGTGGAGAAATTAGTATACCTGCCAACATTGAAATTCAACTATTTCCAGTGACAAATGGCTCTTAAGGACAGCAGAAGGACAATCCATGGACTGGGAGAACACATTCGAGTTACTAAGTAAATAGGGACCAACATCCACAATATGTAAAGAGCACCAATGAATCAACAAGAAGGCAACTCCCAAGCAAAAACCATAGATAAAGAACACAACAGGTGTTTCCTAGAAAGAGGATAAAATGGCCACGAAGAAAGATGGACCAATCAGTCTTTGGCGGCAGGAAGGAGTCACTCAAGCGGCCTCACCTGGCGGTACCAATGTTTGACCAGCAGGATTAAGTTCTTAAGCTTGGCTGGGCGAATGTTCACAAAGTTCTTTCGGAGCTCCGTGAAGCAGGCTGCGTGCTCTCCAGCCTGGCAGCCACTGCTGAGGAGGGAGGAGTACACCTGGGTTGTGGGCTTGACTCCAGAGCGGGGTGGTCCTGGGGGCATCCAAGGCAGTGGATTAGGAAGGACACTGTGTGTGCTTAACTCAGCCTGTCTCTGGGAGGGCAGCTGACTTTGGGGGAGGGGCTTGGAGAGAGGAAGGGTGGGATTTCAGGGTGGCTAACCCGAAAAAGAGCTTCCGGCTAAGGCAGTGGTGTCAGGAGCCTGGTTGTTGTGGTCAGGAATTGGTCAGAGTGAGGAACAGGTGACCAATGGCCCTGCACCTTGTCCTTATTCTCGGATGTAGATGGAGGCGTATTTTGGAATAAGTCTAGCATATTATAGGTAGAGCGTCTTAGATAATTCAGATTTCTCAGGCATCAAGAGAGCACTTTCACTGGCCCCGTTTCCACACAAAAGCCTTTGCTTTCAGAGCTGAAGGGAGCCAGAGCGTCCCTGTGAGGGCCAGGCACCCACCCCAGGACCACAGACCCAGGGTATTAGGCCTTCCTGGCTCCTAGGTGTCTAAAGTTTTTTTAAAAAAAATATTTATTTATTTTATTTATTGCATATGAGTGCTTTATCTGCAGAAGAGGGTATCAGATTATATTATAGATGGTTGTGAGCCACCATGTGGTTGCTGGGAATTGAACTCAGGACCTCAGGAAGAGCAGGTGGCGCTCTTAACCACTGAGTCATCTCTCCAGCCCCCTACGTGTCTAAACTTAATACAGGTAGGCAAGAAACGGAGGTCCAGAGAGGCCTAGGGGCTCTCCCCAGTCACACAGCAAAGTGGGTAAAAGGTCAGAATGCAATGACCAATCTTTCTCCTAACGATGGTGCCTCCAGCTCTGGATCAGGCCAGGGACCCCTCACCCAGGACATCAAAGGCAGGCACCAGGGTGACATCCATCCAGTTTTCCTGGTCTGCCGATGCCAGACGAAACTGCAAGTCCCCGGATGCTTTTGGCTCAGAAAACTGAAAAGTCAGGCCAGGCCCAGGGTGGCGTCCCCAGGACTCCAGCAACGCCCGCATGGCACCCAGGGTCTCTGTGGGACAGGTCCTCTGGTCCTCATAGCTCCTGAAGGAGTTGAGGAAGATGACAAGTTCGACGTCACAGCCACCCCTGAGAGCTGTGCCCCGGCCATGGGCTCCTCCCTGTGAAGAAGAAAGACAGCTGGGGAGTGCACACTCCAGTTCTGCTCCCCATGGGGGCTCCCGATGTGTGTGTGTGTGTGTGTGTGTGTGTGTGTGTGTGTGTGTGTGTGTATGCGTGCGTGCGTGCGAGCGAAGACCCAAGGGTGATGTCAGGACTCATCCCGGATCACTCTTCCGTTTGACTCACTGAGGCAGGATCCCTAGAGCTCTCCAATATGGCTGCTCTCCCTGACCAGCCTGCTCTGAGGAAGCCCTGTGTTTACCTTCCAAGGCTGGGAGGGACCACGGGTGGCTACCATGTCCACCTGGCATTTTTGTGGGTTCTGGGTATCTGAGCTCCAGAACTCATGCTTGTGTGGCAGAGACCCTAACTACTGAGCTTCCCCTTCAGCCTCCATTCTTAGACCTTTAAAACCAAGGGTGCTTGGAAAGTTCACGCCCTTTGTGGCAGTGAGCACAGACATATGCCATGACAGGCCTAGACCTTTCTCATGGTTTTTGGTCTCAAAGTTTCCACCCTGAGGATTCAGGATGGACACTTCCATGGCCTGTGCCCTGTGCCCTGTGCCCTGTGCCCTGGTGCCCTGTGCCCTGGTGCCCTGTACCATCTGTCACCTGTTATCTGCTCCCAGCACACAGCCACCCTGCTGTGGCCACACACGGTGACAGATCCTGGCACGTGAGCCTGAGCACAGGACCGCAAGAGTCAGGTTGAGGCACAGGTCCCACCCAGTCTGGGGCTCTTTGCCAGGGGCCCTCACTGCTGATCCTTGAGTTGTGTGTGGAGGGATAGGAAATGGCAGAGGAAATGGCCACTGGGCAGCTTACGGTCTCACATGCGAGCACCCCACCCTCCCAAAGAATGCTGGGAGGAAGGACTACTGTACCCTCACCTTCCAAAGGAAAAAATGGAAAAACAGGGAGGGGCCACTTCATCTCTCCTTCCTGAAGCCAAAAGAGAAGAGTGAGGCCTCCGCTGATCCCTCAGTGATGCCGTGAGAGGGTCTTTCTCTCTTAAAGGGTCCTGGCTCATTTATGGTTTTCAAACCCATGCCATGAGGAAGTTAAAGGTCTGGACCCACGGACCCTGTCCTGTTTGGGATACTGAAAGGAGAATTTCCAGCCAGTACTCATAACCCTAGCACGCAGGAGCCAAGTTAGGTCTGATATTGGCTGTTTACATCACTCATCTGAGTGCACAGCTGCTCCCTAGCACCTGCTGTATACAATTTTGCCCTAATTGCTCCTGGCCTGGGGTATATAGGCTGGGGAGGAGGGAGAAATCTGTGCAGCTTCCAGAGGGGCCTTGTCCTTGCTAGGGAAGACTTTTCCAATGAGGCCTTTTAAGGTAAGCACTCCCTTCCCTAGGCTCAGTAAGGAAGCCCAATGAAGTCCTTGGCTCCCCAGAGTGACCTTTGGTGGATTGTTTCTCTGTTTTTCCATCTGTGGGGCCTTAGGAGGAGGGAAGATGTGGCTCACAGGCCCCCTCCACCCAACTCCCCAGAAGGAATTGAGCCACACCCTGAGAGGCAGAAGCAGTTCTGCATCTCCCAGGCCACCAGCCCCCTTCCACATCTCCAGCTCAGATGCAGCCTCAGAAGTTGGCAGGTGGCCTGAGACCTACCCAGGACAATCTCTAGGCCCCTGGCACCCCTCTTAGGACCCCATGATGCCCCCACATTGCCAGGCTTTCCAAGGATTAAGGCAGCTCACAGTGTATCTCCCCAGCTCTCTGAGCAGCCAAATGTTATAAAGGGTAGCGTGGCACAATGCTCATATGACACAGTGTGGCTTGGAGTAGTAGCCGGGCTGCATTTTGCCTCAGTTTCCCCTTTCATAAAGCTGGCAGTAATCTCTACCTCAGGGACCATGAGGACTGAGGGAGTCAGTGTGGGTTGAATCAGGTCATGTTTATTGCTACTTAGCATTTTCTCAAAGATTGGAGCACAGTGGGTGTGTGCGTGTGTCATCCCCCAGCCTCTGATCAGTGACGCTCAGGCAGTGTGAGGTCTAGAGTCTGAGTGAGTGAGTAAGTGAGTGAGTGAGTGAGTGAGTGAGTGAACAAGGCAGCCTTTAAGAGAGCACAGGAAGCCATCAGGTGGCCCAGTGTGCTCCTGGCTGGACCCTGGATGTGTAATTTGGCCTCTTGATGTCTCAGTTTCCACCCAGAGACACTGCTTAAGGTAACACCCGAGCCATCCCTCAAGAAGACCCTGCAGGTGCCTGTCTTGGGATGCCCCACCTTCTCACCTTGGCAATCCTTATCACCCGTGGTCTCTGTGACCCTAGAGCTCCCCGCTCCCGTAGGGCGATGTCCAGGGCCTGCAGAGCACCCCTCACAGCCGCTGTGAACTCAGGGAGTGGGTGCAGGCTGTGGGCCACCAGCTTGTCCAGAGCTCCGGCTGGTGTGTGGTTCAGGTCCATGTTGACCTGTGTCCCAGCAGAGGTGCGTTTCTCTCTAGGCTTCTCGAGGTGCTCCCCCAACTGACAGGCAGGGTGTGCCTGGCTGAATCATTTCCTTCTAGCTTTGCTCTCTCTTTCATTTTCTCCTCCTTCCTCGTTTCCTCTCTCTTCAGCAGCTCAGGGTGTTGTTGAAATTATCTGCCCATGGCTCAGCTGTGTGATTTCTGCCCCTGCGCAGCCTGATAACACTAGGGACCAGGCTAATTGGTCCTTTGGGTCAGTTGAGGCTTCCTGATATCCTACTTGGGGGCCCAGGATAGGCTGCACACAGAGGAGAACCTCAGAACCTCAGAACCAGGCAAGAAAAACAAAGAATTAGTACAGGCAGAGGCAGGCGGATCTCTGTGAGTTTGAGGCCAGCCTGGTCTACAAAGTGAGTCCAGGACAGCTAAGGCTACACAGAGAAACCCTGTCTCGAAAAACCAAAATAAAAAAATAAAAAGAAAGAAAGAAAGAAAAAGAAAAACACAGAACTTTCCCCTCCCCCCACCCCACTTCTCATCAATTGTTTTGCTGTGCCGCTCTGTGTTAACCTCTCTGGGCCTCAGTTTTTCCATCTGTGAGATGGGGTTATATTTATGAGCCGCCATTGAGTGCCTGCTGGTGGTCTGAATATAAACGTCACCTCACTCAGTCCTCTGGAAATCTTGCAAGGCGAGGAGGTCAGCTGTCTTTGTTGTAGAGACAGGGTGGCGGAAGGACAGAGGTATACTAAAGCCACCTGCTGTCACACAGCAAGACTCTCAGAGCGAGAATTTGAACCCAGGTCTTCCACTCCCTAGGCATTCTGACATTTTGCTCCTTGGTCTGCTGAGGCACGAGGTTGCTCCAGGAGGAGGCATTGGGGTGATGAGTGAGAGGGCCTTAGCTGGTGCTGCACATGGGCCTAGGGTAAGAAATGGGAGCTGCTGTGGTTAGCGCCCTATCTGTGGGATGAGATGCTGAATGGAATCAAGGGTAATGCTGGACTGATGAATGGAGGCCTAAGGTAAGGAAGTGATGGTTCTGGCTGTGTGTGTGTGTGTGTGTGTGTGTGTGTGTGTGTGCGTGGGCCAGCCAAGATACTGGGACAGACAATCATCTTGGTCTGATATTGGGCTCTTGTTTAGGTTGGGAACCTGGTTTCGTCAAGTGCTGATCAGAGAGAGAGAGAGAGAGAGAGAGAGAGAGAGAGAGAGAGAGAGAGAGAGAGAGAGAGAGAGAGAGAGAGAGAGAG
>OU015754.1:28500535-28513089 GCA_907169655.1 Acomys percivali | reverse complement strand
AGGAGACCAAGGCTCTGATGTGGTCCAGACCCAAACAACCAAGGAAGGGGAGTGCATGGAGCAGGAACTGGGATATTCCAGCAGTAACAGTATCACAAGGGCAGTGATGCACGCACCAAAGGCCAGCGGGTGGACCAATGACCCGTAAATTACACAATTGACTTGTCATTTGAGATAGTGACATGTCTTGATCCTGTATTGTGTTGTTTTCACACCTCATCCTTTCAGACTGGCTGGTCCAACTCTCCCCATGTCACAGATCAGAGAGGCTGAGGGACGTTCCCCAGGACACACAGCTACTAAAGGGGAGAGGGTTTGAAGCCAGGCAGGCCATGGGCTAGGATCCCACCAGGCTTGCTGTATGCTGTGAAGCAGGGATTCAGGACAAACTTTGGGGCTCCTCCTCCCCTACCCCTGTGCAGTGATACCTGGGGCACTGGCCAGCTGGTCAATTCCTTCTCTGAATGTTGCTCTGCAGGCCTGTGATCCTGGACCCGGCTGACCCAACAGGGAACGTGGCTGGTGGGAATCCAGAGGGCTGGTATGAGCTGGCAAGGGAAGCTAAGGCCTGGCGGCAGTACCGTTGCTTTAAGTACTGGGACTGTTCCACAGTGCGCTCCTGGGATGTGCTGGTGAGTCCTTGTCCCTCATCTTTTCTCCTCCCACCCAGTTGCTGTCATGCCTGCTATTTGGAGACTATTCTCACAGACATGTGGTCTTTCGATAAGGTGTCCACATCCCGGTGCAGGCCAGCTGCCTCCTTTGTTTTACAGACGTTTTAGCACCATTCAGAGATTTCGTAGGCTCACAAGATGGCTCAGTGCGTAAAGGCGTTTGCTGCCAACACAGGTGTCCTGGGTTTGATCCCCGGAAGAGCCCTAGAAGGAGGGAGTAACTTGCAGAAGTTTTTCTCCGATCTTCACTTCTGTGCTGCAACATACATGGACATGAAAAAAATACACTCATACTCACACACAGACACTCACACACACATACACACACACACACGCGTACACACAGGCATGCACACATGTGCATACACACATGCACACACTACACATTCTCATACACACATTCACATATGCACACACCCACCCATGCATTCGCCCACTCACATGCTTGCACACACATACACACACTCACAAACACACACATACTTGCACGCACAGGCATGCACACATGTGCATACACATTCACACATGCACACACTACACACTCTCATACACACATTCACACAGGCACACACTCACCCACCCATGCACTCACCCACCCACCCCCACACCCCCACACACATACTCTCACTCTCACACACACAGGTGCACCCACACACTGATACACACAGACAGAGAAAGAGAGAGTGAAAAGGAGCCTCAGATCTGAAACCACTGGCTCAGGGACCCTCAGCTAGTGAGCGGCGGGGCTAGGATCCTATGGACTCTGAAGCCAGTAAGTATTAGGTCCATGAAGCAGCCTGTCTTCCATGTCTTATTGTCATGTGACCAATGGGACTCAGTGTGGCTGTGTCACAGCCAAAGAGGGATGGAGGGACCTACTCTCGAATCTTTCCCCTGCCAGGGCATGAGTCTTTCTGATAATAGGGAACCAGTGCTGCCATGAGTGGCTTCATGATGGATCTTAGCATGGGTGCCTGGAGTTTGGAGCCAAACCTCAGAAAGGTCAGGAAGGAAGTGAGAGATGACATGAGAGAGGTGAATGGAAACAGAAAGGGTAGGCATCTTGGGCTGCGGTGACCTTTAGTGCTGTCCTGCAGCAGGCAGGTGAGTGTCCAGCCGCTCTCTCCCATTTGACTGAACTAAATGTGAGCACTTTGGGTGGGGGCTTGGCTTCTTGGAAGCTTCTATACACCCTCAAGTATTTGAGCCCTGAAGTTGGCCTACTGGCCACCTTCCCAGCAGCCACTCCAAGGAGCCCAGATGGCTTGTCACTGCACCCACCCCCAGGGCTCATTTAAATTTCTTTCCAGTAAGAATGTGGGCTCCTGACATGGTTGTGTGTTTTCTATTGCAGACGGAGGTGGAGGTTCCAGTGCAGGAGAATTAATTTTTGTAATCTCTATTTTTTTTTTTCTGTTTCTATTTCTGTACGATTCTTTGCGGGCTTCTACTGCACAGACCTTGCTGCCTTAGAACTCACAGTAGTCCTCCTGCCTCAGCTTCCCAAGTTCTGGAATTACAAATACGAGCACCTGTCCTTATCATTAAAAAATTACTTTATGGGTGTGAAAGTTTCGTCTGAATGTATGTCTGCACTGCATGCATGCAGTGCCCATGGTGGCCAGAAGAGGGCGCAAGATTCCCTGGACTGGCTGTTAGATTCTTGTGAGCTGCTACTGTTTAGACGCAGGGAATCAAACCTGGCCCTCTGGAAAAGCAGCAAGCGCTCGAACTGCTGAGCCATATCTTCACAACATCTCACAAAAGACTTTAAAGTGGCTGCTAGAAGATACGAACTTACCTGGTGGTTTGCACTACAAACAACCTATGAGCCAGCTCCACCTTGGCATGGGTTGGTGTCCCCTGGTTAAAGATCAGGCTGAAGAGCTGGCTCAGGAATCACACTTGAGGATAACCTTTGACACCACAAACACACACACACACACACACACACGCACACGCACACGCGCACACACACACACACACACACACGCGCGCGCACGCACACACATACACACATGCACACACACTCTTCAACTACCACCACCACCACCAGCAACAACAACACCAACACCCTCCACACAAAGAACTAAATGGTTCCCCTAGTTCAGTGTCCTGAAACAGGGGCTCATTTGCCAGCCCCATAAATACAAAAGACCCTGTAACCACAAAGGACCCACATGTGCTCCTGCCTCTTGGGCTCCTGCTCACTAAGAGGTCAGGGCATTGCTCAGGGCCACTAGCTCCCAAAGCCTGCTCCAGTCCCCAGTGCCCACTCACTTCATCACTGTGATGGGGGAGGGGTCTTCCTGACCCCCACTTATTCTGTTCTCACTCTAGCAGACCTGAGAACCAGAAGTTCTCAGTCTCCTGGGGTATGAGGAGAAGCAATGTCCCCTTGACCATGGGACACATCCCACTCTGCCTTGTTCTTTGTCTGAGCCCTCAGGGGGACCCAGTGATGCTGGCCTATGAACCCAGGCTTGCCCCTTCTGAAACACCCTCAGATACACAGAGAGGGTTTTACTAAACAATGCCCAGGGGTCCCCACTGACTCCTGCCAAGCTGAGTGGACCCACCATGTCAGCCCTCATGTACCCCATGCTAAAGCAAGTCCACAGGTGATGTGTAATGGCCACATCCCACTTCTCCATGATGGAGTGACTTCTTGTGTGGACCTTTGAGAGCCTTCCCAACGGTAGACAAACATGGAAGTCAACAGCAAGGTACAGGAATGAGCCATGAGCAGCCTAAGGGAGGGGCCACATGGTAGCAGGCTCAGGTTCCCATGACAACGGTGATGCAGGATCATCTCTCAGAGGGAGAAGGATGTCCACAGTTGACACTTTCATACCACAGTGTCTGACTGCCGTGTAGTATGATGCTTGCTCCAGACTGGACCTGTGCAAGAGCTCTTTGGCCCAAGCGTGGTGGTCATCCCTGCTCTTCCTGTGGGATGCCATGTTGGTTCTGACTTAACCATCCATACTGGCCAGGCAAGTGGCAGAGCTTGATGACAGGCACTGTCTTCAACTTTGAGCTGGCCAAGGTCGGGTACTCTCTTGTATAAGTAAGGGTTGGCTACAGTAGAAGAACTTATAGACTGAATCTATTTTTATAAACAGAAAGGGGGTTTGCTATATAGAGTCTTACAGGCTGTGCTCCAACTAATCTAACACGGGCTGGCTACGTATGGGAGGTCCAAGAATCTACAAGTTGCTCGGTTCTCGAGGCTGGATATCTCAGCTGGCCTTCAGTATATGCTGGCATCCCAAAGAGGAAAGTTTTGATGCCAATGAAGGAAAGGATGTACTGACAAGAGCAAGCAGACAAAGAGCAAAGGCTTCCTTCTTCCATGTGCTTGTATAGGCTCTCAGCAGAAGGTGTGGCCCAGGTTAAAGGTGTCTTTCTTCCTCCAGGCCTAGATTAAAGCCACACATCTTCCCACCTGTAGACTTGGATTTGAAGTGTATTCTACTTCAAATTAAGAAAAAAAAAAATCCCATCCAGGCATGGTGGCACACGCCTTTAATTCCAGTACTCGGGAGGCAGAGGTAGGCGGATCACTGTGAGTTGGAGGCCAGCCTGGTCTACAAAGCGAGTTCAGGACAGCCAAGGCTACACGAGAAACCCTTTCTGGAAAAAAACAAAACAAAACAAAAATTTAAGCAGGGACAGGAGACTGCATGTCTGGCCACTTGGACAGATGGGAGAGTCACACAGCAACAACATTGCCAGAATTACTTTAAGTACAATAGTGTTGTTCTTTTCAAATAGCTGCTACTCAGGGTCAGCTTGCCCGCCTGACAGAATTGTGCTTCTCCAGTAAGAGCACAGGGACTTAATGGCAGCCCAGTGGCCGTGACCCTGTGCTGACCCCTTGGGCTGCCCCTCAGAGGCATGGTCTTTGGTATGGAGATGGACCGAAATGGCCAGTGGCAAATTGGGCTTGTCTCCTTTTGTTGTGGAAATGGCGCCTGATTGGAGGCCAATCTTGGTGAATAAGCCTTAGCAGAAACTTTCTCAGCATCCCTAAACTTCAATTAGGGCACACAGGTTCTTTCTTGAGGTTTCTAAAGAGCCTGGTTAGTGTACTGCTGATCCCCAGGCAGGGTGGAGGCTGGGCTCCCTTAGCCAAACTCTGTTTTGTGCAACTTAACATTCCCTAAGCAAATTTATCAGCAAACCCTTTATAGCATCAGCTTTACCACTTCAAGTTTGTCTTTCCTCCTTACCATGGAACTGTCATCATCCAAACTAGAGACTCCCC
The DNA here is from genome assembly GCA_907169655.1 of Acomys percivali. Classification (NCBI taxonomy): domain Eukaryota; kingdom Metazoa; phylum Chordata; class Mammalia; order Rodentia; family Muridae; genus Acomys; species Acomys percivali. Next base: position 28,508,145 of record OU015754.1, on the reverse strand, counting down.
AACCCCCCTCCCTCAGGTCCCACTGAACCCTCAAGGGGGTCACCACACCCTGGTATATCAGACTAAGGAGATAACATCAGAATCACTGACCAAGTTTTTACATAAGACACTTAACTGGCTCCCAAGGAAGGTGGAAAGGTTTTCCAGGCCACTCACCTCCAATGCTTGGCACGAGCCCCCTCAGAGTCACAGGTCCCAAGAGAGTCTCATTGGATAAACGACAGCGGCTGCTACACGGGAGCAGCTTCAGCAGAGCTTTGAGAGTCTCCAGGCTTGCGTTCCTGCCCGGTGTCTCCAGGCCCATTTCCTTCTAACTGAGGTAAACGTTCCACCCCATGTGCCTTTGTTCTACAGGGGTGTGCTTCCGTTTCCTCCCATTCTAACACTAGATTCTCTTTCACAATGAGGATGATTAAAAAAAAATCTGAATAATGTCCAAAATCTCAGTTTACTAAATATATCTTATATATGATTATATATAATATATCTATATAGATATATATTATACATATCTAATATCTAATAATATATATATATATATATGAGAGAGAGAGAGAGAGAGACTATTATGCAATATTTTTTTAAATGTCAAGGAACCAGTACTAAATTGACTTGTAAGCAAATGTTCATGCAAACTAAATTGGTAACTTAGCCCAACTCCATTTTGTTCATTATAAAAGCTAGAAATTAAAAAAATAATGATGATAAATAGAGGTGGCTAATGGTCCTGAATCTTTCTTGGGGACAATTAACATGAGTGTTTAAAAAAACCAAAGTTTAAACTACCTTTAGGGACAAGAGATACATAACCACACAAGTCTGATCAGAATGTCATTTCGTCAATCCTTATCCCAATCCTGGTTCTACAGCACGGTCCCTATGGCATGATTGCTACCCTGTGAGATGATTGCTCCTGACCGAGGGTGCTTTTCTCCTATTGGACGATTGCCCTTTCTTTAGGTAAGTGTCTTATGTGTTTTATATGGAAATGAGCGTGTCTGTAAGTGCAGACATTTAAAGGATTTTTGATGATTTTTGTTTGTTCTTGTTTTTCCGAGACAAGGTTTCTCTGTGTACCTCTGGTTGTCGTGGAATCACTTTGTAGACCAGGCTGGCCTCGAACTCACAGAGATCTACCTGCCTCTGCCTCCCCAGTGCTGGGAACCACCCCAGCCACTTTATAAATAAAGAACAAATGTGTTTTTCAAGCTCCAATACAGGGGCTTCTAAACACCTGCCACCTTCACTCCTCCAGCTGTGACTACCTGAAACAATCTCTGCGAGACACTTTAATGTTGTATTCCTTCACAAAAGGGGGAGACGGACTGGCCCTCTCAGCCAGTTTGATATAAACTCCCACAATTTTATATAAACAAACAAACAGACAACCAAAAAAAAAAAAAAAAAAAAAAAGCTAAAACACAGAGATCTATTTATGTGACTATAAACTGTCCTCACACATAGAGGAGACTTTCCGTGTGACTGTTTGGGGTCACCCACACACTCATCTCTAACACCTTACAATTCTCTGTAAGTGAGCCTGATAAAGTCATTGGTTCCCAGGGTGAACTCTGAAATTGAACTTTGGGTTGTCACTGGGACCCTATGAAGAGGGGATAGACATCATTCAGTGTCCCCTCTCCGGAGGAGGGATTGTCACAACAGATAGTAAGTAAATCCATTTGTTAGTGCTCTTATCTCTCATGGTATCTATATTTACTAGTGATAAAGGGATATGGTGGTTAAACAATTTTAACCTTTTAGTAAAGGAGGATGTTTGTGGACAATTAGGGTGGATGGAAGCTTCCAGATTGGAAAAGGAAGGTAGAAAGCTTGTGGGCATGATGAAGGGCCGAGTCGGCTATTTAAAGTATGTAAAAGATGAGTCTTAGCAATAATAAAAATGGTATCAAGCTGCTGTGGTCTAATGCCAGCAGTGAGAAGGACTTGGTAGAACACATACCTAACCAAGGTCTACTTCGAAGTGCCTGGCCATTGAAATATTATACGGTCGTTAAAAGTACCAGACTGGTGTAACAGACCTTCTGGCCTGTGGAATGCCATTCTTAGATGCTTTTCTAATGTGGTCAGAGGCACTAAAAGAATGTTTTCCCCCTTGCCCTCCAAGGTCAGTGAGGTCCCAGGGCACTTGGGCCATCGCTAGGAATGTCCTGCAGCTGTGAAAACAAAGTCACCTGGTCTTTTGTTCAGGGGAGGCCATGTGGACCACACTCCATGGGGAGGGTCAACACACAGCAAGGATTTCCTCAGGGCTTCTGGGAAAGCCACGGCCAGGCCGAGTGAGGCTTCACTTATCCTCACATAGATGGACAACTGGTAAGGAAAGGCTCGAGGAGCCTGAGAGTCTCACAAGCTCAAGTGACCCCCGAGGGCCAGATGGATCCTCAGTCAGGAACTAAACAAAGATTACTGTTGTCTACCCACATGATCTTCAAACACCCAAAAGTGTGATTAAAATAAAAATGCTCAGTATGTTTCTTTAACAGAGCAAGGGACTGAAGTCTTCAGACATACTTAACTGTGTGAAATGCTAGACAGCTGTTTCTCACTAAGGAATCTCTTCTTGATATACGTGTATATGTGTGTATATATTTATCAGATATATGTGTAAGATATACATATATATGTATATTCACATATATGTGTATATATATATAAAACGAAAAGCCTTGGCTAACCTCTGCTCTTATCTTCCTCTTGTCTAGCCGCAGATGACGAACACAGATCTATCTTAAACAGTGTGAGCAAAGCTCAAAGCTGTATTACCAACTCTGGAACACCCTTTCTTTTTGGAAGAGCACTTCCCACAACTGAAATATGTCCTTCTGTATCCTGACCTCCATGTTCCCCAACTACAGGATGCTGCCAGATACTCTGTCATCAAAGTCACAGGTCTGGGAGATTGTTCCGGATGCCCTAATGGTATTCTTAGAACTTTGCTAGACAAAGGTCTACAGAAAGGATCCAGTAGGATTCTGTTTCTCTCTCTCTCTCTCTCTCTCTCTCTCTCTTTAAAATATTTATTTATTATTATGTATACAGCGGTCTGTCTGCATGTACACCTGCAAGCCAGAAGAGGGCATCAGATCATATTACAGATGGTTGTGAGCTACCATGTGGTTGCTGGGAATTGAACTCAGGACCTCTGGAAGAGCAGTCGGTGCAGTGCTCTTAACCTCTGAGCCATCTCTCCAGCCCCTTCTCGTTCTCTTTTAAATTGTCAATGAAGTGCTGAATTTAACTGACTTCTCGTGTAGAGCCTCCAGGTGCTTGTCTGATGTCACAGCAGCTGATTACAGTTATCATCTCCTACAGGCTCTGGTTTGTGGTCCAGCCAGCTGCAAAAGTACACTTCACTTTACGGAAAAAAAAAAAAAGCTTATGGTAATCACGATACTGCAGTTTTTCCTCATTACCTTTGTCTCTAAGTGTTCCCCCATGAGGTTATGACAGAGGGACCTGACAGTAGATTCTGAGCTTATGTTGGCCAAAGAAACATGTCTCAAGCTATTCTGCTCGCCAGTGGCCTTACAAGTCGTAACCAACAGCAGCATGGAAAGTCATCAGTGTCGCTAACTAACACCTAGGACACTGCCTGCCCCGGGTGCTTCATGTGTTTTCCTTCCCTGCTCTCTTGCTCCATCAGGAATGAACTGCCCAACCTATTTTCCTACCTGCACTCTCAGCAGGAAACTACAGTAATACTGCAGCTGCTCTTTTGAGTGTTACATATGCAACCTCCCTCACAGCACACACTCCAAGGCTGCAGACAGTCCTCACATGGCTGCCTTGCCTTCTGGATCTTTTCTTTTCCATTATTAAGTTTGGTTGTAGCCCCTTAGGTCAAGCCTCCTTTGAAGGGCTCTGCCTGTTGCCCCTTACACATCCCCCTCTTTGTCAGTTCAAAGCAGATCTGTGGCTCCAAGCCCCAGACAGCAGCTCAGGAGACCGCCGAGCAGTGGCTAACGGGCATTCAACTCATTCCTCTTTGTGCCGCTCTAGGTGGTTTTTGTTGTTGTTGTTGTTGTTTTTCAGGAGGCAGGAATGAAACAGCTGAACCAAAGACGTCTTTGCGTCAGTTAACGTCTCTGTCTCACCAGCTCTCAGAAAACCTTAAGGAACTTTCAGATCAGCTTAACATTCCTCTGGGACCAGCTCGGTTCTCTGGCTGCTGTGGTACTCCAAAATTCAACAGAACTAGATGCCCTGACCATCGGTAAGGATGGGATCTGTGCCTTCCTTCAGGAATGACGCAGCTTCCACACCAACAAATCAAACTGGTTCGAGATGGGAGGACCCAAAGATGTAGAGACCAAGAAAAAACCTTCAGTGAGAAGCCTCCTCCTATGGATGACTGGCTTTTGGTTCCGCCCCCACCACCGAGGCTCCTCCCCTTGACCTCTCCGGGCCTCATGATTAATCTCATACTCATGTTTTTACGTCATCTTTTTTTTGGGGGGGGGGGGTTTCGAGACAGGGTTTCTCTGTGTAGCCTTGGCTGTCCTGGACTCGCTTTGTAGACCAGGCTGGCCTCGAACTCACAGCGATCCGCCTGCCTCTGCCTCCCAAGTGCTGGGATTACAAGCGTACGTCATCTTTTAAATGTTTTCCAGAAGTTCCTCCTGGATCAGGTCAGGGCCATCACTAAGTCCACATTAGGATGGTGGACAGGTGGGGACAGGTCTCCCAGTGGGTCCTCACATCTTCAGTCTCATCTCACTAACCAGAGGCCCTGCCTCTAATTGCGCAGGATTGCAATCACATGGCCTACCACAGCTCATCAAGTTAAAACTCTCCCCACCTGAGACACGAAGTCAACCTCACTTAGGCCCCCTTGGTCCTAAGGACAGAACCTAGCCTTCCCCTCCCCCATCACCTGAACCCTGAAAGAAGTGGACAAATGAGGGAACATGTTGGTCTCCTTCCCTTCATCTGTCGTCCTCATGGTCTGGAATGCAGACAATTAATTAATTAATTAATTGATAGCCAGAAGCCTTAGGTAGCCTAAGAGACTCCTGGCAGAAAGAGTTGACACTTCTCAGTGGACAGTTAGTAGCAAGGGGTCATCACGCTGGGAGAACTCATGGTCAGGGTGTCAACATAAGGACCTCCACCCAAATCCACCTGTGTTAGAAAGGCTAAAATAGGCCTGCAGATTAAAGTCTACCCACCCCAAGGTTTCTATTTCTGTCCTATAAAAAGCACAATCTCCCTGTGCCCCAGTGCACAGTCTCCATGCCCAAGAGGGACTGCTTCCTATAGTGTTCTGATTAAAGGCCAATTTTGCTCTCGCAAGAGGCTGCTCTCTTATTTCCACATCACCTCAGTCAATACAATTAACGTATGTGTTTGTGTGTGTGTGTGTGTGTGTGTGTGTGTGTGTGTGTGTGTGTGTGTATGTGTGTGTTCACTCGCACATGCATATGTTTAGTTTTGTTGTTTCTTTGGTTGATTAGAGGTTTTAAAAAAATATTTATTTTTACTTTATGTATGTGAGAGTTTTGTTTGCATGTATGTCTGAGAACCACATGTGTACATCGTCCTTACAGGCCAGAAGGGGACATCAGAGTCCCCGGAACTGGAGTTACAGATGGCTGGGAGCTGCTCTGTGGGTGCTTCGGAATGGAGCCAGGCTTCTCTGGAAGAGCAGCTAGAGCTCTTAAACTCTGAGCCATTTCTCCAAACCCTCTCCACTGAGACAGTGTCATGATGAGGTTGAGAAGGTACTGTATCCACCAGGCTGGCCTCCAATCATAAGGAACCACCCGCATCTGCCTCTTGACTGCTGGGATTAAAGGCATACATCAGAAACCCATGTAAATTTTTATTTTTATTTTTATGTGTGTTCCTGAGCATAAATCTGTGCACCACATCTGTGCCATGCCCCCAGTGCTCTTAGTGCTGTGCCCGCTCTCCAGCCCCACGGTGTTGACTTTCAAAAGAACCCTTTCTTTACCCTCTCATGGGTCTGTATCTCTATATTTATAGAACCACATACATAATAAACGTATAGTCCCTCTGAATAATGAGAGTTTAGTGTTGTGACAGGCTCAGCCTTTGTGGTAGCATTTTGCCTTAGGTATAATAAGTTAACAGGTGTTGCAGAAGACACTAAAACGTCAATGGAGCAATAAAAACATATTTGCTAAGTTCTGACCCTACCTTATGTACGGCAGTCACAGGAACTTTTGCTAACGTCGCTCTCCTTCTGCAACTGCAGGGCTTTCTGCTCCCTGATCAAATAGAAATACCATTGTGAGACATCTGTGTCTGCAATCCTGCCATGTGTACTGACGGTCACCACAGCTGTGCCAATGGGAAGTGACATACTTAAAGGTGTTTACCTTTATAAACTCCCTGCTCACTCAGGTCAGGGGTGTCTCTTTAGACTTGTAGGCACAACAGTGTATGCCCCTGGCTGGGTCTGTGTGGCTAAATAAAAAAATTCAAGCTCATAAAGAACTTGATCTTCTCTTAGGTGAAAACAGCCCAACCCCATCTGGGGGTTCATCTGGGATCTAGTCTCTCCCCAAGAAGGGCATCCTAATTTGACACTGCAAATCTTCCATACTGTCTGGTCTTCTGAAATCTGGTGAGTGCTCTCTTTTGGGTAACTTTTGGGTTATTGAACACAGTCTCAAGCCCAGGATATCAGGGGATGCCCTGTTAGCATTTAGGTAAGGTGACTCTTCACCCTGGGATGCCCTCGGTTGTGAGTCTGCTCTGTTGGGGTAAAGCCTGGTGGGTGGCCACTGCATATCTGGTTGTTATAATTACTGTCTGTATTTGGCCCGGTGAGTTGATTCCCAGTCTGGAATCCCTGGGAATGGAAGTCACCTTGTCTTCTTGTGTCTGCCTGTGTGTACATGTCTTGTTGCAGATATGGGAATGGGACCGAATGCAGCTGCCTCCTCACTTACTAGTCCTGTCTCCTAGCTCCCTCCAGGAGCTTTGCTCAGTTGTGTCCCTCTCATTGGCTCCATGGAGCCTGATGTTTAAGTCCTGCAAAACCTCATATCTTTCTGTTTTCTTTGCTCTCTACTTGTTGTGGTACCTCCCCCTGGTCCCTCGATTCCGTTTTGCAAGGACTTGGATGATACGTCTTTTGGGTATAAATAATATGGAACCATGCCTTTATACTGTTCTATTTTATTATAAAGGTGGCTCTGGGGTTGTATAATGACCCTCCTCTGCCAGCCCAAGCACACTTGTTTAGTTTCCTCAAATCTCTGTCCTAGGTCAAAAAGCCATCCGACTCTAGGACAGAAAGGGTGTAAAACAGAACAGCTCAGGATAAGACACTATGGGGCTTAAAACAGCCACAAAGAGGACTGTTCCCAGTAGGAATTACTGATGTTTGGGAACACTGACAGAAGGAACTGAGAAGTCCTGTCTCAGGCTTATGTTCATAAAAGACCTGGAAGGATCCCAAGTCATCCAGCATCAAATGCTCTGTCACTGCTGACTTGCTTGGTACCTGGACCCATGTGGAGCATGTGATATGTGCTCAGTATGTGCAGCTACTTGACCATGAACACAGAGACACAGACACATAAACCACACACATATACATACCACAGACACACACA
>OU015754.1:28444472-28486429 GCA_907169655.1 Acomys percivali | reverse complement strand
GAGAGAGAGAGAGAGAGAGAGAGAGAGAGAGAGAGAGAGAGAGAGAGAGAGAGAGTGTGTGGTGTGGGTGTGGTATGGTGTGGTGTGGGTGGTGTGGTGTGGGTGGAGGGATCAGGACATCAAAGGCAGCCCAGGCTACACTTGGAGTTCAAGGCTATCCTGGACTATATGAGACCCTGTGGAGAGGAGTGGGGTTCTCCCCCCCCCGAGATTTTATTTATTTGGCTTTCAGGATCCTTGTGAGTTGCGAGGTACTTAAAGCACAGGGATAGTATTGGATGTTCTATGAGATTCTTAATTGCTGTCACTGTGCTAAACACTACGTTGGAAGTCTAAGGGCTCAGCCCCCTCCTATTCTTAGCTTCCTTGGGTCTTTATTTCCTCATCTGTTTGATAAATGAATATATTGGACAGGCCTCCACTCAAATCTAGGTTCTTGTCGGGGGGTATGTTATGTATTCATGTTCACATGTGTGCATATGTGTGTAGGTGGTGGCCAAAGGTCAACTGGTGTTTCCCTATTGCACCCCTCCTCCTCCTCCTCCTCTTCCTCTTCTTCTCCTTCTCCTTCTTATTGTGTGTTTGTTGAGACAGGGTTTCTCTGAGTAGCCTTGGCTGTCCTGGACTCCCTTTATAGACCAGGCTGGCCTTGAACTCACAGTGATCCACCTGCCTCTACTTCCTGAGTGTGCCACCACCCCCGGCCTCACCCCACTTTTTTTTTTTTTTTTGAGACATAGTCTCTCAGTAAACCTGGGACTCACTGATGGGGCATGACCAGCTGCTCAGTGAGTACCAGGGCTCCTCCTCTTCCTCCTGCCCCTGCCACCCCAGTGCTAGAATTATAGTCCCATACCCAGCTTTAGTGTGTGTGTGTGTGTGTGTTTGTGTGTGTGTGTGTGTGTGTGTGTGTGTGTGCATGTGGGTGGAGCATCATGACATGACATGCATGTGGAGGCCAAGGAACTCTCCCTTTGCACATTTGTGTGTGTTACAAGGGTTGAAACCAGGTCTCTGGGCTTAGGTGACAGGAGAGAGCCTTTCTCACGGAGTGGTCTTGCTAGCCCACAACTGGCTCTCCACGTGGGTTCTGGGAATCTTAACTCAGGTCCTCACGTTACCATGCAGGCTCTTTACTGACTGAGCTGTCTCTCCAGACCCCCCAGGATCTCAGTATACTTGGTTCCACAATTGTTGGACACTTCTCCAAAGACGGGAAGAATGAGGGGATGAGCGTATGCCTCTGGTTGGTGGGCTCCCACAAATTGGCTTCTATGAAGATAGGGAGGTCCCCTGGGTTTGTTGAGCCCATCTGCTGATGCTCAGGATGAAATTGGCCAGACAGCACCGCTGTTGAATTCCTGCACCGTACCCTGATAAATTGCTTGTGTAGTCCCCAAGCCTATACATGTCTTGGTAGGAAGGCAGAAGAAACATCTAGAAACCAGCAAGAAAGATAAGTAGGCCATCAGCTTCCTTGGATATTCCTACTTTATTTTTTTTTGCTACATCAGTGCAAAGAAAGGCAGCGGGCACAGTGCATGCACCTGGGGGGCGCGTGTTCTACATGGAGGGTGGGTGCCTGTGTGGGGGAGGTCATCGGGGCACTACGAGCAGGCTGCATTCCGAGTCCAAAGCCAAAACCAGCATCAGGCTTGGGCGACACGGCCAGCATGCTTTCTCCTAAAGGCAACCATGACAGGGAAGTAGACAGAGCACAGGACCTAAGGGGGTTAAATGGGTAAGACAAGGCAAGGGGGGGGGGGAAGATGGACATAGGAGGGCTGTCAGCCACCTCGGGGCAGGCAGAGCCTGATTCCAGAAGAGCATCATTTTAGGGCAACACAAGAGTCCCTTGGGAAATCGGGAATCACTGAGGTGGGCATCCCAAGGAGACATTGGGAGGCACAAGCAAGACTGCGTGAGTTGGAATGAGACGTTTTAGTCTTGGCCTGACTGTCTCTATGGGGAGTGGTGGTGTTTGGGGACGCTGGCGGTGGGGGCGGGGGTGGTGGTGGTGGTGGTAGTGGGAGAGACTATCAAAATGGGAAATACCAGACTTGCTTCTCATGCGTGGAAGATGGCCTGACTGCAGCCTCAGAGGCACAATCCTCTTGGTTTGTGATGGACCAAGAGGACTTTGCCCTGATTAAAGCTCTTAATATTGTTTGATTGCCCCCCAGGAACTGTAGGAAAGAGAGTAGAGGAGACAGAGAACAGGGGTGGCTCTGAGTGGGAGTTGGGGAGGGGTTTCCTTTGTTCATTGCCAAAGGAGGGAGGAGCATAGGGTCTGAGAGGAGGTCCCCTCGTATCCAGAGCTCTGTGCTACCTGTGCCCATCTGGGGAGTCAGGGATGAGAGAGAGAAAAGTCCCTGGGACTCAGGATGTCTATAGGGCTGCCATGCACCTGGGCTGTGCCCACTGCAGGCCCCAGGCTCAAGGACAGCCAGTCATGCCTACTAGAGATGTGGTGACTTCAGAGGTTTGGGACCCCGCTTTATCCAGCTTGTGAGGTTGCTGGCCAGGTTGGCAAGGGGCACAGGGGCGAGGCTCTGCCTTGCATCCCCCATTGTGGAGGTGGAAGAACAGTGGAGGAACACGAGGGTGGGTGAGGGGGTATTGATAGGATGGAAGACGACTGAGGAAGAGGGGGTGCAGAGGAAGGGAGGGAGAGAGGGAGAGAGGGAGGGGGAGGGAGAGAGAGAGGGAGAGAGAGAGGGAGGGAGAGAGAGAGGGAGAGAGAGAGAGGGAGAGAGAGGTACTAGGAAGCAGATGGGCAGCTTCCTGGTAGTGGAGTGCAGGTCCTCTGTGTATTCTGTGTGTCTTATTTCTGGATATATTTAGAGTTGGGGGAGGTGGTCTGGTTTTTTTCTGGAGTGTTTTAGAGGGACAGGTAGCCTCAATGTACAATTTCTGCACCCCCCCCCCACACACAGGTCCTTACAACCAGAGGGTCTCTCAATGCCCAAGGGGATACAGGGAATGACCTTGTATGTTCAAGGTCAGAGTAAGTCTCTTTGTAAACACCTGCCCACTCCCACCATCCCATCCCAGGGACCAGAGAGGACTTGCATCCGGACCCTGCAGGCCAGAGAGCAAGATCTAAAGTTGGGAGACATCAAAGGCTCAAGGGTGGTGAGGGAAGCTCTGAGAGGGGAGAGCAGCTGGGGCAGAGATGGGGACATGAGGGCGCCAGGTCCTAGTCACTCGACACATGGTTCTCGTTCTGCAGTTGGTGCCAGCGTTCAATTTTCTTGTCTTTGTTCTTCAGACACTCGTACCAGTGTTTCAAGCGCTCACCTTTGGCCGAGATCCCCAGTTGGCAGCCTCCTATGGGATGAAGGCAGCAGGGCGTGGCGGGGGCGGGGTTGGCAGGTCAGTGGAGAGGGACACGGTGGCCACTCATGTCTCTAGACCCAAGAGTATAACTAGGAGAGAGAGATTGCTACCAAGCAATGACAGCCCCAGCCCTGCCCATCCTCTGAGAGAGGCTCGTTGCTCTGTGACCGTCATTATCACCTGCCCTCTGAGCCTCAAGAACCTGCTCAGGCTCCCTACTGCAGCACCAAGCCATAACCTTCATTGTTTGTTTTTAAGACTTCCTACAAATCCTCACCCAGCTTCTACTCTGGTTTTCTACATTTAGCTCACATACTGGGCATCCGCTGTCACTTCTTAAAGGGTCAGTTTCCTTCTCATCCCCTGCCTGGAGTCTCTCCCTGGGCCATGTTTGTGACTTTCTATCCTCACAATTTGGGAGAGCTGGTGAAGTTAAACCCTTCATCTGGAACTTGCTAAGAGAATAAGGGGGCGCCCCTTGTGCCTGCTTCCTGCAGAGGACACTCTCTCTACCCTCTGGGGTTCAGTTGTCTTGCTGTGGTGTGTACCCCCTTTTATGTAAAGGCTCATTCGGATGGGGTCAAAGTCAGAACCCCGAGTCCCAGGTTAGCCCTGAGCCTACAGAGCTTCTGGAAGATGGAGGTGTATGAATGTGGTCCCCGGCCAGCCCTTGCAAAGTGTCCTCTCCTGGGGAGGCCCAATAGGGGGCTGTCCCCAGAGCCCAGCACTCACCGATGTAATCATTGGATTTGCCGATGTCATAGTCCCACACGGAGATATCCAGGGACTTTTTGGCCAGGTCGCTGTGTTTGATATCATAAAAAAACTCCTGTGGACAGCAGAGAAAGAGGTAAGCAACAATCCCCTGAGCTTCCAGTGCCAGCAGCTAGGGACAGAGCCTAAGGAGTCCCTGGAGCAGGGCATTCTGGGAGCAAAGAACTCCTACTGCAGGTCTGTCATCCCTTTTCAACAGCACTTCCTAGGACACGAATCCCAGTGATCCTTTGGCAGTGGCCTCTGTTTGATACTGGGGTGGTCACCGGCTCAGTGATTGAGAGCTTGGTCTTCATGAGAGGGTGTCCCTTGCTTGGCATTTAGGGATGTTTCTGTGACCCAGACAAGAGAGGTCTCATTTAGCCCTGTCTGGCCTGGAGCTTAGTTGTGTAGCCCAGGCTAGCCTCAAACTCAGGGATGAGCCTCAGCCTCCTGCCTTAACCTCAGCCACCACAGGGCTTAGCAATCCAATTTTTTTGTTTGTTTTTGTTTTTTCAAGACAGGGTTTCTCTGTGTAGCCTTGACTGTCCTGGACTCGCTTTTGTAGACCAGGTTGGCCTCGAACTCACAGAGATCTGCCTGTCTCTTCTGGGATTAAAGGCGTGCGCCACCACCACCTCACTAGCAATCCAATTTTTTAAAAAGCAGCTTTTTTGCCTACTTGTAAAAGTCAGTCATGTTCATTACTGAGAGAGACAAGGAAGGAAGCCATGACACGTTATCCATAGCCAGACGGATTTGCCCACGTGCATCTATACTGATGTGTGGTCTTAAAAACCCAAGTTAATCCTAAATCGCATCTATACTGATGTGTGGTCTTAAAAACCCAAGTGAATCCTAAATCTATAGCTTTCAAGTTTCTTCTTTCCACTTCGTCGCAATATTATGTTTTAAAAAATCAACTTGGCACATTTTCCAAAAATATTTGGGTGTTATGGTTCACGTCTCTAATCCCAGTTGGGATGCTGAGGCAGGAGGACTACTACAAATTCAAGGCTGGCCTCGGTTACAGAGTAAGTTCCAGGCCATCCAGGGCTACCAAAAGAGACCTTGTCCAAAAAACCAGACGGACAGAAGTGTTTTAATGTCACCATTTGAAAAAGCACATTACTTATGTGTCCTTGCATAGAGGTCAGAGAGCAACTGGTGGGAGTCTCCCACCATGTAGGTCTCAGAGAGCAAACTTGGCTCATCACGCTTGGCCGCAAGCGCCACTATTCACTGAGCCATCTTGCTGGGCCTGCATCATCATTTTCATGGTGACATTTAATGGCTGCCGGGCTGTAACCCGGTCCCACCACAGTTGGGTGTGTAGGCTGCAGCTGCCTCTAATTTTCTTTCTTTCTTTTTTTTTTTCTGCCTCTAATTTTCAATCATTACTTGACTGAACCAGTGGCATCCAAGGGCTAAGATCACTCCGTCCACCCTTGATGGTTTATTTAGGACAGTTGTGTTGTACATGGTGGTGCCAGATGAACCGTGCAACCTGGCTGCTCTTTCCTAACCCTCAGACCTGCATACTATCATTGCTTCAGAGAGGAAGTCACTTTTGAGGCTGGAGGATGAGTGGGTTTGACTGGATACTTCCTGTCGTGGTTGCTTTGTTTTGAGACAATGTCTTGGGGGGTCTCACTAGATAGCCGGGGATGGCCTTGAACTTCTGAACCTCCTGCCTCAACCTCTCAGGTCTGCCCCATCGTGATCATTTGGATTTCTTATCTGTGACTTGTCCAGACTCTGAGAGAAGGTAGGGCACACTACAGTATGGATCTCCTGAGTGAGTGCTTGGTTGCTGTTTTTTTTTTTTTTTTTTTTTTTAACCATCATAAAAGGGCTGGAGGGATGGCTCAGAGGTTAAGAGCACCATCTGCTCTTCCAAAGATCCTGAGTTCAATTCTCAGCAACCACATAGTGGCTCACAACCATCTGTAATGAGATCTGGTGCCCTCTTCTGGCCTGCAGGTGTACATGCAGGCAGAGCACTGTATACATAATTAAATAAATCCTTTTTAAAAAACCATCATAAACGAACCCTATCATACATCCCTCTGTCATTTACAAAAGTGTGGTGGAGTCTAATATTAGCAGGCTCTGACCAACTCAGAGGCAATGCTAGAGGAGAGAGTACGGGATGGGGCAGCCCAGGGCAGGGGTGGAACTCCAGGTTCGGGTTCCAGCTCAGCCCAGGTCTCCTGGCATCTGGAGAGTGTATTTTTTTTCTCTTTGTTTTGGGTTTGAGATGGAGGCTGTCCGGGTGGGTTAGTGCAGAACTCATCTCCTTCAAACTCTTTTATTTGGTCCTTCATAGGACAGACACTTGCAACCCCTCCCACCTGGCTGGCTTATCAAAAGGTAATGGAAAAGCAGGGGTTCAGCGTGAGATAGAGGGACGGGAGACCCTGGAAACACAGGATAAGCTTGTGTGGGGGCGGACACACTTATTCTGTGTTTTGAGGCAGGGATAGGAGTTTGTCAGGAAGGAAAAGAGACGCGGGGTAGCACATAAGCAAGGATGACACATTCAGATTTGGGTTTTCTGCACTTATATGGAAGTGTCAGGCCTTGAGGGAGGGAGCAGGGGGTCTTCACTGCAATGGTCCATGTGTGACATTCCAAGCTCTGAGCCGAGGTGGGGATCTTAGAAACACGGGGCAGGGAACATACTTGCTCAGTGGGACTTGATGGGAGGGTGTGGAGGTGGCCAAGGGTGCTTTTACCCAGGAAAGATGCTGGGGGTTACTTAGTTCAGTGTCTGAAGACAGTTTTCTGCAGCACTCTCAAGCTGCTGCTGGCTTTGTCTGTGACAGGGAGTCCGTCCTCTTTCCTTTTGATTTAATTCAAGACAACCGACAACAAAATGCCCCTTTTATGGTGGTTAGGAATATCTTGGAAGGAGTTTGTTCCTCTCGCAGGCAGGAAGTCTCCAGAAAGAATGGGGCAGCCTTACCTCATTAAACTCAGGATTCAGGGTCTTCTTTTTAATCTGGGTCTTGTGCTTGGCTTTCTTCCCCATGTCCGGTTTCAGCCAGCTGGGAGAAGGCACCCATACATCAGAAAGTGACCCATCACTGGTGACACCTTAGATGGTGCGGGCCCTGCTCTGAGCACCTCGTGTGAGTCTGCTGCTGAAAGCTATCTGTTGGCTTCCTGTGACCCCAGGGGAGAGTTTAAAATTCTCACGTGGCCCCCAGTGTCCATGTGTTTGGGTCCCAGCCCCAGCCCCAGCCCCCACTTTCTCTCCCATCACAGCTTTGATGAGGTTCCTGGAGTAACACTAGGTCTGGGGTCTTTTGAGTGTTTCTAAGGTCAATTTGGATACATCCAGGTTGCTTCTTTTGGTGGTAGAAAGCTAAGCTAACAGGAACACGTGTAGCCTACTCCTGAGATCACTATGCCAATCACTCCGGGAAGGGACAAGGGTTCCCGTGTGGCAGGCATCACACTGGCTGGCTTCCTGACACCCCAGCCTCACCCTGTCTGTTCCAGTTATATTTTAGCTGTGTGACCTTGGGTGGACTCCTTCTGTCTCTGGGTCTTGATGGTTAATGGTCTAGGGGAGTCTCTGGTCCCCATCTCCCCTCTCCGCTCCCAGGACACCAACTCACAGCTTGACGAAGGGGTCTGAGTAGCCATTGGCATCCATGGCGGCTAGGTGCACACAGCGGATAATGCCCACAATGAGGCCGCCCTGCTGTGTGCTGTACATGAGGGACACCAGGATCTTGCCACGTTCCTCTATGTCGCCGATTCGCTCCACCTGCTGCATGTGGCAAAAGGCAGTGTGGCGCTCAGAGAGGTGGGAGATGTGAGTGCTATGGGGTGGGGGATCGGGGGAGTCGGGGGGGGGGCCCTGCTGTGGCGGGCAGGAGATCAAGGGCCTGCTAAGGGCATTAGCACCTCGGACAGCAGCCACCCCCCACTCCCCACCCCCACAGGGATAGGTGAGTGCCTTGGGCTAGGTTCAAGCACACTGGGCCCCAGCTAAGCTTGAGCAGACAGGGGTAGAGTCCTGAGTCAGAGTATTCATTATAGCTGGGCTCCATCCTGGTCACTACCCTGACTGGCCTCATGTCCCCATAAAGGGACACGCATGCCACTGCTCTCATCTGTAGAACCAGCACCAGAAGCCATGTGCATGACGTAGGCCCACAAACATGGGTGTGCGAGAATAGGGACAGTCTCCTCTGCCCATGGTCTGACCTTGGAAATGAGGGACATTCCCCACTTGCCCCATAAGCCACTAAGTCGGTGATTATGGGATAAAGAAAGAGGAGGACTTGGGAAGACGACAGAAAAGTGGCCCCTGGTGGCCTCGGCAGACCCTCTGTTGCATCCCATCCACAGCCAGCTCACCTCCTCCTCATAGAGTGCCATGCCGCGGGCTGACCCGGTGGTCCCTGCGCGCTTCATCTGTGGGAGGAGACAGGATAGGAAGGTAGCCTTGGAGGCTCATTTCCTTGCCCAAGGAAGGCCGGGAACCACTCACCCTGACACTCTGTCTTTCACCAATGTTCACACAGTGCTAACTATCAAGATCAGAGCAGCAGCCACTGGTGTGAGTTCTACTGCAACCCCCAATTTATTGAAGATGACACCAGAGGCCAGAGAGAGCCATCAAACTGTCCGAGTGTTGGAGAGTCTACACATAAACATGCAAGTATTCATTCACTTGGGCTGAGTGGCTCATGACTCTTGGGGTCTAGCCTACAAGAAGAAAGTCTGAAGAGCCAGCTGCCACAAGACAGAGTTCCATGGAGACACCTCATGCCCAGGGCAGGCTTTCATGACTTACTCTGTGTGACCCATAATCCTAAGTGGCTGTAGAAGTGTAGCCCACTGCCTAGCTACATACCCTTTCCTGGACATCTGGCACAAAAAGGCCACAGGTACACCTCCCATCAACAAGGGTTCCCTGTAAAAAGCTAACTTCTGCTTCTTGGGGTGACCCTTGCCATTTGCCCTCGACCCTAAGTCACCCCACCTCTGCCTGGTGCTCTGTACTGCTGCAGCCCCTGCCAGATGACCACGTAGCACAGCAGGAAGGCAGCAACCCCTGGCTTACCGGGATCACTCGCTCCAGGCAGATGTTGAAGTTTTTCCTCTGGTTAGCCTTCAGCTTCTTGAGGGAGAACCTGGTCTCACCAATGAACTCATTGTGGCCGAACTTGTCCTCATCACACACAGAGATCCTGCCATGGGTGAGAGAGTGGGCAGGGGCAGGGGGAGAGGAGCGAGGGGCAGGAGGGAAGGGGGAGGGGGAGAGGAAGGGGGGGGAAAGCAACAGACACTGAGCCCCACTATGCACCTAGGTGAGGGGCACCGAGTGTGGCCAGGAAAGAGGCCACAGTTTACCTGCAGTTGGGCAAGTGACTCAGTTCACAGCCTGAGGGGGTCTGTGCATTATAATCACTTCCCACAAAAAGAGCTAGAACATTCCAGTGCCCAGAGGCCCTCAGAGTCCTTCCCTAAACACCTCCTGACCCTAAGAGACCCACTCTTGCCTGCAAGGGGCCATATCCCCGCACTCGATCCTGTGCAAACAAGATCACATAGCACCCACTATCTTTTCTTGAGACAGGGACTTGCACTGTAGCCCAGGCTAGATTAAAACTCACTATGTAGTCCAAGCTATCCCACATTGCCTGATCTTCCTGCCTCAGCCTTCCAAGTGCTAGGATGACAGGCATATACAACCCTCCCGCATATCTACCCTTCCCTGTTGGCTTTTTTTTTTTTTTTGACACTGTGCATCTGAATCTTAGCAGGTTCTTTTTGCTGTTGTTGTTTCTTTTTTCTTTTCTTTTCTTTTTTTTTTTTTGAGACAGGGTTTCTTTGTGTAGCCTTGGTTGTCCTGGACTCGCTTGGTAGACCAGGCTGGCCTCAAACTCACAGAGATCCGCCTGCCTCTGCCTCTCTGAGTCCAAGGATTAAAGGTGTGCGCCACCACACCCGCCTCAGCTGTTGGTTCTAAATCTAAACACATTCAGCCAACCAGGGCCCAAAAAAAAAAAAAAAGCCTCCATCTGTACTGAGCATGTGCAGATGTCTATCACAGCTGCCTGGACAATACAGGCTGACAGCCCTGAGCACCTAGATACAGAAGGCCCCTGCCTTTGCAGTTCCTTCTGGAGTCCATGCTGTTGCCGTCAGCAGGTACCTGAGTGTCTTTCTCTGCATGTCCTCCTCCGTGATGCCGTGGTACTGTAGCGTCTCGTTCCACACCGGGTTCCGAGTGTTGCGCAGCGTCTTCGTACGAAGCTTGTTGGACTAGAGCCCCAGGAGATAGACAGACAGACAGACAGGCACCTGTCAGCAGAGCTGACCTGGAGACCTTCCTTGAACGTGCCCTTAAGTGAGGAAGCTTGACTGTCTTTCTTGGAGACAGACATGGCTTATAGCAGAGCTGATGCCACATGCTCTGAGGCAGGGGCGTGGGGATATTTCCTGAGTCCTTGGGCAGTGTTCTCCATGCCTGGAAGTCCTCAGAGGGGACAGCCAGCCTCCCTCTCTCCCTCCCACAGCACTGACGATGGAACTCCCCAAGGGGCCTTGAACACAGTAGGCAGGTGCTTTTCCCCTGAAGGACACCCCCACTCTCGCTAAGTTGCTCAGGCCAGCTTTGAGTTTGTGATCCTCCTGCCTCAGCCTTCCCAGTAACCGGGGTTATAAACCTGTGCCATCAGGCCCAGGCTTTAAACAAATAGTACAATTTTTTTTTCCATTTTACTTCAGGAGAGAAGACTAGAAATACATCTACAAACACAAGAGGAAGCTGGATGGTCCTAATCGACACTAATGGGTAAATGAATGACTGGAATTAAGTGGGGTTTTTGGTGGGCAGCAAAAGTCACCAGTAGGTTGATGGAGGAGAAGAGACCATAGTCAGTCACAGACAGGGGTGGGCACATCCTTGACTCAAAAACGATGATGGGACATGCATGTGTGTATGTATGTGCATCTATGAATGTATTGTGTATACAGGAGTGTGTGTATTATGTGTGTGCATATGCATGTGTGTATGTATACACGCACATGTATGTGTGCTTGTGTGCACATATATGTGTGCACGAATGCATACATACATGCATTATATATGTGTGTGTTTAAACATGTTTGTATGTCTGTATATATGCATGTATGTGCCCTCTCTTACCTTATTAGGTATTTGAAACTCAGCCGTGTGTAAAAGGCATTGTCTCGGGATTATGAAGCCGAGTGCTGCCTCCTTAATCCATAAGACACTTGCTTCACCATGAACACAGAAAAGTAAAAAATGAACACCAGAGAGGCAGCTCCCACTACCAGCCATGCCCTGGGTGGGTCCACTAGAGAGGGAAATTAGTCCTGGAGCTAAGAAAGGCACATAGGGGAGCAAGGAAAGGCCAGGGCCCACATCCCTTCAGTGATACGGCAGCATCTAAAGACTTAGTCCTAAACCCTGGAAAAGCTGCTGTCGCTGTTCTGTGTGTGGGTGTGGGTGTGCACGCGCGCGTGTGCGCATATTTGTATACACACTTGCTCTGGCTGTGACTAGCTGGGGCAGGCAGACCGTGCCAGCACTGGGGCCCTCGAAGGTATCTGCATGTGTGTGACTGTTTCCTTCCTGGCTTTTGGTGGCTGCTGGCTCCAGGGTTTTGTTCTGGGAATGCTGCGCCTTGTCCCACTGTGAGGGCTTTGCCCATCATGAGGAGAGGGTGGGGCCTCAGACTCTGGGCTGAGAACTGGAGACCCATGGCCACTGTGTACCTTGCTGGCTCCAGGCAGCAGGTGCAGTTTCACATAGGGATCTGCCAAGCCATTGGAGTCCATGGGTTTCAGTCCCTGCAAAAGGAGGAAGAGGTGTGAGATGGCCAGCCATGGCAGGTGATGCATCTGTCTCACCCAGTGGGGACAGAATGGAGGGACACTGTATGGATAACTTGGCCTCAGGCGCAGGGTTTAACGACATGCCACTCCCTAGCTGTGGGGCCTCAGGCATCTCTGAACCGGTTCCACACTGCTGAGTGGGCGGTTTTAGTGCGGTTGCCTCTGAGTGTGTTTTAAGTATCTTGGAGAACAGAAAAGGACATCCCGGCATAGTTGGCAGAGAGGAGTGGCTGGGGACAGAGACACTCCTGAATCCGGGGCCTGACCTCTGCCTTATATTGATGCCTCAGTTTCCCCACTTGGAGGATGAGGTTCATCTTCTCGGTCTTTCCTCCAGGCCCAGAGAAGGTGGTTTTTATTTTATCATCATTTGCTGAGCTGAGCTGAGCTGCCCTCATTCACCAGAGCAACCATCACGTTTGCGCAACACACAGTCCACCAAAGAAAAGCAGAGGCAAGAGTCCCGCCTGTGACCTCACCTTGCTCATCTGATTGATGAGGCCAACAGTGTCCCCAGCTCTGTGGGGTTCATGGAGTAATGAGTGAGATCTTGCCTTTGAAGACCAGCCTCATCTCTCCAGGGGTGTGGCCGCTGGCATTAGCTTTCTGGCCTCGGTTTCCTCACCTGACTAATGGAGCTAATAAAAATGCCACCCTTGTCTGGTCACCAAAATAGAGGACAAGGGAGTAATAGGCATATGAGCCCTCACCCTACAAGTATACAGTAAGGGGTCAGTAAGTGCACACCAAAGAAATAGCTTGGGTGGGAAAGTGTGTTGACATGGGAGTTGCTTTAAGCATGTTGCCTCTTGTTTAGCCTTCAAACTGGGGCGTCTGAGGAGAGAAGAGGAGGGCCTTGTCACTTCTACCACAGCCCAGCACACACAGGGAGGGGGCTTTCCTAGATACCCACGGGTGGCTGGCCACTTTGCACTTGGTTTTGCCACAGCCAACCTTGGGGGAAAGACAACACTGTTGCCCCCAATGAGCCAGAGAGGGCTAGTCACTTCCCCGAGTAGCACTGTGAGGTGGCTTGAGCCAGCGTCCATTCTGGGGGAGTGTGGTCCAGATCTTGCTGGGTTTTCCTGAGGTCCTAAACTTAAGTTCATCTTGAGGGTCTCCCCAGGGTCAGGAATCATTCAGCTTACATTCTCTGCAATGGCCCCCCCAAAACCACCTTACTACCCACAGCCACATTCTTTACCTTAATGTTGCCCCTGGCAGACAAAGACATCCTCAGGAGAGATGAAAAACAAAAAACAAAAAACAAAAACAAAAACCCCAGAATCACCAAGCAGGCTGTCATTACATCTCGCTGGCACCTACAGTGTCCCCTCTGGCTTGCTGCGGGTGGCCTAGGTGAGGCTCACAGCCAAGGTGCCTCCACTCCAAGGAAGCAGCCACAGGGCTATCCCTAGAGGAAGTCCCCCCACTAAGGAAGTCTGTCATGACAGATGACAACCCCATTCACATCTGTCATTGCCACAGGTCAGTGACAGCAGGAGCCAGCCAGGCCTGGGACCCATGCCCACCTGAGTCTCTTAGGAAAACTGGGGCACTCCCAGGGGTTCCCCTCCCCCACATACCTTCGCCCTGATGATGGTGCACTGAAGGTTGCTGTTTTCCTGGTCATAGAGAAGGCTGAATTCCAGGGCACCCAGTGTGGCTGGAGGCAACAGAGGGAGGAGCCAAGAAAAACATTGACTAAATGTGAATCCACAAACATTTCCTGATGACTTACCAGTGGGTCCAGCCTCAGCTAGGCATTGGGACCACAGAGGAGAGGGAGAGCAGGCCCTGCTCTGACACTCCATCCTGGCAGACCCCTTCTGTTACAGGAGCCTTCTGCAATCATGTGTACATGTATTTAGTTGTAGGAGGAACAGACCTGCATTGTAGCAGGAACAAGGCCTGCCTAGCAACACGCATGCGCAGAAGGGGGCCTTCGTGTAGCGTTGGCTGGAGAACTGCCTGGATAAGCCCAGGCATGACTTCCTCTGCTACCAGATTCAGGGCACACTGAAGACAAGGTCTGGGATTTCTGATTGACAACCATGTCCCTACTGTGTGCAGGGCACATAGTAGGTACTCCTGTGAGTGCTGAAGGAACGAGTGGATGTCAGGACTTGCCGTTCCCCTGGCTGGGAATGCTCTCCCCCTTTACGCTCACATGGCTCACACACTCTCGTCACTTCCTAGAGAAGCCCTCCTTGATTGCACCTTCAAAGCAGCTACTGCAGGGAATCACTCAGTGTGCACTGCGTTCATTCATAGTGGGACTCTTTGTCCCCTGCTGCCTTTTGTCCCAATGTCCTAGTGCCTGGAGCAGTTTGAGGCACCTGGTGTGTGTGAGGTCAATAAATTGTTGTCAGTGACAAAGGTGAGCGAATGAGGAACAGAGAGAAGCCAGGCTTGTTGAAACCCACCCTTCAACTGAGCTTATATGCCAGGGCAGCTTGGAGGCTTGGGAGAGGTGAAACTTGGGGATGGAAGGAAGGATGGATGGAAGGAAAGGAATGATGCATGGAAGGATGGATGGAAGGATGGAAGGATGGATGGAAAGATGATGGATGGAAGGATGATGGATGGATGGATGGATGGAAGGATGATGGATGGATGGAAGAAAGGATGGAAGAAAAGGAAGGATGGTTACAAGGAAGGATGAATGGAAGGAAAGGAATGATGCATGGAAGGATGGAAGGAAGGATGGATGGATGGAAGGAAAGGATGGATGGATGGATGGAAGGGATGGATGGAAGGATGGATGGTTAGAAGGAAGGAAGGATGGATGGTTAGAAGGAAGGAAGGATGGATGGTTAGAAGGAAGGAAGGATGGATGGAAGGAAAGGAAGGATGGATGGATGGATGGATGGAAGGGATGGATGGAAGGAATGAAAGGATAGATGGAAGGAAGGAAAGGAAGGATGGAAAGAATGATGGAAGGATGGATGGAAGGAAGGAAGAGCATCCAGGACAAAGATGGAGGAGAGCACTATGGAGTACTGTTGAGGCTGACAAGGCAGGTAGGCTCCCCTCTCCTTTCCCTTAGACCACAGACCCGTGACTCTGGAGAGCACCCGTGACACTGTGGATAGCTGCTATGTCACACGGTATGGCCCTCAAGTGACTGGATCCCTGTGACGGGATGCCAGCCACTCACTGGCTGTGCTGCCTAGTTTCTGTCACCCTGACACAGGCTAGAGTCATTCGGGAGAAGGGAACCTCAGCTGAGAAAATGCCTCACCAGACTGGTCTAGGGGACATTTTCTTGGTTGGTGGGAGAGGACCCAGATCACTGAAAAGCCGGGCTCAGTGGCACATGCCTGTAATCCCAGCACTTAGGAGGCAGAGGTAAGTGGATCTCTGTGAGTTCGAGGCCAGCCTAGTCTACAAAGTGAGTCCAGAACAGCCAAGGCTACACAGAGAAACCTTGACTCAAAAAACAAACAAAACAAAAGAAAAAGAAACCAGGCTGAGGAAGCCAGTAAGCAGCCTCTGCATCAGCTCCCGCCTCCAGGTCCCTGCCTTGACTTCCCTTCGTGATGGGTTCATAAAGTAAATCAACCCTTTCTTCCTTGAGTTGCTTTTAGTCGTGGTATTTATCACAGCAACAGAAATCTAACTAAGACACTGGCCATTTCTGAGTCACAGGGGAGCCTTTCCAAGACTATACACAGAATGAGAAGAGAGAAGGTCCCTTCCCTACTCACTACGGACAGAAGTGGGTGCCCCTGGTGGGAAGGGAGGCCCACCCAAAGCTCATCTCTACCAACCAGGGTCCACTCTCCTGGCCTCCACCATCTGAACAACATGGCTGCCATTCCTGGTATATGCTCAGCATAGCGGGGTCATGGTAGTGTCCAGTTTACCAAGTACGTCCCCTCCAGTGCCTCAGTTTACCCACCCATCAGCCTATACAAGAAGCAATATGGCCTGGGGGGATCCAAAGAAATCATTCCACCTCTCAGTAGCACCCAAAGGTCCCTCTTTCCTGGCTGCTTCAGCCATAGCAGGTGAAGAAAAAGACGTGTGTGTGTGTGTGTGTGTGTGTGTGTGTGAGAGAGAGAGAGAGAGAGAGAGAGAGAGAGAGAGAGAGAGAGAGAGAGAGAGAGTGTGTGCATGTGTGTGTGCATGTACATGTTGGAGTGTGTCCCTGGGCCTCTGGGTCTGAGTCCAAGAGCTACACAGTAATACTTAACAAATGAGTGGATGACCTAGCAGGGCTTCTGGTCAAGGGGAAAAAGTGACCACAGATAGAAGACGCACATAGGGCTGCAGAGACCATGGCTATATGGGGCTTTGGGCCACCAGGTGAGTCTGCTTGACAGATGACTGGCCTGGGTGAATCTCAAGAAACCCCACCACAGGCTTTAAACATCTCAAAGATGCTCCACCCATGAGGTTTAACCCCATAAAATGTGTAATACTGATAGTGACCACACGGTGGCGCTCACCAGCCATCCCAGCCTTGGGGACCTAATGGGTGTCGCTCAATGGTAGAGCCCTTTCCCAGCACACAAGCACCCTGCCCTGCGCGCCACCCTCCCCCCCCCCAGCCCGGCACCTCCTTGTCTTGATCCTCAGAACCATGGAAATATGAGGGTATATGTGTTCAAGGTTAGGGGGTGTCTACTGACCCTAGAGTTCCATTCCTGCCCCACTGGATTCGGTTTCTGGGTGACCATTCCCAACACGCCCGCCCCCAGAACCACCTACTTGCTTCATCAGAGTCATAGCTATTGGCTTCTTCCTCCTCCTCCTCTGCAGGTGGCGGTTGGCGGGCAGGAGCTGCCTGCGAATAGGGGCCTGCAGTGTGGGGTGCTGCCTGGAAGCCCGTGGTGGGTCCTGTCCTCTCCTCCCGGGCTTGGGCAACAGCCCCTGGGTAGCCAGGGTCACTTGGAGTAGCCTCTGTGGGGAGAAGAGAGGCAGTGTTGAGTCTGTCGTAGCAATACTGGCTGGAGGGAAGCTTCCAGAATGTAGGCTCCCAGGCTGCCCTCCGCACCTGACGGCCAAGAGCAAGACAGACCTCAGACCCCACAGTGGTGTGGACTCAACCAGACATTGTGAACCTCAGCCTCAGCTGTGTGACCCAGGGCCAGTTACTTACACATCTCTGAGCCTTAGTGTCCTTATTTGTAGAATGGGAGTTACCGAATCCAAAGGTGTTTCTATGGCAGTCAATATTAGTTGCATTAAACAATGAGGATCCATGAAAAACAATGGCTGCCTCGTAACCAGGACAACCAGGCACCTGAGGCCTGCATGTAGGTCATTGAGTAATTACTGTTGTATTGTGGGCCACCCATACTCCAGGCTCCACAAAAAAGTGTTTTTTGTTTTAACTAATTTTTAAAAATGTTTTAATCTTCCCAACAAAACTATGAGGGAACTCTTAACCTGACTCCTACTTTATAGAACAAAACTGAAGCCCAGAATGGCTTAGTCACTTGCCAGGAGTCACACAGCAGGAAGCGAAGGAACAGGGGTGGTACCAGGCTTTCTGTGCTCTGAGCCACAGGAACGGGCTTGTCAGTGTGGACAGTTAAGGGCTTTAGAAAGCAGGCTGCTTAGGCCTCTTCAGATAGGTCTTGGGGTACAGGCTGAGGAAACATATTCTTGGAGAGGCTGACACAGTTCACACTTGCCTGCGCTCTGTTCTGGAAAGCGTCCTGGTCCAGGAGCAGCTCTGCTGCTTGCAGGGGGCCCTGTGAGGGGAGAGAAAAGTGGGTGATGAGGGAATATTTATATCCGTCCCTTTCTTCACAGGCTAGACAGGAGGCAGACATGGTGTGCAGAGGTTCCTGGGATGTCAGGAACTGTCCCTCTATGAGGGTGGATGAGGGATGCTGGCATCAGAGAAGCCCACGTTCAACCTCAGCATGGACATCTTCCCCAGAGCCTCCTCTTCCTCCTTTAAGATGCAGAGGAGGTACCACCAAGGAGCCCCTTCACAGGATGTTCAGCTCACCCCTCTGCCACAGTCCTGCCCTAAGCACAGGGTCTCCTCCACCCCAGGGTCTAAGGAGAGATCAGGGTTCTGCTCATATCAGCCCAGTAGAGTGATGGGACTTGGGGTCACTGCTGGGAGATGCCAGGGCATGTGGTGGCTACATGGTGGGTACCTGGCTGCGCGGCGGGCTGGGGAGGTGCCTGGCTTGGCATTGAGGCCGGGGTGGGGCGGGAGGCCTGGACTGAGTTAGCGCGCCTCAAACCTGCAGGAGGAGGGAGACAGCATAATACACACGCACGCACACACGCGCTTGAGGCTCCACTGGAAGTTTTGATGGATACAAAAATCTCAGTTTGAGATGAGGGAACATTCTGGAGGTGGATGATGGTGATGGTTGCATGACACCATGAGTGTGCCTGATGCCACAAAGCTGAATGTGAATAATATAATCATATTATATATAATATATATAATAAATTATATACAATAAATATGGATTGTGTGTTTTACAAAATCAAAAAGCATAGCTAATATAAACTTCACCTCTGGAAGAGAAAAGAGACTGAGAGTTCAGGATTCAATAAATACGGGCTTAATTTTTATTTTTCACTCACTGTCAGCTATGTAGTAAGACTCAGCAGAATTGGCACCTTTCTAATTCTGTCTGAAGAGTTGGGATGATGAAAGTCTCACAGATTTGTGGGTTGGGGCTGTAGCAAGGAGTCATTAAGAAGTTCTGTGAGAAGAGCTCTGTGAAGTGTTTGATACTCAGTATGTACTCCATAAATGCACTCTAGGAGTGAGACCCAGGTGTCTGTGCTCTGTCTGTGTGAGCCCTGGCTTTACCAGCAGGTGTGGGCAGCAGATAGTGTTGTCGGGAAGAAGGAAAGTGAAGGACTCACTAAGCTGTTAGGCTGAAATGTCCCCACCGGCTCATGTGTTAAACACCTGGCCTCCAGCTGGTGGCACTATTCTGGGAGGTGGTGGAAGATTTAGGAGGTGGAGCCTCGCTGTAAGCTAAATTCATCTGTCCTCCTTTTAGGTCATGTCCTTCATCCTGTCACAGTGATGAGGGAACTATACGTAATTTAGGATGTGAACACTGAGCCAAGAGGGAGGGAAGGTGCATGTGTGTAGTTCCAGTGCTTGGGGGCTGGGGCTGAGGCAGGAGAATCATGAGTTCAAAGCCATCTTGGACTCATAGTGAGAGTACTCTGTCTGTCTGTCTGTCTGTCTGTCTGTCTGTCTGTCTGTCTGTCTCTCTCTCTCTCTCTCTCTCTCTCTGTGTGTGTGTGTGTGTGTGTGTGTGTGTGTGTGTGTGTGTTGGGGAGTAGATACCAGAGATCAATGTGGGTCCTGAACACCCAGACACCACATTGAGACCTAGCCCCTCACTATGAAAGCAGGAATGCTCTCCCAAAGCTCCAACACAGATTCACAAAAATTATATCCCCAATCTATCCGCCTTTGTCTTCAAAGTCAAGCAGCCAAGACTCTTTATAGTATAATCTACTGTTAGTGGGTCCCAAGGAACTGAGCCCTGATAGTGGCACCTGTCATCCAGCTCTGTCCTGGCCACATTGTCTCACCCATTGACACTGACAAGAGAGGCCACAGGGAAAAGCGATTAGATGGATGCTCACTTTGCTCAAAGCCAAATGGCCTTTCCTCTGATTTGGGGGTGGGGGTGCCAAGCAAAGCAAACCCCATGTGGTTTTTATATGCCATGTTGGGGCAAGAAGAGGCATGGCCACAGTTATGATGTCTGAGCTAGAATTGTATGATTCCTTGACTATAGACCAGAATAGATGATGGGAATGTGGGAACAAAACAGGTGTTCAGTAGGTGCTTAATAAAGGCAGCACATGCCTGCCTTGCTCACCTGCTGGGCTCCTGCTGGTGTCTCCAGCACCGCCACCGTGGCTATGGTCCCAGCTCTCAGAATCCCGGGTGGTAGCACTCATTCGCGCCTCAGAGGCCCTGCGCATTGGAGGCCCATGGCTTCCTCGCCCAGGAGCAGAGGTGAGGTCAGGGCCTGCAAGGAAAGGCATGGCTTTCACATAGAGAGGGAGGTGGTGGGGTGGGGTCGCAGAGTGCGAGACAGTTGGCAGAACCCACCTGGCTTCTGACCTGGGGCCCTCCTCTCTTCCATGTCACCTGGGGGGAGAAAGGGGGTGAGGAGAGAAATCCTGTGAGAGTGCTGGTTCTTTGGAGTCCTCTGAGTTCTTCAGAGCTCCACAGGGGGCTCACCCATTCTTCCCAAGAACTGTTTTTGAACAATTAGGTTTCCCTCTAGCCTCTCCTCTGAGCTGGCTTATTCCCAGTGTCTCCTTCTCTTATTGCATATGAAGACAGGAGCACAGAATAACAAAACAAAGACTGTCTCTTCTGCCTAGATTGGCAGGTGTGTCCAGCCTTTGACATCACATCACAGCGCTGTTGCTTGTGAATTCACCACCAGGTACCACACAGTCATGTTACTCCTCACCCACCCCCCAAATTCTTCATATGTTCTGAATACATTCACAGTTTTGTTTTGGGATACATCCATAGCTCCCCGGGCTACATGTGGCCTGTGGGCTGTGGGTTGGGCACTCCTGGCAGAGGGAGGAAAGGGTGACTGGGAAAAAGGGTGGTAAGTGGGATTGCACACTCCTCAGGGACACAGTGACCATGGATAACTTGGTGATTCTACAAGAAGTAGAGAGGCTTATGTAACCCATGAAGAAAAGCTTTTGGCACCATGCTCCATGCAAGGTACCCTGAGAAATCATCCTATGAGAGATCTGGTCAGATGCTTTTATTGGAGCCCTGAGTCTCTAGCTATCTTCTGGGAAATGATGCCTGAGCTTTGCTGCCCCAGTTGGATCTTAGCATCCAGTGTTAATTGAGATTATTACAAGGGCTTTATCTGGCCAGTCCAAGTGGTGCTGTCCAATGAAAGTGTGATTTTATGGACTCATTTTTCTTCCTGCTTGCCTCTCTCTTTTAATGATCACTTTAATTATTAATGACCATACTCGGATAACAGCCATGATATTAATAGTGCTGATCATTTTCTTTTGCTAATTTAATTTCTGTTCATCTTTCACTTTTAATTAGTCCAGTTTCAGAATTGTTTATAGTCAATAGAAGAAACACAAGTGAAAATCGGGCATGGTGTAACACACCTGTAACCCCAGTACTTGGGAGGCAGAGGCAGGAGGTCAAGGTTTAAGGTCACCAAGTCTTCAGATATAAACTGAGTTCCAGAGTAGCCTGGGCTACATAATACTCTGCCCAAGAAGAAGAAAAAGAAAAAGGAGATGGAAAAGAAAGAGGAGAGGGAGGAAGAAGAGGAAAAAAGAGAGAAGGAAAAGGAAGAGGGAAGAGGAGAATGAGGAGGAAAGGGAGGGAGGGAGGAGGAAGAAACACAACAAAAACAGGAAAGCTTCTTTAACAGACCCAAGTCCCTAAGGTCCCAGAGTATATTCAAACGGGTAGAGACCTCTCTCAATTTCTAATTTCTTCTTCTTTGGTACTTCTCAATTTCCCACTAAGGAAGACAGAAAATCCATTCGGCAAGCTAAATTTTCTAGAAAGGTCCCTATGACTCCTCCCAAACAAGGTTCACTGTGAACTATGAAAGAGCTAAGGAATTCTTGACAAGCAGGCAGAAATCAAATAGCAACGGAACTTTGCTAGGATGCCTCCTGGTAGACCAGTAGGCCAGGACCTGTCCAAGGTGCTGAAAAGGGTTGGCTTTGTCCTACCTCGAGCTGGAGCCCTGGCTGTGTGCCTGGACTCGGGTGTAGGCTGCTCCGGGGCGGCAGGCTCACCAGCAGGCTGTTGGGGTTTGGTCTTCTTTATAGGCATGGGCTGTGGAAGGACCTGTTTGGGAAAACCCTTGAAGAACCATGCTCCTGAGCGCTTCCAGACCTGGGAAGGGATGGAGGCAGGTGTGGGAGACATGGCAGCCAACTGCTAGTTTTTATCTTTGCTCCCATAGCTCATGGCCATGACAGTGGGCACATACACCTGTCCCACACATCAGCCTCACAAACCTGATGGCCATGTTATTGACAGAGAAAGTTGAATGATATTACAATAGCTACAGCCAGAGAGAGGAAAAAACAAAGGCTAAGTGTCAATTGTCTCATCTTGTAAGTGTGGCCTTTCACCTGATGTAAGGAAGGTGGGATGTACCTGTAAAGCCCCAACACTTAGAAGGTGGAGGCAGGAGGATTAGGAATGTAAGTTTGAAGCCAGCCAGGGCTACATGAGACCTTGCCTCAAAGAGACAAAACAAAACAGGTGACCTACTTCCTGACAACTCCTTCCAGACCTCAGGCCTTTATCATGACTTCAGGTTAGACAAAGCTGGTATGGGGACATCTGGTAGACCCCATCTTCCCATCTTCCCACATTCCCCATAGGACTTCCAGTATGGTGCATAGTACCCAGCTTTAATAACATAACAACAGAGGACCACAACTTAGGTCCTCTGGCTTGTGTGGTCCAGAACACCAGAGGAGTTTGTATATGTGAAGAGAGGAAAGTCATAGTGTCTATCCCCTTGGCTCTCTCCCTACTGCTAGATGGTGGTGATAGGTTCCTCCACCTATCTTTCAAGCTACTGTGCCCTCCCTTCCTCTTTATACTGGGGAGTGCAACCAGAGCCCTGCTGAGCCCCTCATCTTGGGGGAGGTTCCCCCCCTCCACTGTTGGTGTCCTCCACTGTGCCATGAATAGTACCTTCGTCAAACCTTCCCCTAGTGCCCTGCTATGCTGAGGCCGAGGAGAGAGAAGGTAGCCACCGAGGCAATCATCTGCAGCAGGGGGGTGTGAGTGGTAAAGGAATTGGGCTGATTGTGGGTAAAGTCAGTAGCACAAAGCAGGTCTGGGTGAGAGATGGATTCTAGAGAACAGATCAGAGAATGGGCAGGGGCAAGGGATGAGGAATGAGGAGGAAGAAGAGAGGGAAGCAAGAGCGAAGAGGTAAGCTAGAGTACAGGAAGGGAGATGAGGAGGAGCAGAAAACAGGGAGAAGACAGCGGCTGGGAGGGAGAAAAACGCAGGGAGTTCTGGAGCGATGACTCAGTGGGTGAGGGTAAGCATGGAGACCTGGCCTCAGATCGCCAGCGCCTACATAAAATCTGGGCAGTGTATGCCTCACTCAGGTGCTGGGGGGATAGAAGCAGGAGGGTCCTGGGGGTACCTAGCTGAACGCACGAGCTCCAGGCCCAATGAGAGACCCTGACTCAAAAAGCAAGGCAGAGACAATAAAGACAGACAGACACCTGATGTTGACCTCTGGTTTCCACAGGTTCACAGCTGGGCAAGCACACCAGCACACACGTGTGCAAACACTTATGCCACAGAGAGGGGGTGAAGGACAAAGGAAAGGAAAGGAGGGAGGGAAGGAGGGCGGGAGGGAGGGACTCAGGGAAGGAAGACTCAGAAAGTGAGGGGCAGGGACAGGGAGGGAGAAATCAGAGCGTGGTGATAAGGCGGGAAGAGAGGGGAAGGCAAAAGGCCATCATAAACACAGGAAGAGAGATGCACACTCTCACTGCGGCCTCACTAGCCAAACTCATTCCTTTTGTTTCTAGACAGGGTCTCATGGACCCAGGCTGGCCTCAGATCTACTATGCACTTGAGGATGACTTTGAACTCCTGATCCTCCTGGCTCCACCTCCCCAGTGCTAAGACTACTGGTGTGCACCACCATGCCCTGTTTGAGCCACGGTGGAGACTGAATCCGGAGTCTCTCATGTAATTGGCACTCTATCCACTGAGTCACACCCTAAGCCCCAAGCTTGTTCCTTCGCTACCAAACCCTTAATACACAAGAGCCAGGCCAAGCCCCCAGGCTCCAAGTGAGAGCTGGCGCCCCCTGCCTCCAGACACAGGCCTGGCCACTCACCTCTCTCTGCTCAAGGCAGATCTTACAGAGCCATACTGGATGCGGGCGGTTGTTGGAGGTCTCCACCCCACACTTGGTGCAGACATTCTGTGGATAAAACACAGCCAGAACACACATCGGTGAGGCGTGCTTTGAGCTGTTGGGGGACTAGGGACGGGCATGATGGGCATCTTGAGCTGAGTGGGTCACTGAACTCCCTTGTGTGGGATCAGGTGGACCAAAGACAGTCAGTCATGTCTCTGTTCTGGAAGGGTTGGGTATGGACAGTTGCCGGGGGGCGGGGTAGGCAATGTTAAGGGAACACATATACATGTGTGAGCTCACACATGCATGTGTGCATGTACACACACACAGCATGCTCTTTAGATCACACACCTATATTGCTAACTAACCCATAGCCAGGATCTTATGCCCCAGACTCCTGAGTTCATCTTGCATAGAGCTCAGCTCTAAGGAGGACATAAAGACCTTCCAAGGGAGGTACCAGGACCAAGGTAACCTTGGGAGAGTGAACATCTTTCAGACGTCACATCCTGCACCTGCCCTTCAGGAGTCAAACTCCCTCCCCCAGACACCCCCCCCTCCAGAGCCAAGCCCATCCCTCTTCCCCATGCAGATGTCTAACAGGAAGTTGGGGGGGGGGATGGGATGCTGCCTGTAGGCACCTTCTTACAGTCTTCACAAACGACACAGGCAGAGCCCAGCATTCCCAGCTGCTCTCCGCACAGGATGCAGCGGTTTACACCATCCCCTGCCACATTCTTCCTCATGGTCTCCAGACGGTCCACCAGGCGCCTGGAGCAGAGACAGGGCAGTAAGGACCCTCAGGACATGGTGCCCTGCAGGGTGTCCTACACAGAGTGAGGGCCTCCACCTCTGAGTCTATGTTCTTGAGACTCTGACAGTGGCTTTCGAGCCTGTCCTGGGAAAAGGCTTCTAGGTGCCAGCACTTTCAGAACGTCTGAGCCCACTCCAAGTCCAGGCCTCTCACGGCCGTCTGTGCTAACAGCTTCAGGTGCAGGCCTTTGCTAATTCACTCCTCCAAGGAGTGGCTTCCTCCAGGGACTTGCCTTCCGAGCTTTGAGTCAGCTAGCTAATTGTGATACACATGCATGTGCTGGTGGGGGGTGTGTGCGTTGTTGCCAGCATCTGTAACAAATGCTTTCAGACTAAGCGCATTGCAGGCGCCTGCCAAAATGCAGATTCTGAAACACAGGTCTGAGGTAGAACTTTCTAGAACGCTCCGAAGCTGCTTAATGCTTCTGGCCCAGGCTCCTCCTCCTGCTGGACAGTGACACAATAGGTGTGAACATCAAACCTGCGGGCTCCCTGCATGGTCTTTAGCATTTGGATTTTCAGACATCTACTAATTTCAAGTTCTTCCCAAGCCTTTTTCCTCTACAAAGACTTACTGGTCCAACTGGGTGAGGTGGCTCGCATGTATAATCCTAGCACATGGGAAGTGGAGGAGGAGGATTGCTTTGACGTTCCACTCCCCCCAGCTCTACCCCCTGACAGATAGGAAGATGTGAGGTAGAACCTTGTGTGGGAACAGAGTCCCGGGTGCTGATGCAGAATCAGTCGGGCTGTGAATATGAGGTTGAAGGTGTTAAGTCTGAATGTCTTTGTTGTGTGCACCAAAGAGAAAGCAAACGTGAAAACCAAAACACTGGCAGCGACCATTGCCCCTGTCCTGCTCCACTCCCCAAGGAAGCATCACTTCTCCCCACTTTAACTGCTCATGGGGGACACGTGTCACCCTTCATTAGACAAGAAAGGGACGTTTCCCATACTCGAGCTATGCAGGCGGAAGGCTAAAGGGTCTGAGAGTGAATCCACGGCTGTGCTGGCATTTTCTTAATTGCAGCTGGTTACTTGGCTGGAGCGGAGCTGAAATCACAGATCCTTCATTCAAAAAACAAAACAAAACGAAACAAAACAAAACAAAACAAACAAAACCACTGCACGAACAGCCCCTCAGAACCTTCAAGGGGCTTGCAAATTCCCCCTGTGAAATCTCCAAGCGAGGCCCCGCCCCCCCCCCCCCATCATCTGTGTCTCTTTCAGCGTCGCTAGGCCCAAGCTCCTGCAATGGCTCGTTAAGCTCTGAACAGCCAGGAGCTTTGCCAGCTCCCAGCTCCAAAATCCTTCCGTGATCCTGCCCAACACAACACGGTCAGCTTTGTCCCAGCAGCAGCCTACTCTTTGGTACCAATTTCTGTCCGAGATAACTCTCCGTCACTGTGATAGAGACCATAAACAGAAGCAACGTGGGGGAAGGAAGGGTTTGTTTGGTTTGCAGCTTACAGCCCGTCACTGAGGCAGGAACCTGGAGATGGGAACAGAAGCCGGCCATAGAGGAAAACAGCCCCTCAGGCTCACATCCCCAGGACTACCTGCCCAGGGGATGACACCGCCCAAAGTAGGCTGGTGCCTCCCGTATCAATCATCAATCGAAAAATGCCCCCATAGACTTACCTAAAAGCCAATCTGATGGAGGCATTTTCTGAGATTTCCTCTTGCCAGGTGGTTCTAGCTTGTGTCAAGTTGACAAAAATCAAGCAAGCAAACAAACAAAAAACAAAAACAAAACCCTAACCAGCCCGGTGACCTTGGATGACCTTGGCTCTCCTGGTACCCACTGCCTAGCTTCTGCTATAAGGAGGGGATCATGTAAGCCATCCCCCAAACCTCCTAATGTGGGTAAGCACTCAGAGATGTTAGGTCCTAGGACCCAAACACCGAGATGTCCCTTCTGGTCCTTGGTACTGAGATGGTCCCCGAGGCAGCCCGATTTTATGGCTGTTTCCGTTTTACTCATCCTCTGCTCAGACACCCAATTAGCTGGCCGCCCGTAAGAAGCTGTTGCTCTCTAGCTAGGTGTTAACATGCCCAGTTAACTTCATGATGCCTGGAAAGCTGACTTCTGTACATTTGGTACTCTCCAGTTTTCCCATGTGTCTCTGTGACCAGGGTGCTGTAGTCTGCTTGCAAACCCACCCTTCTACTAGGTAAGAGGTGGAGGTGACTACAGGGATCAAAGCCTGCTCTAAACACACATCCATAGGACAGTGGTTCTCAACCTCCCTAATGCTGTGACCCTTTATTACAGTTCCTTATGTGGTGGTGACCCACCAGCTGTAAAATCATTTTCGTGGCTACTTCATAACTGTAATTTTGACACCGTTATGAATCGTAATGTAATGTAAATATTTTTGGAGAAAAGAGGTTTTCCAAAGGGGCCAGGACCCACAGGTCCATAGGATGACCTACACTCCAGCACTGAGAGGATCAGCATCTATATGCAAAAACATCTTTGCACACGTGAGTATGGCTCTGGGCTCTGGGCTCTGGGCTCTGGTGAGAATCCACCCCAGCCTTCCTTGATGAGACAAGGAGCTGTGTGTTTGTGAATCTCAAACACTTGTGAAAAGTCCAAGCTCACACACACACACACACACACACACACACACACACATACACACACACTACCCCGGCCACTATCTGGGCTGCCAGTTAGCATGGCTGCAGATCCTGAGATGAGGAAGCCTCCCTGCTCGCTGCAGCTTACCTGTGTGCTGTGGTTGTGCGCACAAGTCCCTGAACCAGCCATGGAAATGCCTGAACTATGGGGGCCTCCCGACAAGTGGGCGGGGCCAGAGCAGCTGCTGCATCACCTCACAAGTGGGTGCTGCACTATCTGTTTCCCACCTCCTCTTTCCCCAATCGCCCCCCCGGAAATTCTTGAATCTCTCTGCTCATTCTTTGCCTCCCTGTGATTGCCAAACACCGGGGATATTAGCATGGAATGTATAAAGCTTTGGGGCTGTAATGTTGTCAGTAATGGAGATGGCCCATCTGGCATGAGCAGGAGATGGCTGCTCTGGTAGAAACTGGTCCCAGGCTCCCAGGCAGGGCTCTCAGACCCTTCCCTTAAATGACCAAGTAGCCCCCATGCACAGATGACATTCAGGGCCTGTGCCTGGCAGGCCCACCAATTCTCCCAACAATTGCCATCTCACCTTGGGGTACTGAGTGTGCCAGGTGCTATGCTAAGTACTCCCCGCCATGTTTTCTTTGAGCCATGAGCACCTGTGAGATTGGTTCCATTACTCACCCCTGCTTTACGGATAGGGACACTGAGGCATGCAGAGGGCATTCACTCGCAAGTGGCACTGGCTGTTCTAATTGCCTGGACAGCGGATGGGGAAAGTTTTATGTCATTCAGTGCTTAGGGTAGTGGCTCCGTCTACTCTCCTCCCTCCACCGGTTCTTTTGTGGTAAGTGGAACTGAGAGACGGTGCCAAAGCAATCAATCCAACAGCTATCGGAGATACCCATGAGACGCCTGTCTGTGTCCCTCCACCATCTGTCAACTGCCCTCGCCATTTGCGGTCCCCAGAGGCAGAAGGATGTGAAAGATGCTTAAATTCGAAGCCTCACATAGCCACAAGAAGGCTGTGTGTTCCTCGGGGAAGCGGCTTCAGATTCTTCGGCTGTTAGGCAGTGATGAGCCTTTATCTCCCTGAGGACTTTACACAGGTGAAAGGAGAGTTCCTGCCACAGGGTGCACAAAATGCACAAAATGCTTCTCTGTGGGATAGCTGCATAGGGCTACAACAGTGAGCTAGCCTGGGCTCCTGATCCTGGTTCTATTGCCTGTTAACTGTGCAGCTCTGGGCAGGTTGCTTAACCTCTCTGTGCTTCCGTTCTCTCATCCATACAATGGTGATGCAAAGCCGAGTTCTACAGCTCGGGGCCACTGCCAAGCCCTGCTCGGAGCTCGAAGCATGGGGCGGACATTTTATTTATTCCAGTGTTCTATCATTCCCCCTAATAGCTGACTGTGACTACAGCCGACTCCTCAGCCCACATCTTCTGTTCATGAACCAGACGCCGCAAAGGGGACACAGGAAATGGGTTCAGCCGAGGAGAGTTTTGCTCCCAGGGAAACTGATCAGTGTCTGGAGATAGTTTTGATTGTTACTCCTGGTGGGGTTACCTACAGGCATCTAGTAGGTAAAGACCAGAGATGCTGTTTAAACATCATATGATGCACAGCCCTCAATATGAAGAATTTCCCAGGCCCACATACAGATGGATATTGAGGTTGAAAACTAGGGCCCTGAAAAGAGAGGGGCTTGGGAGCTACCTGACTGGACAGATGGGGTATGGGATGCCTCCAGGTTAAAAGAGACTCAGTGTAGGTACCATTCACACAGTGCGTTGATTTACACTCTCTTGATGGCAGATGCTGGGACAACTAGGGAATTCAGAAAACTGTCATTTGCTTTGGTACCAACAACAGATTCCACAAAGTTTCAAGGACAATGCGTGCACGTGTGCATACCTGCAGTTATATGTGGCGGTCAGAGGTCAGTGTTTTTCTTCCTTGCTTTCCACCTTAAATTTTTGAGACCCAGACTCTGTTTGAACCTTGCTGGTGCTCACTGGTTCTGCTTGGCCGGCTGGCCAATGAGATCTTGGGATCAGTCTGTCCCTATTCACCATCCCCAGGTCCCCCAGCTCCCACTGGCCTTTTCATAAGGGCTGTGAATCTGAACTCAGGCCTTAACACTTGCAAGGAAGGTACTTTACTAACTGAGCCAGCTGTCGAGCTTTAAGGTTTGTTTCCTTTTTTTTTTTTTTTTAAAGAGACATATCTCACTATGAACCCAGGCTGACCTTGAATTTGAGATCCTCCTGCCTCAGCATCCTGAATCCTAGGATTATTGGCATGCACCACTAAACATGACTAAGGCTGAATATATACTGGAAAGCACCTGTGTGACACTTGGGGAAACTGAGGCACCACTCAGCTGTTCTCAACACTGGGAGGTTAAACCTGATGACCTCTGTGGGCATTAAAAATGAACAAGTATATAAGTGTGTCTGGAATACTGGGTATCCCCAACCCTGACTCACACCCATGGAAGCCCAGGGCTCCACTCTAAAGGATAAAGGGCTGGTATAGAAGGGGAGAGACTGACCTGTCTGTGTCCTTGTCCTGCCATGCCAATGACACCTGCCAAGGTGATACATTGTGGAAAAATTCTGTGCCAAACAGTTGGGGGAGGGTAGTGAGCCCCAGCAGGGAGGGGGCAAGGACACAACGGACTCCGCAATGACAGGTCTTTCTTCATCTCTCTGGATTCTTCCTCCACCGGAGTTGGAATGCCAAGGTTAATGACAATCCCTAATTACTTTTTTGGAGTCCGTCTGCTTCAGGAAGCTGACCCTGGACACAGCCGCCCAGCTGCTGCCTCTTTGCAGGCAGGAAACGTGCAAATGCGTTGGAGGGGATCCAGACAGAAGGAAGTACAGTAGAGACACAGAAGGACAGTCTAATGGACGGAGGCTGTGTCACGTAGAGGGGGTGGAGACGCAGACAAATTTACTAGGCACATGCTTCATTCCGGACTTAGCTCATTCTGAAAGTCCAGTGATGACCAGTGTGTCTTTCGTTCTCAGCCGGAGCCCTCTCCCACTAGAGAAAGGCCCCAGGAGCTGCATGTCCATGGCCATGCCTGCCAACACATGGGGTGAGCAGTTTTTCCTGAGGTTGCTGTGTTCCTGATCTCAGATCCTATGGGACAGCCCTGTAGCCTCCCATTAGGTTCCCCTGTGTATACAATTCAGGGGTCCCCAAAGATGGCAGCCAGTCTCATCCCCACCCCACCCCCGTCTCCCCACCCGCTTGCCTTCCACAGTGGACCAAGGTGTCAAGCTCAGACACGGCTATAGAAACAGTTAGTGATCTCCACCTTTGCCCTCCTTGCTGGAAAGGAGCCGGGTAGGGTGGGCTACTGAACAAAGAATGATGTGAGGGGTTGGGGGGGGGCAAGAAGACACATGATGGACACCCCAGTGTGGTATAATCCTACTGCCAGCTGAACACACCAAAGTGAGCATCCCAGGCGATGCCCCACAGGACAGAAAATGACCCAGCAAAGCCATGCCCTGAATTCTTGACCCCTTAAATCTCGAACAACAACCAAAAGTATATCATTGTGGGCTTTAAGCACCGCCCCCTCCCTTTCTTTACATTTTGTATTTTGCATTTTTGTTGCATAGCACTGGATAGCTGGAGAGAACCTGGTTAAAGTTAGGAGTTTCCCAACACATGCAAGTCTCCTTCACCTAATCCTGGAGAACAAACCAGGAGCCTCCACCTTGTGCCTTAAGAGGGAATGTGGGCAAACGAGGCAGTTGGATGAGGTCCTTTTCCATCCCCCCATCCTGAACAGAGCAGAGCTGGGCATGTGGCACGTGAGCATTTAGGCCGTGTGATGGAGCCGCAGGAAGGGACTCTCTGCACAGCCCAGGACTCTCTGGGCTCTTAGTTACAGCAAAACTGTCCCAGAGAGAAAGCAAAGCTTCCTAGGAGGCCTAATACCTTTCTCCCCCAGAACTCAGAGTCCAACAGTGACACCGATGGTGCAGGGGGCAGATTAACAAGACAGAAAGGAGGCTGCCCCAGAGGCCACCTGCTAAACTTGAACTTTTAGATGGAACTTTGGGTTTGGGGCTGGCAAGATGGCTCAACAGGCAAAGGGGGCTTGCCACCAAAACTGATGACCTGAATTCAATCCCCAGAACCACACAGTGAAAGGAGAAAACTGACCCCCTAAGAATTGTCTCCTGATCTCCATACATATGCCATGGCACGTACAAATGGACGTAAAGAAATAAAATGGAACATGCACGCACACACATACACCACACACATACACACACACACACACACACACATACACACACACACACACACATCTATCCCCTGGGACTTGGCACATAGTGGATGCAGAGTAAGTGATGCCCATAAGGGGATTATTTTCCCTGTTGACTCAAAGTGACCCCATACTGTCCTGGATGGCCTCACTCAGGTAACACAAAAGAAAACTAAACATCAGGATCAGACAGGGACAGGAGCACCTGAAACCCTAACCCAGTTGTTTAAAAATAAAAATAAAAAAGCCCCTTTCCTCAGAGACACAGCCAACAAACAATGCAGGGTGAGGTCCTCAGCAGACACCCCCAATCTCTATAGCAGCTGAGTGAGCAGGAAGGCTCCTGAGGGTCAGCTAGGGAAACCGAGGCAGAACCCTCTATCCCTGAGAACCTCTGGTTCTGCAGTGAGAGCCCCAGATAGCAGAACCCCTTCTGTGGTGTCACTCCCCGCCCGGCTTTCATCTGATTCTCTTCCGGGGAGGTGTAGGAGGCACAGGAATAGAGGCACGGCATGGTGTGGAGCTTAGAGGACACAAATAGCATTGGGCTTGCCTCTGGCAACGCTGCCAGCGAGGGATAGAGGAGACACAGCCTGCCTAGACCTCCGGGGCTGCCTTCCCCACTCCGGGAAGCCAGGGAGAAAATACACCAGCTCAGCAAAGGTATATTCTGCCAGCCCAGATTTGGCCCAGGATTCCTGGAAGCCTCTCAAATCTCCCTTCCGGGGAAGCCAGGGGCTGATGAGACTCTAGAGCTTGCCAAATTAGAGCATCCCAGCACAGGTGCAGACCAAAAGCCTCAGCAAGTTAAAAAAAATAAAAAAGCCTCTTGCTTCAAAAACTAAACTGTCTGTTGGATAGCTACCATTTACTGACTGTGTTCCTCACCACACCATCATCATCATTTGCATATTTATTCACCAAGGAGTGTCAACTCTATTTTGCACATGAGGAAACCGAGGCTTGAGAGCAAAGTGGCTACTACCATAAGGTCACAGAGAAAATGAATAGCAGAATCAGGATTTGAACCCAGGCATTCTTGATTTTGGGTCCCCAGCTCAACCACAGTGCTCTGTCTCATGCCATCAAGTTAGCGTCAGGCCACAGAGGACCAGAGAGGGTCCCGCCCACCCTGTGCTAGAAGCAGGAGGGAGTGCCTTTAAAGCTTAGGAAACGAAGGGAGTGGATAAAAGTGCTGCCAGTCAGACTCTCTTCAAGGAGCAAAGACACAGCTATTTTCTTTTATACTAGCGCAGGAACCCAGTCCATGGAATGGTAGGTAGCACACACGTCTGCAGAGCTAGGGAGATTACTCAGGGGGTAACATGCCTGCTGTGATCCCAGCAGCTATGTAAAAAGTCAGGCAGTAAGTGCCTGTGACCCCAGCACTTCCTGGTGAGAGAAAGGAGGATCCCTGGACCATTGGCCAGCCAACCTACCTGAATGGATGTGCTGGGGGTGAGAGTCTTTTCTCAATGAAAGGTAGAATGTGACTGAGAAAGACACCTGGAGTCTACATCTGGCCTCTACACACACACACACACACACACACACACACACATACACACACACATACACAAGCAGGACATATTGCACGGGGACTATAAGAGAGACTTCCTGAGGATAAGAAGTGAGGTGACTTCTCAACTGCTCCCCAGTTTCCATCAGGGATTGAGGTGTAAGGGACTACTTGTTGGACTTTCTGTGGCAGTACCTAGAGTCTTTCCTTTTCTCAGACACCCAACCCTGATGACCCCCCAACATTTTCCTATTCTCCACCCATATAACCACACACACACCCCCATTCCCAGCATGCACTCACTCTGTCCTCTCCCACGTCTGTTTCCAGCAAGCCCTGCCTCCCTCCTGTCCACAAGCCATTATCCCTGCTCTCTGAGACCCACGTCCCTCCTTCTCTTTCTTCTCGTCCATTCAACACACTTACAACTAAGGCATGCCCGTCGTCTTTACCCCATCTCCTCTAGAGCCCTGGGATGCCATTACGCCCTGCCTCCCATCATCGGACAGGGTTCATGGAGGTGACTCCTCGTGTTCCAGGTCCACCACAGACTCCAGGTTCTCAGAGGCCACAGTGTGAGTCGCTACACTGGGGTCCACCTCAGCTGCCACCCACACGATGCCTGCCTGCCATATGCCTGCTGCCAGCGTAACTCTATAGCAGCAGTTCCCAACCTATGGCTCATGCTTTCTTTTGGAGGGGGAGGCCAAATAACACTTTCACAAGGGCCACCCAAAGGCATTTGGAATTGTATTCACATTACAATTCATAACGATAGCAAAATTACAGTTGTGAAGTAGCACTGAAAATAATTTTGGGGGGGGGGGCTGAGGGGGGCTCTCCACAACATGAGGAGCTATGTTAAAGAGTTGCAGCTCTAGGAAGGTTGAGAATTCATGCTGAATAGCTTACTCTAAGGTGTGTTCTTGTATACTCTCTTTAATGTATTGATAGGATGCACAGTACTGCTTTAATACACATTTATAACCT
Organism: Acomys percivali; assembly: GCA_907169655.1. Taxonomy (NCBI): domain Eukaryota; kingdom Metazoa; phylum Chordata; class Mammalia; order Rodentia; family Muridae; genus Acomys; species Acomys percivali. The sequence continues at coordinate 28,452,356 of OU015754.1, read as the reverse complement.
GTTGTGACCAAGCGGGCATCCTTGGCGTGTCCATCTCATCATTGGGAACACCCGGCTCTTTTGTCAGCTGTTTTAAAATACTCAGTTCATTGTCAGCCACCTCCACTGGGCTGCACTCTCGGGTACCAAATGTCCTCAGTTTCTTCCCCCACCCCCACCCTGCCCTGCCCTGTGCCTTTGCTTGTAATGTCAACTTGAGTCTCTTCCACTCACTGCCTCCCATAACTCTGCCCTCAGTGGGGCATTCAATGTTTTCAGAACTTTCCATGCAGCTCACATCAGCTAAGACGCCCAGTGTTCACACGCCCACAGCACAGCCTCCACGATCAACCTCCCTCTGCCCCTGTCTCTCCTTCCATGCACACCTAACTTGGACACGCCTGACCCAGACCATTCTGTCCTCTCTCCACCCTCTTTATCTTCTGGAACAGATGGCCACATCATGCAACAAGGAGTCACAAAAATGACCAAGAGCTCCCACCCCGGCACCTCCACCCAGCCTCAGGGGAGAGGCAAAGCCGGCCCTACCCAATGCGCTCCTGTTCCATCGCCTCCATTTTCTCTGCCCGAGCGATCACTCGGTTGATGATCTCCTTCTCCTCATCTGTCAGTTCTTCCTGCTTCCTCTGTCTGTCCGTCTGAGCTCCAGGATGGACGGACCATCCTGCCTGCATCCTGCAAGGCAAAAGGAAAGGAAGGGATGAGGCAGGTCAGGGGAATCTCAGTGGTCAGGACAGGAACCCAGGGATATAAAAAAAAAAAAAAAAAAAAAAAAAAAAAAAAAAAAAAACAGGGTTGAAGCTTTTGCAGGGAGCCTCACTGGCTGTAGACTCTGGGCAGGATGGTACCTCTGGGCCCCAGCATGCCTACCCGAGCAATGCACACACACCATCCCTTCATTCTACTCTGATGCTTTTATTTCAGAAAGTGCCCTGGATCACATGCATGAAGAACAGTTAGAAATGATGACCTTTTCAGAAAGACCCTAAACCAGACACCACTACCACCACCACCACCCCCACAGTTACAGGGGACACAGTCAATCTAGGTGGGCCCCAGGGATGGCCTGGCCCAAAGACATTTTGTTTGGGATTCATGCTTGTTTATTTATAGACATGGTCTCATGTAGCTCAAATTGGCCACAAGCTCCCTATATAGCTGAACTGGACTTTGAACCCAGTTCTCCTCCCTTCACTTGGAGCGCGTGGGTAAGCGGTATATGTTGCCATTCCTGGGGCAGGACGTTCTTTTTAAATTTAAACCAGTTGTGAAAGAGGGTTGTGAGCACATGTCTATAAGGACGAATAACTAGGTTTCTAGCCATTAAAGGCACTGGTAACACCTGGGGCTCCACTCTGCACTTTTTCTCCTGCCCTGCCCCTTTTGAGACAGGGTCTCATATGGCCAGATTGGCCTTCAATTAGCTATGTAGCGGAGGCTGACTTTGAACTCCAGATTTGCCTGTCTCCACCATGCAAATGCTGGGATTACAGATGTACACTACCCCCACCAAGTTTACGTGGTGCCAGGGATCAAACCCAGGGCTTCCCACACTCCCTCAGCTGAGCTATGATCCCAGCCTCCTTCTCTGCCCTTTAAAAAAACAATTACAGACACTAGACATGTCCAAGTCACCAATGTCAGGCATCACAGCATCACTGCCCTCGTCCCCCTTTCCTGGTGGGAGGCTGGGGTGGTGTGGAGGGAGGCCTACTGGGAGCACTTAGTGCTGTGTTAGGAAGACTGCCTGTCCTCTCACTGTGTGCTCCAAATCACAGATCTGAGATCCCCACCCCCACCCCTGAGTTAAATGCCAGCTGGGCAGCTCTTAAACTTCTCTGATTATCTCAAAAACTCAAGATTGGGGAAAACCCCTTGAGTCCAGGACACATGAGCCACTTGCTTGGGGTCACTTTAGCTCTGATGGCATGGCGGCCATGCAGTTGCTTTTTGACTTGGCACTTGGAAATTAAAACCTAGTTTTCCGCCTCCTCTTCCTCTTTATCCTTCCTTCCTCCTCCCGTTCCTCGCTCTCCTCTAGTTCCCCCATTTTAGCAGGTTAGTTCTGTAGAGCTGAGGAGGAGTTGGGAGGACAGGGAAGCAGATGCCTTGGGCAATCTTGTGAGGAAAGGAAGGAAACATGGTCTGGAACTATCCAGCGAAAACACGGGTGTAGCTTAGAGTAGGTGCCTTGGGTGATCCAATACCATCACGGCTGGGACCCAACAGAGGTACCCAACTAACAGTGAAGCCCAGGCCTAGACAGAAGTGACAGTCACACACTTTGTGAACATACCGGACGTTGCCAAATTCGGCTCTTTAAGAATGCTTAATGTCGATGTCCGTGAATAATAAAAAGCCCAATATGTTTCCCCACTTTGTTACATCCCTACCACTGACACCACTGGGTTACAGCCACACTGGTCTCTTTGATCAATTTGTTTCTGCCTCAGGACATTTGCCCTTAAATAATGCTCTCTGTATCTGTTAATTCCCATGCCCCACCCAGGTGCAGGAGACCTAATCTGAGACCACAGGCACACAAAGGCTTTGACTAGAACCCTGTCTCTTGAGAACAAAAGGGATGTTAAAGTCTCCTATTGGTGGTCCACCGCAGGATGGAAGCACGGCGCGCCCCACCCCGAGTCTAGGCTCCACAGAGAGCTGGCCCAGAAGGCGAAAGGATCCTAGGATCCTGCAGACACTGGGACTTCAGAAACTATGTTCAACCTAGCCCTATTTCAGACTCTGGGGGTGTCCTGATAGTGGCCAAGTTCCTTAGGAATTTCTGCAAACATCAGAGGCTGGTCTCCAACCTCTGGAGGAAGGATTCCTCAATTCAGAACACTTCAGGTCCCTCCAGGCTATGCCAAGACCACAGGTGTGAGCTGAGGAAGGGGAAGGAGGGGAGGGAGGGCAGGGAGGGCAGGGAGGGGAGAAGGAGTAAGGGAATGCTGGAAAAGAGGCCAGCCAGAGGTTTCTTCCTCCTTCTTAAGAAGAACACAGTGGCTCCTGACCCTTCCCACAATGCCATTTCCCAGGCCTGTGGTTTGGCCATCTCCACCTGCCCAATTCTTCCTCCCCACCCCCAACTTTCTACCTTTTTTTTTTTTTTTTTTAATTGCTCCTCAGGTCCTGGTTTTAGTTGCTTTTCTTACTGCTGGGATAGTTGACCAGGAGCAGCTTAAGAAAGGTTCGTTTTAACTCACAATGTGAGGGTCTGATCCCTCATGCCAGGGAAGGCATGAAGCAGGAGGAGCTCACATGGTACCCATAGCTAGGAAGCAGAGAGAGAGAGAGAGAGAGAGAGAGAGAGAGAGAGAGAGAGAGAGAGAGAGAGAGAGAGAGAGAGAGAGAGAGAGAGATGAATACCAGTGCTCAGTTCATAGTCTCCTCCTCATGGGTTGATCCTGCCCACATTTGGGATAGGTCTTCCCAGGTCAATTGACCTAATCTCAGATTTCTCCACAGAGATGCTCAGAAGGCCTTGCGGATGATCTTAGATCTTGTTGCCAAGTTAACCATGGATATGTGTCACCATGGTGCCCCTCCCCCCTTTCCTGCTTTTACATAGCAATTCCACTCTGACCTCAGGGAACATTCCTGACTTGGGGCCCAGTGCAGACGCCCAAGGACATGTTCTACAGTTCAGCCAGTGCCTCCCTCCCACCCACCACCACTACCACCACCACCACCACCTGCTGGGCTCTGCACAAACCAGGCGCTTGAACTGCTGCTCAAGTATGGCTTCAGAGACACAAATGAGCAGGGTGGATGTGTCCCCCCCGGGTCCTCTGCAGGGAGAAGAAGGTGCCGGAAGTCGCTGCTCCCTCTGAATCCTCCTCCTATCCCCCGCTCTACAGTGTGCAGTTGGCGCACAGCTCAGCTGCTGTTTGGAAACATCCCCCCCCCTCCCGTGGGTCTCAGTGGGAGCCCTCAGTGGGAGCCCACAGGCACCCCATGGATTACATGTTTTCATTCCCAAAGCAAACAGTGGGGAATGAGACAGACTTTTCAATCTAAACCCTTTACTCTCTGGGAGCAGAAGGGGACCCCGTAGGTTGGGAAGCTTTGTGGGCATGGGGGGCTTAGGACCAGACAGGTGGGGCTTCTGCATACAGGATGCCAATCATGTGTCCTTAAGACCAGAGCCCAATGTTAAGATCTCAGTTTGAGGGTTATAGTTTTGGGTGCTTACTTTTTGGACAGCGTCTCAGACATCCCAGGCTGGTCTGGAACTTTCTATATAGCCGAGGATGCCCTTGAATTCCTGGTCCTCCTGCCTTTACCTCCTGAGTGCCAGGACTACTGCGTGGACCATCTCATGCACAGCGTATGAGATGCTGGGGGCAGGGTCAAACCCAGGGCCTCATGCATGTCAGGCAAGTACTTTACCAATGCTCTTGCTAAAAAGCCAACACTGGAGACGGAAGCACTGTCATATGGGAGACAAGTTACACAGAGGATCGTGTCCCATCCAGGAGGGGCCCAGGAGGGGTCCACCCACCCCGCACCTGCCAGCTCAATCCTCTGAGAAAGTAGGATTTCCATGTAACCCAGCCTGGGATTAGGTGGCAAGACACCTTAGAGATCATTTGTGTTACTTACAGCTTAGAGATAACAGGGGTATCTGTACATAGGGGTCACTGAGTAAAATGCTGTAGGATGTTGTGTGACACAGCAGAAGCTAGCTGATACACACCACAGCAAAGAGACAAAACGGCCAGGGAGCTGCTAGCCTCCCTCCACTCACTTTACAGACTGGTGTTATTTTCCATCCCAGCTGCTTAAATCTCACTGTGAGCACTCTTGGCCGTGGAAGGTTTTTACCCAGCTATATTGCCATTGACCTCAGATATTTCACATTTGAATAAAATACTCCTCAAAGGAAATTTCCCTGCTAACAGAAGCAGAAAGATCACCACTATTGAACGTTCATTTCCTGGATGTCGGACACTGGGGAGAAGGACCGATGATGTAGGCTAGACACAGCATGACCAGGAACCCACAGAAACATCCCCCACCACATCTGTCCTGGCACCTAAGGAAAGTGCAAGGCTGATGCCACCAAAGCCCTGCATCAGAGGACTCTAGATAAGAGGAGATGGGTGACTCTCCTGGAAGTGCCACCCTCATGTCTGTCCTTGAAATACACAGAGGACACCTTCCCACCACCCCCCTGCACTCACTTCACACACACACACCATCATCACATGGCTGCCAGATGTCCCTATTAATACGCAATGACTCCCTGGAGGCATGGGATGATGGAAGTACTGTCGGGGTACCGGAGGGCATGGGATGATGGGGGTATCGGAGGCTCTAAAGCTTTCTCCACAGCAGCCAAGATAAACCCTTCTGTGTTCGTCTGTTCCTCCCTCCTTCTCTGGGATAGCTACACTGCAGATGTCAGGAGCCATCTTTGCAGCTCAGAGGGGAGATTTTAATGAAGGAACCAGGAAGGCTGTGCTGAGAGACATTTTCACCCATGATCTGCAAGGACCCTCTGTATGGACTTGCACCCTGGTGACGCCAAAGGGGATGCAGAGGGATGCTGTGGTTGCCACTGCCATCAAATGCAAGCCACCTGCCCCCTCAGCACCTCTGAAATTCTATGCTCTCTCAAATGCAGATTCTGTCTACAGATACTTCCCACCTGGACTGGTCTCTCTTATAGGGTGCCCAGTCCTTACCTGGCCGCCCTTACATCCCTCTTCCTCTGGAAACCTCTCCTATCAGGGTATCTAAGTCTGGGCTACGCAATAATCTTCAGGGTCCCACAGCTGTATGTTCCTATATGGGAGAGCACATTTGCTGATTATGGGTTGTTTGTTTGTAGACATCACTCATAGTTGGGCTATTCATGTGTCTCTGGTGCTTAACATGGCCGACAGTATATAGTAGGTACTTGGTAAAAAATTTTTCTTGAGACAGGTCTTACTACATAGCCCTGACTATCCCAGAACTCACTATATAGACCAGGCTGGCTTCAAACTCACAGAGATCTGCCTGCCTCTGCCTCCTGAGTGCTGGGATTAAAGGCGTGCGCCACCATCACCCGACAAAATTCTTTAATAAAAGAAGGGAAAAAGGAAGGAATAAGAGGAGAAGGAAAAAAGAAAGAGGGGAGGGAAGGAGGGAGGAGGGAAGGAAGGAAGAGAGGAAGAGAGGGAGGGAGGGAGGGAGGGAGGGAGGCGAGGAATGGCAGGGTAAGGACAGAGAACAAACTCTGGTCTAGCCTTCAGTGCCAGGAAGCCTCTATGAGTCTTGAGATGCTGTGGAGTCATGGCCCTGTGATGTCCTATTCATGTTGTTTTCTTTAATTGTTTAAGAGGCTGCAGAGATGGCTCAGCAGTGGAAAGCACTGGCTGCTCTTGCAGAGGACCAAGGTTCGGTTCCCAGAACTGTACTCTAGTTTCAGGGCATCCAGCGCCCTCTCCCCTGACCTCCCCTGTGCTCCTACATGCACAGGGTGCCCAGACATACGATAATTAGCATACAAAGTAGTGGGCTTCCCTGTGGCGTTTTCACGTGACCACCCACTCCTCCCTCCTACTGACCCCTTCTTCCTAAATAGTCCTCCCTTCACTACCATGGTCTGTGTCCCCCACCAGGCTCCCTTCCTCCCCTGCCCATCCCCAAGCACTCTTCCTCCCTTCCATGGTTCCCTTTCCACTTCATGGCACACAGGCATACACACTTCAGTCCAGATGCCACATGTGAGAGGCGACACGCAGCATCGGTCCCCGCGAGCCCAGAAATCTCACACATCATTAATCTGACCGCTCCCGCTCCTAAGCACCCATCCCCGACACGCCTGAGTAACAATTTCATGGTTTTATAAAAAAGCAAAGCTCACCTGACCAGGGTCCCACCAGCCAACTACAGAGGCCACTGAGTGTCCACATGCTCCCATTGGGCATATGGGGAAACTGAGGCCCAGAGCAGAGAGAGAAGGCTGGGGTCACCTGAGTAGATGTTATCTGGGCCCAGAAACTTTTCAGAGGACCCAGAGGGTAAAATTACGTGGATCCAGAAAGCTGAACCCAACATTCAACCACAAACACCAATGAGAAGACTAGGTGGTGATTCAAACCTCTATCTAACTGCTGTTGCTTTACAGTTTACATCTGAAGGCTCTACCACTCACCGATAGGGAGGGGCAGCTTGTCAAACCCACTTTACAGACAGGAAGTGGGGTGTGATACGTGAGGCCACAGTGATGGTGAGTCTTTTGTTGTTGTTGTCTTTGAGACAGGGTTTCTCTGTGTAGCCTTGGCTGTCCTGGACTCACTTTGTAGACCAGGCTGGCCTCGAACTCACAGCGATCCACCTGCCTCTGCCTCCAAACTGCTGGGATTACAGGCGTGAGCTACCACACCTGGCTGTGATGGCAAGTCTGAACATCCCACCATTTGAGGGTGACAATGACATGCTACATGCTGTGTTTGTCACTGAGGATGGAGCTTCCTGTCAGCCCCTTTGTTGGGCCCGACATCCAATTTGTCATGCATAGTTAGTACATGAATCTAAATCAAAACACAAATGCAAAGCCAGACACTGGACTCAGGGTGACCTCCAAAATCAGACAGCCGGGAGGTGTGGCCTGGACTGCTCATCAGCACTGCTCCAATCTTTACAGCTTCGGTCAGAATAGCACCGACCAGAGTGATGGTTCTAGCAAATTTCTGCCGGGATGGCTACACACACATCTGTCACCCAAGGTCCCAAACACTACCCAGAATTGACTATGGGCCCACCTCAGGAACACATCCCATCTTCTACCAAGATGGGCCTTCCTTCCTGGAAATGCACACATTGCTTTACATACACACATACACACACACACACACACACACACACACACACACACACACACACACA
>OU015754.1:28396023-28439404 GCA_907169655.1 Acomys percivali | reverse complement strand
CACACACACACACACACACACACACACACACACACACACACAAGGAAACCAGCCCAATGTTCATCTCCTGCTTTCAGGTGTAGAGACGTAGGAATACCCAGTGCAAAAGAGCTACTCCCAGACTTACTTTGACTGCAGTGGGCCGTCACCAGGATACATCCATCGGTTCACCACAGTGTCAGTCATGGTGGAAGGCTGGCACACCTGGAAAACAGCCACCCAAAGATGGTTACCCAATTATCTGGCCACTCTCATGTCATGAGCACCCACCCTAGGCCACACATGTGGGGACACAGTAAAAGAAAGAGCTTGACCCAGCGTCTTCACGGTCTAGGCAGAGAGCCTTATATACACCTGAGGAGCAGTGTCACCTGGGAATCACAGCCACCTAGTGGCGAGAGATAGGGCAGCATGCTGACACATGTCCTCACAGTGGTGCTGTTGGAGGTGTTGAAGTCACTGAGAACTTGTCCTTGAAGAAGCACGAGGGACCTTGGTTCTGTGACCGACCTGTGTCTTGGCTGTGGTGTCAGTGGTTTGCTCCAATGTTAGGGTGTGCCAGCCATGCCAAAGAGCACAGCGATGGGGTCACCATTCAGACTCCTGAACACAAATTAGCCTTTTCTTCACTTCACACATGGCCCACAATGGGCTTTTTGCTACAGTGACTCAGCCTCTTTGTATCTGCCCTGCCCAGGATCAGTTTGCCCTCTACACATCAGTCAAGAAGAGCTTGAAAACACATATTATAGTTTGTTAAACACCTCCCCAGTCAGACACAAGGCCACCATTGGCATCTCACAGGAGTGGTGAAAACTCCCTTCTCCTCAGGAATCTAATGTTTGTAACAGCACAGACAGGAAGTGACCCCTAAGCTCTCTACACCACTGGCAGGTGTTTGGCCTCGGGAACGTCCAGATATGCTTACTCATCCTGTGGTCCTTAAGTGCACTGTGCAACTGTAGGAAGAAAAAAAAAAAGACACCCTCCAACCCTTCACCTCTGCCAGTCTCTGCTCAAATGCCACCTCTTCCAAGAAACCTCCACTGGCCACACTGTCCCTCTCCTAGTCCTGTTTGTCCTTGTTGTACAGTTCAGCATGGCGTGTGACTTGTCTTTTTGCTACCTGAATCTGTCTCTCCACCTAGTCAGCAAAAGCCAGGAGTTCCCAGCTCCGGACTGGATTTATCCAACTGCAGCTCCTCAGTGCACAAGGGGCCAGCTTCATGGACTTATGAGCCGAGTAGCTGGCTAGCCTGTTCAGGGAAGGATCCTGTGACTCCACATGGATATCTGTAGGTGACACAGACCCCTAAGCTCAAATCTCTGTGCTCATTTCTTGGGATTCTTTAAATAAGTTTTGAGTGAGGGATCCAGAACGTTTTACTTTGCAATCAGCCCTGCGTGCGGTATATTGTTGACGCTCAGTAAGTGCTCATATAGATCACAGAGGTTGGTGAGCACACAGATGTGTGAAACATCAGAGCCGGCCTGCTGCCATAGCCTTGTGGATCCCTAGGCCACTCTGCATCTTGGACTGCCACAGAAGCCACTGTACAAACCCCAGAGAGACCCACCATGGAAGCCCCTCCCTTTCACATCTTGTTCTTACTTCTCCCTGTCAGCATCTGTTGCTAAGGACCAGTGAGCCCCACATTCTCCCCATCAGCATCTGTTGCTAAGGACCAGTGAGCCCCACACTCCACGATTTTCTTGGTCTTCTACTACTTGAAGGTAAATGGGAACAAAAGTTCGAAGCTCACATAAGTTAAGAACCTCAGGCAGTAACTGAAGTGACCCAGTGGTGCTGTGCTGTGCTGGCAGAGGCATCACATGGTACGTTAGAGAGCTGAAGGGATCCATGTTACCTGTGGATGTGGAAGGGGTTATCCAAAACTATCCCCAGGCTCTGTGCCCCACAGCCCTGCATTAAATCAGGTAGCTCATGGGGATCCTGCATCCGGGCACTTCTGACTCCATCTCTGTCCTCACCCAGCTCCCTTCCCTGACTCCCTCCAGCTCATCATTGCCCATTCAGGCTTCTACACACACCTGCTCAGACTCCTGTAGGGTGGGAGGTGAGACCGAGGAGGGGAAAGCACATGAACAAAAGACATCCAAACTGGAAGTATACTATGTTTGGCCCACATGGCATTTTTCTTTTAAGTATAATTAAGCCAGAAGTGAAGAGGCATTGAATTTTTTGAAACACACACACACACACACACACACACACACACACACACACACACACAGGAGGGGGAGAGAGAAACCAATGTAACTCATGTAGGGCTGAGGGCAGCTCAGTCAGTAGCATGCTTGCCTGAAAGCACATGGGTCTGTGTTTGACCCACAGGATCCCTGTGACAAAGGTGGGTGTGGTGGTAGGAGTCTGAACCCCAGCTCTGATGAGGCAGAGACAGGGGAATTCCTTGGGCTTACTGGCCAGATGTTCTAGCCCAGTGGTTTTCAACCTGTGGGTTGCGGACTCCTTTGGCAAACTTCTATCTCCCCCAAATATTTACATTACAATTCATAACAGTAGCAAAAATTACAGTTATGAACTAGCAACGAACATGATTTTGTGGTTGGGGGTCCACTACAACATGAAGAACTGTCTCAAAGAGTCACAGGGTTTTAGAAAGGTTGAGACCCACTGCTCTGGCCTATTTGGAGAGCTCCAGATTCCAGAGAGAAACCCTGTCCCCCAAAACAAAGTGGATAGCTTCCAATGTTGTCCCTCTGCCCCCTCAGAGTACCCATAATCACTAAGTGTCCTAACACTGGTCCAGGCCTCGAGATACAGTATTAAAACACAAACTAGAGGCAGAAATGAGGGTCCTCACAGAGCCTGGCGTCAGGTGGGGAAGACAGAAAACATGCAGGCCAAGTATCAAGTGTGCCAGCTGCTGACAAAAGGAAGAAGTGGAGGCAGGTGGGTGGGGGTGGGGTGAGAGGGTGGGGTGGAGAGGTTGTGAGGAAACAGGGTTGGATACATGGTTTTACATGGGTGTCAGGAGGGTCTCACTGAGCCATGATATTTGACCTGGAGCAGGGGACTGACCTGCGTGAACAACTGGAGCAGAATGTCTCTGACAGAGGGCAAAGATCCTGGGTAGACAAATACCTAGTAAGTCAGAGAAACAGCATGGAAGATAAAGAGGAACCGGTGGGTATCAGAGAAACAGCGCCCATCCACAGACGAAGTTGGCATCTTCACCCTCTGAAATCTGATTGGCTATGAAACTGGGTCCTAAGGCCAATGAGATATAGGCATGCCTGTCCAATCAGGAGCTTGAAGATGCAAATGCTCTAGACCTGCCTTCTTGCTGTATATGAGGAGCCCAGGCTAGCCCACTGGAAGAGTCACCCAGCTAAGTAAGCCAAGTCTGGCCCAGACCAGCTGAACCCAGCAGGATGGCTGACCTGGAGACTAGAAATACAAAACAGTGGTTGTTCTAAGCCACTTGCTAGCAGGATGGTTTGTTACACAGCACAGACTGACTGACTGAAGTCACTGGTAAGAGGTCAACTTTAGGTGTTATTTCTCAAGAGCTATCCACCTGTCTTTCGTTGGCAGGAAGCTTGCCAATTCAGCTAGGCTGGCTGGCTAGAGAGCCCCAGAGATCTGCCTGATGCCCTCTCTCCACTGCCGGTGTTACTGCAGGGGCCACCGTGCCTAGCGTTCTGGAGATCAAACACAGTTTTTTTTTGTTTTTTGTTTTTTAAGATTTATTTATTTATTTTGTATGCAGTGCTCTGCCTGCATGTACACTTGCAGGCCAGAAGAGGGCATCAATCAGGTCACACTATAGATGGTTATGAGCTCCCATGTGGTTGCTGGGAATTGAACTCAGGACCTTAGGAAGAGCAGTCAGTGCTCTTAACCTCTGAGCTATCTCTCCAGCCCCAAACACAGTTCTTTATGCTTATGTGTCAAGCACTTCACTGACTCATCTTTCCAGTCCGGTCCATACAGTCCATTTCTCATTTAGCATTTTGAGGGGTAAAATCACCCCAGCTTTCCTTCCCGATAGCTCCTTTCTCTGTATCCACTATTGAGGCTCGGGTGGGTTCATTCACATAGTTCTATCCTTAGAGGCGGGCCTGTAGCCCACTTCAGGTCAATCAGTGCCCTCAGTCTTCTGTGATTGGCTCAGAATCAGCACATGACCTGATCTGGGCCAATGGAAGCTCTCCTGGGATTCTGCAGATGGTGATTTTTCTTCTGTCTCAGGTGCTGAGCTGGTAGGACAGAATACCCCTTGCAGGGAAAGCCTGCGGCCAGGTTAATGGAGAAATTCCTCGTGGTGGACAGGTGAGGTGAGGGGTGCTAGGTCCAGCCATGCCTAAACTAATTTGTTGTTTGGTTATCATAAGCCAATGAAGCCAAAATTGAATACAATTTTTTGCCGCAGCAATACTCCTGTATTCATGTCCTCAGGGTCCTGGGGAGCCAACGGTGATCCCAAAAGCAACCAGAGCTGGTGGGACCTGGGAAATTACACACTAGTCCCCAACTGGACCCCAGAAAAGTCCTCTCCCTGGTCCCTAGGCTCTGCTATCAGATGCATCCTCCCTAGAGCCTTCTGGGGCCCTGCACTGGCAATTAAAATTCAGCGACAATAAACAACACTAATTAAAAGCAAAACTAAGTACTTAATAAGACAAATGAGGTGGCAGTATTAAAAGTCAGGATAAGCGAGCTGGCATTAATTAAAACCAAAGACAAGACAAATGTCTCTCCCTTTTAAAACCTGTGTGTGCTTGCGTGTGGTGTGTGTGTGTGTGTGTGTGTGTGTGTGTGTGTGTGTGTGTGTGTGTGTGTGTTTCTAGAAAAGGTTCAAATTGTGTTGACATACTAAATGACATAGGGGCAGACATGGTAGGAGTCTCATCCATGAATGAGTTGGGAGGATCTCCCCAAAAAGGGAAAGCTTGGACTTGGGGAGCCAGAGTATGCAAGTTGTAAAGGAGGAAGGAAAGGAGGAAAGGGGTCACAAAAGCTCAGCATCACAGGGGTGGGGATGTTGGGCAGTGGGAGGTTTGGTAAATATGGATCCTGGGGTGGGAAGAAGGCAGGGTCGAAGGCTGTTCTGCCATTTCTGAGTGAGGGCACCTTGGGCACACTCCTCACCTTCTGTGCCTCTATTTCCTCACAGGAAGGCTAGGAACAAAAGTAGGGCTCTTCTCAACATGGAACCATGAGAGCCAAATGAGATAATATATACGGGATCAAGGCTGGACACCCAACAGAGGCCAGTAGATGATGCTGGCTGTTGTAGTTCATGAATGCCATCCTTCTTAATTTTTTTTTCCTGTGTGTGTATGTGGTATGTACTTGCAGGTATGTGTGTTTGAATGTGTGGGGGCACATCTGTGTGAGTGGGTGGGTGTGCACTTGTGCCTAACTAAGGAATCCCAAGGTTGACAGTAGGTGGCTTGCCCTGATCACCAGACACTCTAATTATTGAAGCAGGGTCTGGTATTGAACCCAGAGCTTGCAGATACTGGATAGTTTCATTAGGCAGCTTGCCCTGGGGATGCAGGTAGCCACCCACTCTAATGTGGGTTCTGGGATATGATATCAGGTTCTCATACTTGCATGGCTCTTTACTCTTTACTCACTGAAGTCCCCTCCCTGGCCCTTATCTTTTTAAGGAAGTATCTCTCAGGCCAGGCATGGTGGCTCATGCCTTTAATCCCAGCACTCGGGAGGCAGAGGCAGGTGGATCTCTGTGAGTTCGAGGCCAGCCTGGTTTACAAAGGGAGTCCAGGACAGCCAAGGCTACACAGAGAAGCCCTATCTCAGAAAACAAAACAAAACAAAAAAGTATCTCTCACTGGCCTTGAGCTCAGCAAGGAGATTAAGATGCCCGGCATGCCAAGGATCTGCTTGGTTCCTCCTCCCTGGTGCTAAGTACCAGCATGTTCCACCATGCCCTGCTTTTTAATGGATTGGGACACTGAAACCCAGGCAGGTAGAGTCACTTATCCCAAGACACACAGCCAGCACCTCTCACAAATAAGACCACACTCCCATGTGCATGGCTCACTGATGGCAGGGCAGAGGGTCCTAGGAAGAAGCTAAGAGAACCTCTGCTCTGTCCGCCCCTTCCTGGATCCCAGAGTCCCTTCAAGCCTGGAAGCTACACACCTGAACACAGCAGGTACAAGAAACACCATTTCACACACACTTCCGCTGCCCTGACAGTACAGCCCACTTCCAGGTTACTCAGGCAGGCAGGATTCACCCTCCCCCGCCCCCAATCAAAGCTCAGGGTTGAGTGCTGCACTTACACGCATGCGCTCACAAACATCCACCCAAACAGGAAAGCATGACTAGATGGGTTTGTGTGTCAGAACAAATCATGTAAGCTTAACAACTTCTGTCCTGCTCTGAAAGAAATGGGCAGGTAGGTGCTGGCTCGCCTGAAGCCCTAACAGCAGTGCATTATAGGAGACCACAAATTCCCTGCCCTTACATTCTCTGCCTTGGTGTAGACCAAGTGTACTGGAGAAGGGCATCTGTTGCCTTACGCCCACCAGCAGTCCTGGTCCCTCCCGGAAGGAGCACTTGGTCAACATCAGCTCTCTCTATCAATGCCCCCCCCACACCCTAAAGCTCTATTTTCTGCTGAGGGAAATAATAAAATACTGGATTCACCTATTAACTTGCTGTTCTTAGGAAGCAGAAATAGCTGCCTAGCAGCAGCATGGCGAGTGGACCTTTAGAAGTGCAGCTCGCTGGGCATGCTCTGTTCTGCCCACTGGGGTGTCACTATCCACCCTGCTGGGGGCTCAGAGGCCACCCTGGTGGCTGCATCCACTGCACCGTTGACTTTGGTTTCTGGTTGGGTTCCAACAAGAGGCTGGGAGGAGGGAGAGCGAGAGGAGGAAGAGGCTGGGGTCTCCCCTGCTGGGCACCGTGGATTGGCAATAGAAAGGATCTTAGAGACGAGAGGTTCTAAACCCACGTGGGCCTCCCCTGTGACACCATCTCTTACAGCATGCCCTTCACCAAGGCTTGGCACGATGATGGCAGGCAGTAAGGGAGCAATAGAGACAGCAGTGGCTCAGAGAAGTAATGAGTTCCCCAGTCATGGGAGAGGCAACCAAGCACAAGAAGCAAAGCTTGTTGTCAGGTGGTGACCAGGGTGGAGTGCTTTTCTGAGATATCCCTCCATGGTTGTGTGTGGCTATGCCTCCGTGTATGCGTGTGGAAAGGATGGCTGGGGTTTGCAGACATGAAGCTCCAGGCTCCATCCCCAGAATCACATAAACCAAGTACGGGGGGATGCACAGCTGTCATCCTAGCCCTGGGGATGTGGAAGCAGGAGGATTAGAAAGTCAAGGTCAAGGTCACTCTGAGCTACATATCTGGTTCAGAGCCATCCTGAGACCCATATTGACCCATCTTGAGTATATGACAACACCTCAGTTAGAGGCCACGAGTCTCTGAGCAGGGCAGCAGGTTGACTGGCCAGCTGAAGGGCCCCAGTCATTCAGTCAACATGTCTTCTGCATCTGTTGCTCTCCTCACAGTGACTCTGGCCTTTACAGATAACGTTCTAGGCAATGAGGAGTTGGTAAGTGTGACCAGCAGAAGCACACACGTGCTCACCCACTGGAACTTGTCTTCCCCCCGCCCCCCAGCATGTCAGAAATCCAGTCTGCCCTATGCCCTCCCAAGAGGCCACATGGAGAACTAAAGTCCAGCCAAGAATTCTAGCTAACCTCAGGCACAAGAGACCATCTTGTGCTACACAGCTATGGATCTTCGATGTAGGACACTACAGTCCCTCAAAGTGACCGTCCAGGACCAGACACACCAACCAACTGGCTTCAGAAGAACGAGTCAATATGAAAGGTTCTCAGGCATAGCCATTGTGTCGGTTGGTTGTTGCTGTGACTGAGTATTTGTTACTTGAGGAGGAAGCCCTTTATTTTGGCTTACAGTCTGATGGGGTACAGTCTCCGGTGGTGAGGAGGGCATGGTGGCAGGAGCAGAGGCGACTGGTCATGTCGTGTCTGCAGTCAGGAAGGGGAGAGTGGACAGGAAGTGGGGTTGGGATATAATGCTGGTTTCCTATGACCTACTTCCAACCAGGCTCGACTTCCTCCTGAAAGGCTCCGTAAGCTTTTTAAATAGCATAAACGAGCAGCAGACCAAGTGCTCAAGTGCACAAGTCTATGGGGAACATTTTACAATAAAAAAAAATGGCTACTAACTTTCGTGGTAGTTGTTATGCAGCGTAGCTGACTGCTACAAGCAGTGCACCATGTCTTCTGTCTGCCCATGTACACCTCTTAGGCTTGCTTCTGTACTCTCATTCCTAGGAGTTGACCTGTATGCGTGACCTCACATGATTCTGTGCCCTCTGGCTTTTATTGTGTTCAGTCAATGAGAACCACAGGGGCAAGAATGGGTGAGTTGCCAGGAGCCATCTTAATGGTCATAGCTTGAGTCCTGTGTCCTCTCTTGCTGCCTGGTTCTGGCCATGGAACTTCTGGCGAGGGACTAATTATCATCCCTGGGTGCTTCACACTTCTGGATGGTTTCCCCTAATGTCATTTATATTTTGGTTCCTTTGCAAAACTCACCTCAACTCACCCAATTGGAGTTATCTGTATTCTGCTGGGACCCTGACTTATGTGACCCAGTATCAGTAGCATGTGCTTTCCATGAAAATAGAAAGCAAACATAAGTCGGGTGTGGCACTGCATGCCTTTGGGTCCCAGCACTCTTGTTAGTTCAAGGCCAGCCTGGTCTACATATCCAGTTCTGGCCAACCAGGACTACATAGACACACCTTGTGTCAAAAACACAAGACAAAACGAACACAACAAACTGAGGCAGCGTCCAGTGCCTGGGTTTAAGGAAGAGGGGAATGAAAAGGGAGGGAGGGCGAGGAAGCAGATATGAAGGGAGAGAGGGAGGGGGAGGGGGAAATTGATTCCAACCACCCTCTAATGCGATGGCTTGGCTTCTCCCCCTGCATCCACCAGGGTGGCATCAGGGTGGTGCAAAAGTCTTTAGAGTTTTTTTTTTCCTCCTGAAACTCTCTTAGACCTCTGCTTAAGCCCTCAGCTCCCAGTTTGGCTCTAACCTATCCCACAATGTCCTCCGCCCTCCTGGTTTTCTCCTAGCTTTTTGTCAGAACCTCAGGACACAGCCTCCATCCTCCACAAACTGGTAGTCTCGGGCAGATGCAGGCAGTGGACATCTTTCTCCTGCTACTAACTTCAGCTTCTAAGGAAAATGCCTTGGGGAGGGGGGGGGGCGGGGCAGGGCAGGGAAGCACTGTTGGGTCTGACTTCACGCCAAGCCCCAGGGTGGTCACATGACCCCGGGAGGGCCAATCACCATAGTCCTTTCTTCGGGAGGGCCAATCACCATAGTCCTTTCTTCCAACTATGTGTAATTGATTCAAAACTCAATGAATTCTACAACTGAAGCCTTTTCTATACTCCTAGGAGGAAGGAAAAACTGAGAAATGCAGGTAAGTCCATCCCAATGCTGCTGCTGAGCCTCAATGACCCACACACCTCTGCACTATGGTCCCTCCCCCAACTCTGCAGGAAAGGCCCCTGTTGAAGATCCAATTAACAGCACGGTTCTTGCATTTCTGTGCTTTTTACTGGTGGTTCTGCTGTTTGCAAATTGGCTCCTGCGTGAACCGAGACTGTGATGTGCCTTACACAAAAAATAAGGTGTTAGATAAATCATGTTCAGGCACAGGGTGCAGTGCTATGAATTCAACAAGTTGGTAAAGTATATTAAGTGAAACACAAAATTACGAGGGCCTGGAAAGATGGCTCAGCAGTTAACAGTACTGGCTGCTCTTGCAGAAGACCTGGGTTCAGATCACAGCACCCATACGGTGACCCACAACCATTTATACCTCCAGTTCCAGAGGATCTGAATTCCCTCCTCTGGCCTCTTCAGGCACTGTGTGCATGTAGTGCACCTGCATACATGCAAGAAAACACTCATATACATAAAATAAAAATCAGTACATCTTTTAAAATATATAACACATTATATACATAATAAAATGTCTATGATATAATTTATAAACAATGATGTATTTATAAGTGATATAATGTGAATATTATTGTTATTTGATATAATTTTTAATTAAATCATAAAAATTATTGAGGGGGACGCATGCATGGGTGTGGAAGTCAGAGGACGACTTGTGGTAATCAGTTCTCTCCTTCCCCCACATGGGTCCCTGTGATCAAACTTGGGCTTTTAGGTGCAGGTTCATCTCACAGGCTGATTTGTAACATATTAAATATAACAAGAATGATCAGCGAGTGCTCTTCACCCTCAGGGAGGGACACAAGTAGGGCAGGTCTGTTTTATGTCTTATTTTCTGGGTATGACAGAGGCAATGGGTTGATGGGATGATTGTCAAGTGGGGGAGTAAAGGAGGATTCCTGTCCCTGGGGGCTATTTCCTGGCTGCCATCTTCCTACAGCAGCACCTCAACCTTCCTAATGCTGTGACACTTTAATACAGTTCCTCATGTTGTGGTGTCCCCAAACCATAAAGTTATTTCATTGCTACTTCTCCACCATAGTTTTTGCTACTGTTGTGAATTATAATGTAAATATTTGATAGGCAGGCTATCTTATATGTGGCCCCCATAGGGATGGCAGCCCACAAGTTGAAAACAACTGTCCTACAGAAACCTGAAGATGAAGGTTCTTGCCTCATCCCAGTGGAGGCAGGAGAAGGGAAGTTCACTGAAGTCACTCTGTCAGCTTGGAGACCCACCAGGGACTCAGGACTTAACAAAAGTCATCTAGCACACACCACCCTGGGGCCTGGCCAAGATAATGCCTGAGCTTGCCTGTAGATGGGCCCATAAGTGCATTTCCAGTTTCCAGTATCCGCAGATATACTGGGGAGCAAACAGCTTGCCAGGAGCTGAGGGTGCGTCAGGGGGAGGTACAAGAGCACCCCCCCTCCAAGCCAAGTGGCTGGCTCAGTTTCTAGACAAAATGGGTGGGAAAACGTGGAAGCCCCCGTATTTCAGGGCTGAGGACAGTGAAGATCCAATCCCTTCAGTGCTAACTTTATCTCTTCCTTAATAAAGTGGACCTTGGGAGTCACTTAAGCTCGCAAGGCTAATTCTGAGCTCTGCTCTGCACTCATGTGGGTGCACTGCCACAAGAAACCAGACAGGAAAATGCAAGTGGGCCCCAGCAAGTCTTCCTTCCTCACGCAGTGCTTGCTCATCTGAAGGAACACCCCAAAAGGAGCACTTGCGACACAGAACATGGAGGGAAGAGAAGGGGCCGAGGATGGGCATACCTCCATGGTCACCCTTCCTAGGCCTCTTGGGACATCCATAGCAGCTCTCCTCAGATATTACATTTCCCAGGAAGCCCAGAGAGTGCAGACCAGGTACTGATTTGGCAGGAAGTATCCGCCACTAGATGCTGCATGGGACCAGTCCCAGTTCAGGTCTCTTGCTAGCCTGGGACCTTGGACAGCCCCCTCAAGCCCCTATGCCTCACTTTCCTTGTCTGAAAGCATGGTGGGGGGAGGAGGGTTGTAACTGAACAGCTTCCCTGAGCTAAAGTTGGAATGGGATGGAAGGAGAGGAGCAGAGGACCTAGCAACCGCCGTGCCCAGCCCATCAGAACCACTCACTCCCTGCCTTCTCGCTCCTGAGAAGAGCAGTTGCTCTAGCAATGGAGTCTCAGTTGCCAGGCCCAGCCTGGAAGGATGCGGTTGGTACCCATCTCCTTCTTTGGCTGTCACTATGTCACGGTAGCCTTTCCCCTCCCGGGATGGTCATCAGCACATTCGGGTACTCAGAAGGCTCTTCTGAGAGCATCCTTGTGGTCCTAGCTCCCCAAAGGGGTATGAACAGGCACCTTAGGCAGGTGTCAAGAAATAACCCAAAAGCTACTGTGCCTCGAGAAAGCGTCTTCCACTTCCCCATTGCCACCTGGGCACCGCAGACAGCTCACAATGATGTTTATCTACTTGTCCTAATTACCACACAAACATCAAAGTTTTGGGGTCCATTTTGTGGACTCCCCTAAAGCCACACAGGTGGCAAAGAGAGTGCCATATTCTAGCTGCACCCTAAAATCGCCTGGTGAACTTTAAACTGCCAAGGCCACGCCTCCATAACATACAAGCCTACCTATCACTGGGAGCATAGCTCAGTTAACAGAGGGCTCGCCTAGCATGCAATCATGTCTGGGCTCCACTCCCAGGACTGCGTAGATGAGGCACAGTGGCACATGCCCGAAATCCCAGCACTGGGAGGTAAAAGCAGGCCTCAAGGTCATTCTCCGTTATACATCAAGTTTGAGGCCAGCCTGAGCTACTGGCACCCCCACCACAAACAATCCCTAATTAAAGAAGGATTCTAGAGGCGCTTAGTTTGTGCAGCCCAGGCTGAGAAGCAGACTCTGTGGCAATCCAGGGCTTGCTCATAGCTTTTTTTTATTTTCCTTCTTTTGTGCCTCTCCTTTTAAACAGTAATCTATCACTTCCAGGATTATCTGTGAGCATCGGAGGCTGGCAACATACTCTCACAGGAGAGGCCCCAGTCCTCAGCCTGCAATGCAGGTCTCTTTAAATGCGGGCTGGATCTGCCGCCCCTTCAGCTGCAGTGGACGGTGGAGCGAGTGTGGATATTGACAAAGGCTCAGTGTGGTTTATTAGCCTCTTGCAATCTAGCTGAGGAGTCAGTTTCATGAAACACTTTGATTTCTCCCCCGTCACTCCCTGCCCCGTGTCCTCACTTTCCCCAGCCCAGCCTCCAGTCCAGCGGAGGCTCAGCTGGGATTTTTATTTCTATTCTTTGCTTCTGTTCTGTGTAAATGACCTGTCAAGTGAGTTTGAGCAGCCGGGAAATGGAGAAAGGTTTCCAATTAGAGCCAGAAGCTTTACACTGATAGTGTCAGTGTCCATTTAGTCAACAAATATTGGGCGCCTACTGCATGCTGAGCACTGCAGGGCACAGCCCATGAGGGACGTGGAAGGGAAAAACCTCAGTCAAATCATCCCATCCTAGTTGGGTGGTGGTTAGAAACAGACAATGACAAAACGTATCGTTACAGAGTGTGCATATGGTGCCAGGTTCTATGGGGAAAATCAGAGGTGGAGAGGAAAGAGTCCTCAAGAGGAGGATGCTGGTTTTAATAAGGCAATCAGAAAAGGACTTGCTGGGGAGGTGGTGGAAGGGATCAGAGGTGGGAAGGGTAACAGCTTCCCTTCGAGACACCCCACCTCCCCCCCAACCCGTGCCCAGAGCTTACATCATCCTCTTTGGCAAAAAAAAAAAAATATATAATTAAGGTTTGCCTAAGACCTGCACCAAGCCGAAAACATATAGTGGTGGCTAAATTCCCAGACAGGTCAATGAGGTCCATATTGTCACCCCATTTCCTGGAGGAGGAAATGGAGGTGAGCAGGGAGGTTTAGTAACTGACAAGACAAGCACAAGTACCTGAGTTTGATGTCCTGAAACCCACATCAAAACATCAGGGGCCCTGATGACTTTTTTTTTTTTTTAGTTTTGGTTTTGGTTTTGGTTTTGGTTTTTTTCGAGACAGGGTTTCTCCGTGTAGCCTTGGCTGTCCTGAGCTCACTCTGTAGACCAGGCTGGCCTCGAACTCACAGCAATCCACCTACCTCTGCCTCCCGAGTGCTGGGGATTAAAGGCGTGCACCACCACCGCCCGCCCGGCCTGATGACTCTTGTAGCCCAGTGCTGAAGAAGGGCAGCAGACACATCCCTGGGGCTCATTAACTGCCAATAAAGCCCAATCAATGAGCTCCAAGCCAATGAGAGACCCAGTCTCAAAGGAGGTAGATGGTGTTTCTGAGGGTGACACCCAGGGTTGACCTCTGACCTCCACCTATATGAGCATATGCATACAGGTGTGACCACACATGTATGATGAACACTCTCTCTCTGTCTCTCTCTCTCTGTCTCTCTCTCTGTCTCTCTCTGTCTCTCTCTGTGTCTCTCTCTCTCTGTCTGTCTCTCTCTCCCTCTCTTTCCAACCAGGCACAAGGCAGCTCTGTGGGCACTGGCTCTCCATCTGAGATAGGAGGCATGTGGACAGGAAGTACAGCTCCACTCCCAGAATGCCCCACAGACCAACTGCAACCAGATCACTCAGGAAACTAATGCACAGCTTCCCAGCCCCTCTGGAAAGCTGAGGTCAGAATTTCTAGGGAAGGGCCTTGAGGACCTGCCAGGAAGCGGGAGAGGCTCTTTCGCACACTAATCTTAAAGCCATGAGGTCAGCAGCTGGGGTAAGCTTAGCTCCTGGACACTGGTTTCCTGAGACAGTGCAGCTCCCTCCCTTGTCTGTCACTGTTGCTGGACTTACTTTCAGAGAATGCTTTTAAAAATAGCTTTTGTGCAAGAAGTTGCAATCAGCTACGACCACAGCTTCATTTTTAAAGCTACATTTTAGTACTGAGGGAAAAAAGAAATGACAGCAGCAGGGCAGAGGAAACCCCTTTGAGGGAAATGGAGTCGGCCGCATCTGTAAATCCCTCATTTGCTTCACCACCTCACCAGGACCAGCAGAAAAATCACAGGCTGATCCAAGCTCAAAAACCATCAACACACAAGAACTTCCAGTGGGTTCTTGGATTAGGGGGAATCCAAGGACCTGAGAGTCTGTGATGGCTGCTAAGAAATAGCCATGATGGTGATAAAGGTGTTGCTGCTGCTGCTGCTGCTGCTGCTGGTGGTGTTGGTGCTAATGGTGATGGTGGTGATGTGTGGGTGGTGGTGGTGATGATGCTGTGATAATGGTGATGATACGGTGCTGGTAATGATAGTGGTGGTGTGTGAGGATGATGAGATGATGGTGGTGGTGGTGATAGTTGTGGTGATGATATTTTTAGTGGTGACTTAAGTGTCTTGAGGGTTCTTCTCATAGGGACCTATTTGTTTTCTATAAGAACTTCTGAGGCCCACTATTTATGGACAGGATCCGTATTTTATAGTGGGAGAAACTGAGGCACTGGGGGACTTGGGTAACTGTCCAGTTGAGAACAGAAAAAACTGGGGTATTTTTTGGAGGGGGGTGGTTTTTTCAAGCCAGGGTTTCTCCATGTAGCCCTGGCTTGTCCTGGAACTTGCTCTGTAGACCAGGCTGGCCTCAACTCAAGAGATCCACCTGCCTCTGCTTACCTGGTGATGGAATTAAAGGTATGCACCACCACGGCTGGAAAAAGCTGGTTTTGGCCAAAGCAGATGGGACCCTGGGTCATGTGGTGTTTTTGTGCAGCATCATCCCAGAGCCTGCTGGTGGTGTGTGCAGGAGGCAAGGCTGAGACGTGGGGACAGTCTCTGGATTCTCTGAAGAGAGCAAGCTGCTGGGGGGGGGGGGGTTGTGCCCAGTGGCATGGAGTAACTGTGACATCTACCTGTAATACCTCTACTGGGAGTCCTCAGAGCCCACCTGGGGCCTACTAGGAATGATCCTGAGGCCACCAAGTGCCTGCCTACTCTTTTGCAGCCTGCTGTGTGTGCCAGTGACTTGGTGTCCCTGCCATGCTTTGGGACTTTTGAGTTCGGATGTTGCCAGTCTTGAAGACTGAGCCCTTCCTAGTCTCTATCCAACTGTGAGCACAACACAGCCACTGGTCATGCTGCCCTCTACTGGTCAATAGTCTAACTGCAATGTAATTTATGCTTTGCCTCCACCTGGGCCTGAAGGCGCTACAGACTAAGACTTGGACAGCTCTATCTTCAGAAGCCCACCATCCCGTGTGCTTCTGATTGTGCTGTGCCCAAAAGCAAGGAGGCCAACCAGCCAAGGGCTGAAACCTCCAGAACTGTGAGCTACAACCAACCTTTCTTCTTTTAAGTTGATTGTCTTGGGTATTTTATTACAGTAACGGGAAAGTGGCTAACACAGACTATCAACATCGGCTTGTCTAACCCAATGAGTGTCACACAGCTTTATAAAATGAATCTTATCATCTTTGTCCTGTGTTGCAGAAGAAATTGAGGCTTGGAGAAACTCACTCCATAGAACGTCACACAGCCCTTGGGTAGCAGGGCTGGGATTCAAAGCCAGCTCCAGGCCCCAGGCAATCCTCTGCCTCTTTCTACACACCCTGGGCCTGGTACTGTAAGTTGGCGCCCAGAGTTTGCTGAGCAAAATAACAAAAATCAAGCCTGTGACCTCCGTGTCCTGAAGAAATTACAGTCAGCGAGTGTGGAAAAAAAATCTCAGGAATATTATGGGCTTGTGGAGAATGGGAGCTGGGGCATAGCTATACACAAGGTAGCGTACAATCCACGCATGTGAAAACACACACTTAAGCACACTAGGAACTGGGGGGGCTCACCCTGGACCCCCACAATAGAGTAGAAGCAGAGGATGATGGGGGAAGTGAAAAGCCACAGGCTGTCCAGCACAGCACTGGTTATAAGTTTGAGGGCGTGTTCGAAACGTCCATCTGCCATCGAAAGGGAGACCATTAGCCGTAACAGTACAGAACAACATTGCCTACAGAGGGAGGGGAGGGGAGGGGAGAGGGAGGAGAGTGGCGTCCGGAGATAAAAGAGAATAATTGATGAAACATCTCCGGGAAGGAGGTTCACTGGGGAAGGATATTCACTCGGGTTGAAGTTGGGTCTCAGGAAATGAGTGTGAGTAGTGACTGGAGACTGCGTGCCTCCCACCAAATGAAAAGCCTTCGGGCCTCAGCTGGCAGTCGTGGCAGCTGTAAACCTGGCACGTGAGAAGTAGAGGCTGGAGGTTTGGGAGTTCAAGGTCATCCTCAGCTATATAGTGAGTTTGAGGCTAGCCTAAGCTACACAGGATCCTGCCTCAATAAATAAATAGATAGATAGATAGATAGATAGATAGATAGATAGATAGATAGATAAAAACAAAGCAAAAAAATCCTGTGAATTTACAAAGCACCAGCATGTTCCACACATAACTGAGAGGTGTGGACAAGGCCTGCTCCCCCTCGTCATGGTCACCAAAAGTGAATCTCCACCCTCCTCTACTATTTATTTTTCCCAGACCCCTGAACAGATATTAGCCCAACATGGAGACAAAGTCCAGGCATCCTCAACTGGTGGACACCGAGATGGCTATTCCTGGCTGTCAGCTTGACCACATCTGGAGTTAACTAAAACCCAAATGGCTGGGCACACCTGCGGGTTTTGGGTTTTTTTGTTTGTTTGTTTGTTTGCTTTTGTTTTCCTTAAGTAAGTCATTAGAAGAGGAAAGACCCACTTCTAATCTGAATCTTTGAGGCGGGAAGATCCACCTTTAATCTGGGCCACACCTTCTGATGCCAGCCTATCTAAGGACATGAAAGAAAGAATCTCATTCTCTTGGCCAGCTTGCTTTCACTGGCAAGTCCATTCCTTCATGTTGTCTTTAGCGCCATCTTCTTCAGGATTCTGGTGTCTACTGAACACCAGCTGAGACATCCAGCCTCGTGGACTGAACCACTACTGGGTTCTTGGACCTTTAGTTGGCAGGTAGCCATTGTTGGACTAACTGGACTACAGCCTGTAAGCCATTCCTACGCACGCACGCACGCACACACACACGTGCCACGCACACGCACACACGCACATGCGCACACGCACCATACAGTTGGATAGAAGCAAACAGCAATTGTTCCCTCAGACAGGCAAGTTTGATGCAGGACCTGCTGGTCTGTCTCCTGGATATTTCCTGGTCTTGTTTTTGGCTTCATTTCCAGTTCCCTTGAGAACTGCTCTAGCTGGTTCTGGGAGCCATAGGCAGACCCAGAGCGAACTGTGGCGGCCGGGGGGGGGTCCCCACGTCTGCGCCATTAGTGCTCACCTCCAGACTTTTGAGAGGACTTGACACGCCAGGCCTCACGAGGGCATCGGCCACCTGCAGGAGCCTCAGTACCTCTGCTGAGCTGTCGTGCCCTGCGTCAGGTGACTGATGGGCCACTCCCAGCCACTGCATCGTCTGTAATGAGGGGACCATGCCTTTACCACATATAGCGGGCCCTTTCTGATGGTCTTGCTACACCTCACTGGCCCCTGCACACAGCGAGGCCGCTCTCCACCAGAGCCAAGACCACAGCCACTGGACATCCACCAGAGACAGTCTCTATCCCTAGAATAGGCTCTGATCACCTACTGTCCACACATCTGAAAGATCTACCCACATCTGACTCCCATGCCTCCACCTAGCCCAGCCCCACTGTGGCTTTGCTCATGGTCCCCTGCTTCCACTTTATGTCTAACTGTCCATTGCCACAGAGTGACCAGAACAGCAATCACTGCTAACATCACAAGTCGGGGGATGTGGGGGGGGGGTCAAGACCCTACTGCTTAAAGTCCTGTCATCATTGCCACTCTCCCTCAGCAAAGTAGTCACCTACCTGTCATTCTTCAATGGGGCTGTGTACAGGGGCGGGAGGGGCGGCGGGACAGGGAAAACCCTATACCTAAGCAGCCCCCTATGAAGGCCCTTGCAGCCAACTCTGAACCCTCCCACCTGCCTCCTCCCCAACACTGATCTGGATCTATATGGATCCTTCATAGGCATCTCTGTCCCTTGTCACTGTTTCATAGATGTGCTGCTAGGGCATTGGGGGAGGGGAGGTGTTACTGTGCTTCACCCACTGCTGGGATCCCTAGTGCCTAGAATGGTCTTAACCCAGGGGACACCCCTACTTGAGGGTGTGGGAAGAGAGAACTCTGTAAATGACACTGACCCTCTAAGTGTGGGCCCTGGGTCAGTGACCTCGGCGCCACGTGTGGACATGCCAGACAGGACTGTGAACCCCATGCTAGCCTCACAGGTCCCCAAACTGTTTGAGAGTCCTGTAGGGAAATCCCACACAGAGCGCCTGGTGTGGCATCTGCAGTAGTGCCCTTGTTTCCACCTGAAGACAGGTGACTTGAAAACTGAAAAAGTGGATGAATGGCGGGATGGTGGAAGGAGTCAGCTCACGCGCTACCCACCTAGGTAGCAGAATGCCAGGGCCGGGGAGGACTTCAGAAGCCAGTGTGCCCCACCTAGTAGGAGGGTACAGGCTGGTCTGGGTGCTGACTTGAGCATAGAAAGCCCTAGGCAAGCCAGGTTGGTTGAGCCCCAGGACCTCACGCATGGTCCCTTCGTGCCCCTTGTTGTGTGGCTACAACAGAAGACGTTGGAGACAGGCAATGGGTCAGGGGAGGGAGCTAGGGAAAAGAGATAAGGGAGGGGATGGGAGAAAGATGAGAAGACTTAGAAAGTGGGGGGAAATGAGCCTATGAGGAAAAGGGAGGACAGAGTTTTAAAGGGAGAGAGAGGAGATGGGGGTGAAGGGCAGACAGGCAGGCAGAGGCAGACACCCAAACCATACTGCCGTGGTACAAGGAGGACAGACAGGAGGAAGTGGGGGGTAGGGGATGCTGGACATGACCAGGACCAGCCACCACCCAGGTGCTTCCTGCGGCCTGAATTGCCTTCTAGCTAGCTCCAGCCCATCTCCACTCCAAACAGCCCCCAAACCCCCGCCACCTGCCATCAATGGCTGGCACAGAAAAGCCACTTATGTAAGGGTGCGTGCTGCCGAAAGCCGGCTTCATTCACAAGTCCCTGCCTGTCACTGTGGAGACGCAGTGAAGAGGAAAAAGGAAAGAACGGGGCAGCTGGAAGCTCCAGGCGGGAGCTGAGGAGGAAGAGAGTCCCTCCTTCTGTCTCTCTTCACAAACCAGACATGGCTTGGTGCCACAAGAGGAGCCCTGTTGGTGGTTAACCGTGTGGGGGGGAGGGGTGGGCACACCCCAGCTTCCTGGGGCCTGGTCTCCTGCTCTCTGGCTGGTTCACCGAGGTTCAGAGTCAGCCATGGCTCCAACGCAATGAGATTTCAGCCTGTATTATATCATTAAAGCGAATGACAGCAGGACAGAGTCTTCAAGGAAACTACAGTGACACTGCAGACAGCGGTTTAGTGCCATGTTAGAACCCAGGGTCCCCCCCCAAGGTGAGCAGGAATGGGGATAATAAAACTAGAAAACAAATGGTGTGGGGGTGAGCCTGGTGTGAACACACAAGTGCCCACACTCGAGAGTTTGGGGATCAAGAAACACTTGATAACAAGTTACTAGGGGACTTTACGATTCACAGAGCAAACCAACCATCAATCCAGGATCCGCAGCCTCCCAGGTGTAGGAGAGGGAAGTTTAGCACCCACCAGCCTTTCCACCCTCCCACCCCTACCCAACTGGACAGAGCCAGCACCTTTGACTTTTCTCAGCCCCCCCCCCCCCCAAATGCCCTGACTGATACAAACTCCTTTTCTGCTGCAAAACCCAAGCCAGCCTCACAGGCAGAAAGGCATAGGCCTTTGTACTGTAGTGTAAATGAGTACATGTAGCCGCACAGACTCTCCACCCACCCCAGAAACATCTGCCCCTTAGTCAATGCTTGAGGACGAAGGTCTAAACTTCAGCAGAAAATAAGTCTCCATGCACTTATGCTTCAAGGAGTCAGGGGCAGAGACCCCCTTCTGCAGCCTCACCCCCTCAAAAGTGTACCTTACTCAAGACCCCAAAGGAAATGAGACTTTGTCCCAGTGCTAAACCTGGTGCCAGGGTACACCGTCCATACTCAACCCATGAATCAGCAGCAGTGAGTTTCCCCGCAAGAGAAGAGGGATCTGCCTGCAACTGCCCTGAGGTGAGAGAAAATCCCCCAACCCCATCAACGACTCCTCATCGCAATCAACAAACACTAATGGAGCACCTACTGCATACATGCCTCTGACTAGAACACAGACTAAAGACAACTCGCAGACTGACTCATCCATTAGACTAACCTTTCACTGATCAACTTATCGATTCATTCTTTCATTCACTCACTCATTCATTCGTTCAGTGGGTGATGAGCACCTGCTGTGTTCACCCTGACCCCTCCCCCCGAAACACCTTAGCCTTTAAAGACCTCATCGTGTAGCATGTTAGGTCCCTGAGGAAGGAACGCCAGGCCAGGTAAAAGGACTCCTAGGGGGAAGAAAACTGAATGCCCACACCCTGAGCTTGTAAGACTGGATGACTCAGCAAAATCTCCGAGGGACCTGGAGCCACCGGAGATTTAGACCTTGTGGCAGCAGATTTTCTCTAACCCTCCCCGGGCCCAGCCTGAAGGATGACCTGGGACTTGCTTGTTATGTCCCGAGCCTGGAGAAAGAAGGTTACTGTGTCCACTTTACAGATGGGGAAACTGAGGCCTCCGATTCCCCACAGTAAGCCTGTCTACTCCCTCCTGGCTCTCACAGCTGTGTCCTGGGTGCAGGGGTTCTTCTAGGCTCCCCCTCACCCAGCCTTGCCTCAGTGTGAGTGGTGCTGCCAATACCACACACCTCCTCCCCATCCCGCCCCAGAGAGGGGTCATTATTCCTCCCCAGCCTTGGAAATAAGCATCTAGCATGCATTAACTCTTAACTGTCCTTGATACCATCACCATCCCCGTGAGGGGGGTCTGACAGATGAGGTAAGTGAAGTCCTGGGACCTGCAACTGTACGTATAGAAAGTGTTAGCCTCAGGAAATCCCATCTCCAGGGCCTGTGGTCTAGCCTGGGGTCTTAACTACAATACTGTTTCACACCTGATAGAGAATGCTGAGGCTCAGAGAGGTTAAGGACCTGCCTGAAGTCACACAGTGCCAGTGCCTGCACACTGCAGTTCCTGGACTCCTCACAGGCAAGCCGGGTGACAGGAAGGACTGTATCTGCAGCGCCGTCCCCTCCTCCTCCGAGCACATAAGCCTCTCCATCCTGGGTGGCAGCTGAATAATTCAGATGCTTCGGCTCCAGCCCACCACTACTGGGTCCCAGGGTTTATTTTTATCCAAGTTCAGCCACAGCTCTTAACAGAAATAAACCCCACTACCTCAACTCCAGCATGTCTGCCTATAGGACCACCCTGCCCCCCACCCAGGCCCTTGGAGGAAAAAGATAGGACCATATGTTGGTTGGGTGGGCGGGTGGGTGGAAGGATTGACAGAAAGCCACTGTCTGTGCGCGGTACAGAGAAGTGAAAGGGTTAATAAAGACTCTGGTGTCCTATATAAGTTATGTCCTACAAACTACTCCCCCCCCAACCCCCGACAGCCACCCACCCCCAAAACATCAGACAGAGTGTCTGAGTTAACAGAGCATCAGAAGCTGCTGGGACCCACTCTCTTCCACTGTGACGTGATAGTAGAAGCCCCCTTATCCATCCCTGTCTCTGAGGCTCAGCTTCCCAACCCAGTAACAGGCTTGGAAAGCCACGGGAATCCTTCAACCCTTCCACACCCAGGCTAGGGGTGGGACATGGAGAGTGAAGGATCTTGAGCTCTATGAAGGTGGATTCCAAGAGGGCTATGCCATGACTTGCTGTGTGGTCTTAGACAAAGTGCTTTCCCTCTATGGGCTTCCTGAAAGTTGGTGTTAGAGAGAACACTATTAACGCTCCCTAAAAGTATGGCCACCCCCTGCTGCAGCAGCAGCAGCCAGGATCTGAAGACCTGAGGACCTGGAAGGAGGCTTAGTCACCCAGAGCAGCTGACTCATTGCATAGATGGGGAAACTGAGGCCCAGAAAGGGGAAGAGAGCCCCAAGACTTAAGCACCCTGATCCAAGTCCAAGAATCTTTCCGGAAGGTTCTCTCTGTTTCTCTCACTGGTGCACCCCAATGCACCACTTCAGATGTGACAGGAAGGAGGCAGGCTCCTGGCTGTCAGCCACCCTGAGGAAGGTGATGAGGCAGAGAAATGGATGGCCGGGAAGCCCTTGTGTCTTGACACCCCAGGCCTGGCCTGGTCCAAGGGGCTGTCCTGTGCTGTGGGGCTGAAAACTACAAGTTGACTAGGACAATGTCCCACAGTAGCTGTGACATCCCCTGAGGCCCTTGGGGCTTCCTTGACAATCTCCTAAGCCCCAGAGCCCAGTAGCTGAAGGGTTTCACACTCAAGTGCAGCCATGAACCTCAACGGCCCCCCTAATCCAATGTCCACCCACGGTCCATTCCGACCAAAAAAATGTGAAAGTCCAGTATTTGAAGTATCACCCATGGGCAACCCTGCAATTTCATTCTAGCAAGATTTCTTCACTTTCTGTTTATATGTACAGCTTCCTAGGGAGGCAGATAGAGTCCTCAAGGTCACCCAGATTGGAAGCCAGGATTCAGAGGACCCTCTCCTTAGCACTAACCACCAGGCTACCTACCCTCTCTTCCTGTGTCCTGTCCACATAGACTCATACCCTGAGCTCCTCAGCCCCTCTTGACTCTGGAGCTGGGTGACCCTCTTGACATTTTCAGCTTGCCAGTCCCTGGGGCTAACCTTGTCTTCTTCCTACCTCCCAAGTTCAACTTCCTGGAAGAAATTCCAGTAGATAGAGACGGCTCAAGTGGCCTCTGAGTGGATCATGGTGCTAAAAATAAGAACTTTCATTTCCCCCCAAGAAAGGTAGGAAGTAATTAAAGCAGAAAGCAGTGCAGATCTCTCCTCCCATAAATCACAGATTACTGGCAAAGGCATTTTAAAATTAAACATGAGCTTTGGGATTGAGTGGTGAGGGGCGTCTGCTTCCCGCTGGCTAACAGGTTGGGGTGGGGCTACTTCCATTGGGATGTCAGAGAAAGAAACTGGTATGGGGTACAGCTTGCCCTGGAACTGAGGACCTGGGATTGGAATGTCATATCCCACTTCTCAATCATGAGATGGACTTGGTGACAAGAGTCCCTCTGCCAAAGCCACACACATACCCCCATCCAGTCTCTTACAGGTGACACCACCTGTAAAAATAGAGCACCCACAGTTCTGCAGGCAGCTGGCTACTGGACCATTCATGCCAAGAGAAAAGGTGGCGCTTCTATGGATCCGCACTCTCCTATCTCAGGACAGCTGAGTTTGCAGAACCCACCACAATTCAATTACTAGGCCAGCCTTGGCAGAGAGCCCAGCCTGAGCCCCATCCTAAACAAATGCTGGCCCAGGGTGCCCTGGCAAGGGTTAACTTTCCAGGCTCAGGTGACTGGCTCCCAACCAAGACTAAGGTGCCCACCCACCAAATCAGAACATCCAAAGCCCCCACCCCCACCCCACCCCCCACCCTGTGCCTGACTGGCTGTGAAGGGTTAACTCCTTCGGGAGCTGCCAATCACTTTCTGAGGCTTCTGCAGTAAAGAGGGCAGGCTGGGCAGAAGCCACTCTGGCTCACGTTGCCTGAGCAGGCACACACTCGCCCCCTTCCTGGGCACTGAACTAAAATCTCATTTGCCTCTAGAGTGCCGCTCTATTGATACAAAGCCTGCAGAACGCAGGCAGAGAACTATGGCCATTTCTCAATAGCCTTACCTTCCCCCCACTACCCCTTCCTCCAGCCCGTGCACCCACATATCAGTTAGGGTCCTGAGATCTCCTAGTCCATTCGCATGACCAGGAAGAATGTCACTCACCAGGACAGTGGAGGGTTGCAGCAGAATGAGCGAGCCAAATTCTTGCCAACTCCCTGTCGTGGGGAGATGTTAAGTCCCAGGGACTTGGCTTGAAAGACCAGCGGATATGCCTGAAAGAAAATTGTGCATTTGACTCTCCCGGTCTTCCCAAAATAAAGCAAGACACAAGCACGCTCACATGCCCCTAAGCCATGCAAAACCAAGATGAAAAGAAATACCCCCGTCAGAGGCAAAAAACTAAGTACAGTTGGAGTCTGCAGATGGTGGGCAGTGATTCGCTCAGACTACTCCACATGGATGGAAGGTTTTGTAAGTCTCTCTCCCCCTCTCTGGGCAGCGTAGGCAACTCTGGGCTGCGGGCAGTAGACGAATCAATTGCTTCCCGGGTGCCCCAATCCGGCTGTCACCACTACTGCAAAAAACCCTGTGTAATCCAGAGGGAGGGGCAGCCGCTTCCCGGCGCTGGGGAGCCTAGCCTGCCTCCCACCGCGATGCATTGTGCCGCGTTGCCTGCGGGGAGGAGAGGTGGGAGGCCAGGAGGGGAGGCTGGGCGCCCCAGAACGATCCGGATTGGCAGTCAGCACCACGGACAGCACCAGGACGCACGCTGAGGGGAAGGGCGGCCACCGGCCCCAGACAGAAGAAGGGAACTTATTGGATGGCTGGAGCCGAGGAAAGGGAGGCCAGAGTGGAGGAATGGGAATGGTTCTATCAGACCGCATACGGGGCCACCTCATTGCACACTTATGCTAATATTGTCAAATGAGCTATAACTTCGCAGCCCCTCTCCCCTCAACGGCCCCTGGGCTTTGCTGGTGTCAGTGCGTCTTCCAGTAGCTTCCAAGATCATCCACATTGCTGGTGAAGTCTGCACCTCAGGAAGCAGGAAAAATAAAGCTAGAAAGCAGGAGTGCCTAAAGGGGAGGGTGGTTTTGGTTAAACAACCACGTCTGACAGGTTTCAGGGAGCCTGGGCCAGCCCCACGCAACCTTGGGAATGACACTTAATGTTTCCATGTCCCGTCTGCTAACCGGAGCGACAGATGAGCACCTCATTTGCCTGAAGACAAGAAGAGCGAGGCTAAGGCAGCAATAAGAATGCCCACACTAGGGGCTGCTACGATTCCATGATCTATAACCCACCTTATGATTCAAATGTTTTGACGGAGATAAAGGAGTTGACAGCCAACCAGGGTGGCACGTGCCAGCCTGCAGCATGTGGTTTGAGTGGGATGAAGCTGAGAATTTTAGGGATTTCAGAGCAGACATGATCCTCTGCCAAAGACCCATCTCCCCAGAACAGACTGGCTTGCTGAGGTAAAGTCACTACCCATGGGAAATAAATCATGGAGCGGCAGGCGGTGAGGGTGAGGGGGGGTAATACAATGGGCATGTGTTCCCATGGTACCAGCACCCTAGATCCCAAGGGTTATGCTCCTGCCAACTATGAGAAAGTGTTCATGCTAGAGAAAGAACTGGAAAGCTGAGAGCCACTTGGAATCTCCCCCAGCAAAGTGAAGGGAGGTCTTTCTTTCCATTGGAGACATAAGTGCAAAGTTCCCCATCAATGGCCCAGGGTGAGTCACTACATTTGTGACTAAATTCTCCCTTTGAGTCCTAGGATTCAGACTGTTAGGATCTGAGAAGAATTTTTGGAGCTTGGCTCTATAGATGATCTTTATGGTGGTGTTGGCGGATGATGGTGATGATCTGGGTGAAGGTGATGGCATGAAGATGATGGTGATGTTGGAGGTGATTGTAGTAGTGGTGGTGATGTGATGGCAGTGGTAACTGTGGTGATAGCGTTGTGGTGTTGAAACGACTACAGTGCTGACTGTGATGGTCATGGTGACATCAGCGATTAAGAACCTGATATATAGGACCATAGCTGCAGTAAACTTCCAACCCCTACCCAGATCTAGCCAATGGTCAGGGCATTCTCCACAGTTGAGTGGAGAGTGGGGATAGTGGAGACTGACTTTCACATGAACTCTGGTGTCCCATATTTGACCAAGTCCCCTGGATGGGGAGGCCTGGTGGCACTCAGAGGAAGGATAGCAGGCTATCAAGAAGAGACTTGATACCCTATGAGTATATACAGGGGGAGAAGGTCCCCCTCAGTCACAGTCATAGGGGAGGGGAGTAAGGGGAAAGCGGGAAGGAGGGAGGAATGGGAGGATACAAGGGATGGGATAACAATTGAGATGTAATATGAATAAATTAATTAAAAAACAGAACCTGCTATGTTTCAGACATCCTTCCAGGAGCTCTTCCTATGTCCTCTGGGGTTCACTGTGCCCCCTCTCTACCTGCTATCATTCTCGTTACATAAACAAGGAAGGAAAGACCCAAGGAATTCAATTCCTTGCTCAAGGCTACACAGTGAGTGACAAGTCACAGGAATCACACCCAGGGTTGTGATTCCAGAGCATGCCCACCAGGATGTCTGTCCTGCAGGACCACTCAATAGCATCTTTCAGTCTAGGGAGCAAGACCTCACTGAGTATTTTCTTAGATGAGACTACGGCACAGATTCATTCCTGTCACTTGACAGATGGAGATGCTCAGTACCCAGAGGGTACGGGGGCGGGTCTTTCTAGTCAAAGACCTGGGGAGCAGAACGGAGGGCAGAACTGAGGGCATTTGGATGCCAGAGCCTGGGTCCACAAACCTACCCAAGCCCACACGCAGTGAGCCCTCAACAGGCATTTGAACAAACACCCAAGAAACTCACAAAGTGACAAAAGTCACAATGAATGCTAATGATGCATCTCCCAGGAATCTTGGTCCCTGGATCCTGGGGAGTTCCTACCCCACTATGGCTTCCTTGGCCATGAGGATCATGCAAAGACCTGGAAGAAACAGAACCACCAAATGCCACGACACCTACTGTGTACCCAGCCCAGCCACGGCTGCTGTCTTGTGTCTTCATAATGGCATGGGGTAGGTTAAGCTGCCCAGCTTCAGATGAGGAGCCCAGTGAGGGACAACTCCCAAAGTCACGTAGCCAGGGAGCAGCTGACCAGAGAGGAAATCTGTCTGCTTGCAACATCTGTGTCTTTATTATCCTCCTCCCCAGTCAGGTCCTTTAAACCTGCCAGGCAAGAGTAAAGGACCCCTAGACTGATAACCCTCCACACGCATAGCCCTGAAGAGCCTGCTTTTAACTGGATGCTTCTGGCTGCTTTAGCATGCTGGGCTCCTGCCCAAAGTCTTCACTGAAACACGGTTCTGTCATAGAACTTATAAAGTCTTCCGGTTAAACCTCAGCTCAGCCCCCTCCCGGGTGTCTGCCCTCTAGGAACACGAATCTCCTTCTCAGGGGGACTCACCCACCTTCCCAGCTCCCTCCTCTGCCCCAAGTGCGCAGAGAAGCCATTCGGAGCCAGCAGCTGCTGTGAGCTCTGCCAGCCACTGCTGCAGCGGGGGAACCGCCTTTGAAACCAGATTCCTTGAGGCTGCTCCCTGAGGCTTCATTCAAGCCAGAGCTTGCAAAGAGCATCCCAAGGGGCTGGGTGCAGCAACCAGCTGCCTTGTCCTGTCCTTGTTCTGCTGAACAGCCAGTTAGGATGCTCAGCCAGCCCCACCAAGATAGACCATGATGGCTACACAAGTGAGCTCTCTAGCAATCCACATGCTTGTGCATATGTTTTCTAGTTTCAGCTCTGCTGCCTTGATTAAACACTCGGACCAAAATCAATTTAAGGGGGAGAGGCTGGAGAGACAGCTCAGCAGTTAAGAGTGCTCACAGCTCAGGCAGAGGACCAG
This sequence comes from Acomys percivali, assembly GCA_907169655.1. NCBI lineage: Eukaryota > Metazoa > Chordata > Mammalia > Rodentia > Muridae > Acomys > Acomys percivali. The sequence goes on along the minus strand of OU015754.1, from coordinate 28,411,191 downwards.
GGTTTGACTCCTAGTATTCACACAGACGCTCACGACTATACACAACCCTTGCTCTTTGGGACCCAGGCACTCAAGAGGTACACAGACATACATTGCAGGTGCTTCACACACATGCATAAAATTAAATGTTTTTTGTTTTTTGGTTTTTTTTTAAGAAAGCAACAGTCAGCTTACAGTCAGTCCATCATTGAGGGAAGTCAGAGCAGGAACTCAAGCCAGAACTTGAAGCGGAGGCCCTGGAGAATGCTGTTTGCCAGTTCACTGACAGGCTCCTCTCAACTGCTTTCCTTAGACAACCTGGCCCACCTGCCTAGAGAATGACGCCACCCATGGTGGGTTGGGCCCCTCCTGCATCAATTAACAATCAAGAAAATGCCTCACAGATGTGCCCACAGGCCAGTCTGATAAAGACAATTACTCTATCGAAACTTTCTCAGGTGATTCCAGGTTCGCACAGGTCAGTGTATGTACGGTGTGTATGTTTACACTCCTCCACACTAGAGGCCCAAGGACAATGGTCGGTGTCCTGCTCTGTCACTCTCCACCATATTTTTTTGGCACTGGTCTCTCACTGAACCTGGAGTTGGGATTGTAGCCAACAAGCTCCCATGAGGCACTTGTCTCCTCCCTACACACGCTGTGGTTACAGGCGCTTTACGTGAGTGCTGGGGACCTAAACTCATGTGCTCATGCTTGTGTAGCAAGTGATTTTTACCCATTGAGCCATCTCCCCAGCCCCCCTCAGCCCCAGGAAGCTGGAATGGCAAGGGATGCATACCCTTGGGTGCGAGGGGATGAAGCCTTGTGGGTATCTTCACTGGATGACCCCTGACCCGGAACTGCAAGCTCTCACTTCTGGGGCATCTTACATCACCAAGCATGTGATCATTTTTCACAGCAGCCACAAGCATCCAATACAGTGAGAGTGCTGGAGACCTGAACTGGCCTGGAGGATTAAGATTGGGTGTCCTCTCGGTCAAAGGACGCAAGGACCGGATGACACCAAACTGTTCTGAAGGATACAGCCTAGGTGCGTGAGGATACGCAGGCTACAGGCCCTACACCGGAAAGGCCTCCCTCCTGCAGGGCTGTGTTCGCTCTCCCTCCACCTCCCCACTCCAGAGAGACAGCTTTCAGCAGGCCAAAGACTGAACAGAGGACAGAGAGAGAAGGAAGCGGCAGCCACCAGTTTCCCGTGAAGGATCAGAGACAGAACAAGAAAGAGAAACAAAGACACAAGCACAGGAGGAGAAGGGACAAGAGAAAGCAGGGCAGGTGGGCTGCAGGGACTCCTGGGGTCAGCCTGCATGGCCAGACAGATTCTGCTCACAGAAAAAAAGGGTTCCTCCTGGTCACGCACTGCTCTCCTCCAACCCCACCTCAGGAAACAGCCAGGTAATTACAGAGGCTCTGCATCCAGCCCCACAGAGGCAGATGAGCCAGTATTACTGGCTGGAAAGATGGCTCAGCGGATACGAGCGCTGACTGCTCTTCCAGAGGTCCTGAGTTCAATTCCCGGCAACCCCATGGTGGCTCACAACCATCTGTAATGTGATCTGGTGACCTCTTCTGGCCTGTGAGTGTATATGCAGACAGAGCGCGGTATACATAATAATAAATAAATAAATCTTAAAATAAAACACCAGTTTGGTGTTACCAGGCAAGGTGCCGTGCAATGCTGGGGACTCGGACTTGACAGCTGAATTCTTGGCTCATCTCCTTGGTCTTATGATTGAGCTGACATACTCCAAGCCTCGGTTTCTCAGGAAATGGGGGTGGGCCACTTACCCTGCCTGCCTCCATCATGCTGGGGGTGTATCACTGAGCTAATCGCTGTGAGTGTGGGGCCTTGCTCAGCAAAAAGCAAACTTCATACCATTATGAAGCACCTACTGTGTGCTTCCTTTATACCCAACGACTGTAGCTAAGCAGCCAGCAACAAATCAGTGGCGGGTAAGAAAAGGCAGGCTTTGGTAGTAGGAACCATAAGAATAACCAAATAGTCAGGGGGCCAAATTTCAGAGAAAAGTTGCTAAGTTTCAAATCCCACATAAGAGCTGTGTGACCTTGGTAAAATCACCAAACCTCTCTCTGCTGTACTCCCAGTTTGTAGACTGAATAACAGTTCCTTGCGGTATAGTCACGCACCAGGTCACATGTCCTTTTTATTTCCAGAACCCAGCGCTGTTGCTTGCTTTGGAACCCAAGATGTGCTAGGCTCCTCTTAATGTTTGTCCCCACTTATCGATGGAACACACACACACACACATACACATAGACACACACAGACACAGACACACACACACACACACACATAGACACACACAGACACACACACACACACACAGACACACACACATAGACACACACAGACACACACACACATAGACACACACAGACACACACACACAGACACACACAGACACACATAGACACACACACACAGACACACATAGACACACACACACAGACACACACACACACATAGACACACACACAGACACACACACACAGACACACACACACATAGACACACACACACAGACACACAGACACAGACACACACACACACAGACACACACACACAGACACACACACACAGACACACACACACACACACGCCTAAGCCTGTCAAGCCTGAAGGAAGATCTAGGACAGGAGGATGAAGGAGCCACCCCAATCCTCTCCTGCCTCTTTCTGGCTTGTAAGTAACCAGTTATGGCGGCTGAAGGCTGAGCCTCACCGAGCCTCTCCACAGAGCCGTGGCCACTGCATGCTCCTTCCCTGAGCCTTCCACTAACTCAGCTCGGCCCGGGACCCAAGGCAAGGTCCCTGTCTGTCTGCTGCTGGGGTCTTCCGTGTTTCCTGGGAGCGGGGACTCGAACACACACTTGGGACCCGCAAAGACCTGATTACACCAAACTGCCCTGAGGGATACAGCCTAGGTCCCAGGATTGGGATCCACCAGGGGGGCGGGGGTGGTCACTGCCTGGAAACCCAAGTCTTTAAGGTGCTGCTACCTTGAGTCAATGCTGCTCAGAGTTGAGACGCCAAGGCAAGGCAGAGAGGCAGGAGAGGGGCTAGGTCCCTTGCGAGGAGTGAGGCTAGAGACAGGTTGGGCAGAAAAGTGAAAAGAACGCACAGGGCCAGCAACTGGAGAGATGAGCTCAGGCTGTCCCCACACCCACCAAAGCATGGAGGATGGATGGGCTGACATTTGCTGGAAAATTCCAATTTCTCCCCCAAACTTAAAAAGAAAAAAAAAAGGATTTATTTATTTTATTTTACGTGGATGGGTGTTCTGCCTGCATGAATGCCTTTGCACCATGTACATGCCTTGTGCCTACAGGGGTCAGAAGAGGGTGTTGGATCCCCTGGAACTGGAGTTATAGGGGGTGGGGGTAATGAACCACCATGTACAGGAAGGAACCTGGGTCCTCTGTAAGAACAGCCAGTGCTCTTAACTGCTCAGCCATCTCTCCGGACCTTCTTCTTGTGTTTACATGTTTTTTTATTATAGTTATTTAGTGTGTGTGTGTGTGTGTGTGTGTGTGTGTGTGTGTGTGTGTGTGTCTGTACATACTGTGTAGAGATCAGAGATCAACTTTCTATCTTCCTCAGCTTGCTCCCCCCCTATTTTTTGAGACAGTACCTCTCACTGCAAATGGGGCCATTTTATCAAGGCCAGCTGACCAGCAGGTCCCCAGGAACCACTGCCTCTACCTCCATGGGCACTGGAGTGAAGACACATTCCACTGCCATGCCCGGGTTTTACACGGATCCTGGGGATTTGAACTCAGGTCCTCAGGCTCGTGCAGCCAGCTCCCTAGCCTGTTTCTTAAAACTGTTATCTTGGTGTAGAAACCACAGGTAACAGATGAAGGAGGCTCCGCTTCTTTGAGCGACAGGCCTCAGAAGAGATTTCAAGAGTCCCCAGATCACAGCTCAGCGCAGCGTGAGGGAGCCCACAGAGAGCCGTGGGAGGCTTGTTTCTATCAGGTTAGGTAGGAAGAAACTGAATAAGGTTGCATCCTCAGAGACTAAGGAAGCAGGGCAGGGAGTAGGGAAGGCGCATGACCAGCTCCTCACCACCAGGAGTGTTTTCCCCTCCCTACCCCAGCTTTCTCTGCACATCTGGGGAGCAGCTTCCCCTCCCAGGAGCTCTCTCAGCAGCACCACGATTATGTAATCTCAGCGCGTTATGACAGATGAGCAGCAAGCCTGGGAAAGGCAGAGATAAGACTTGGCCAAGCAGGAGAGGGGCGGGGTCTGGCCAGAGCATCGCAGAGAAAGTGAGATGGTCCTGCAGGCAGAATGCACTAACCTGGGGGTAGCAAGACACATTGGTGCAGCCTCTTGGAAAGCAGTGGAGGGCTGTGGTCAGAACCTTGACAGCCGTGCACACCTGCCTGTGACCCTTAGAGCCTTCCCAGGGATTTAACCTAAGGAAATAACCAGCTGTCCATCCAAGAAAAGGTCATCACAACGTCACCTGTAAAAACAGCAAAGTGGAAATGGCCTGGATGTCTGACAGTAGAAAATCATCCTACTCATCCACGGGGAGGTCGTGCAGGACCGTGACATCCTGCCCTTTCTCTAACCCCAAAGATGGTTTAATCCCCGTGTTACAAAGACAGTTCCACAACAGTGTTCTGTTTTGACTCTGCTTAATAAACTCCCCCATGTAAGCCAGGCCACTGGCCACTGAGCCCCAGGGATCCTCCTGTCTCTACCTCCCCAGCAATGCAATTATGAGTCCATGCGCCCACACCTGACTTTTATGTAGGTATTGGGGGTCAAACCTGGGACCCAATGCTTGTGCCCACTGAGCCATCTCCCCAGGCCATGACAGTTAGTTGTGACTGCCAACTTGATTGGATTGAAAGACACACCACTCCATGCCTGTGTCCTGGCTTCAGGTGGTGCCTTCTTGGAGTCACTGGCCCCACTCTCTCCTGTCTCCATTATCCCATGGCCTCCTCCCCTCTGTCTATGCCTGGGAATATCTCTCTTCTTCATGAAAAGGCACTAATCATTCTGAGGTAAGAGTCCACCCCGATCCAGGATGAGTTCATCTTAGCCCATGGAATTACATCCACAGAGACCCTATTCCCAAATCAAAGTCATACCCAAAGGTTCCATGTCGACTTGGGTTTGGGGGGGGCGGCGAGACACACTATTTGTTCCATCACAAAGAGGGTAGACAGCCATCACTGGGGGGTGTAAAGAGTATGAGGAAATTGCAGTCTCTCTTGCCTCAGTTTCCTCATCCCACAAATGCTGAGCTAACAGCTATATACACCGCTCTGGATCCAAGAGACATTTTATAGATTATTATCTATGGCAGCCATACAAAAATACCTCCCAGATGCCCAGCACAGGGAGCCTGGTGAACACGGGGCTCCAGCTGCCCAGCTCTCAAACCCATCGGTGCGAATGAGGCCATGCCTCTGTGGGCAGCTTCCGGCTGATGGCTGCCTGCAGCAGGGGCACTAAAGCAGGCCTCTTCCTGGACGGTGTGGGGAAGACTCTGACAGGGATGGGGCTGCAGGGCTTCTTCTGCGCCATCTTCTGAACCATCATCAGGCCAAAGGAAATTCAAGATACCTGAGCCCAGCCTTCCTTCCCTCTCCTCTCTGCCCAGGCTCTGAAGCCTTCCCTCCCGCCCCGCAGGTTGTCCTCACAGGCCTTCCTCTAGTAGGATGCTGGCACCCTGGCTCTTCCCTGTGACACCTCCACGAGGACCCAGACCAGCACCTTGTCCATGAGGCCATACTTTTGCCTGCTAAGAGCCCTCCCAGGTCCCAGTGGCCCTGTCCTTCCAGTAGTTGGCACCTCCCCCTCTCTCATTCAAGGACCAGATCCAGGCCAAGCCTGACCCACTCATGTACTTTACCCCATGGGCCCAACAATTGGTAAGGAAAGGGGGGTCAAGAGAGCCTCAGTGGGCTGGAGAGATGGCTCGGCGGTTAAGAGCACTGTCTGCTCTCCCAGAGGTCCTGAGTTCAATTCCCAGTAGCCGCACGGTGGTTCACAACCATCTATAATGAGATCTGTTCAGGCATACATGCAGGCAGAACACTGTATATATAATAAATAAAATAAATCTTAAAAAAAAAAAAAAAAGAGCCTCAGCAAGCTAATGGGATTCTGATCTAAAATCTCTGGTGATTTCTCAGAGAAAGAGGTTATGTTGTGGATTAGGAGTGGGGCTGAGCACCCTGACTTCCATCCTCAGTAGTAGGGTGGTGGGATGGGGGTCAACCAGACATGGTGGTGCTACATGCCTGTAAGCCCAACAGTAGGGAGGCTGAGACAAGACAAAAGTTCAAGGCACTCCTGGGCTACATAGAACATAGCATGCCACTTGATCCTGTCTTGAAGTAAAGTGGGGGAGGGGAAGTGGGGAGAGGGGAGAGGCCCATCTTATCTTGGCTTTTGGTTTTTGAGACGATCTTACTACATAGGCCAGGCTGGCCTTGAATTCACAGAGATCTGGCTGCCTCTGCCTTCTGAGCTCTGGAATTAAAGGAGGGCGTTGCCATATGAATCTCAAGAATCATCTTTTTATTGCAGCCACTAAGTGGCTAGAATGTAAGCCTGGGATGGCTGGAGGCTTTGTACCCTGTGGCCTGAGACTATATCCTGAGTCCTGGTGTTAATATCTGAGCACCTGGATCCAGCCATGCCTGAAGCTCTTATATTTTCCCATAATACAAATCAATTTTTCTTAATCTTCTTGCTCTTTCTTTTCTTCTTCTTCCTCCTCCTCCTCCTCCTCATCCATTGCTTTAGTTTCTTTAAATCAGACATTCTAAATGTTTTAAAAACATCTTTCTGATGACAGCCAGAAGTTGAGACTGTGGCTTCGGGAAGAGAAACTACAGAGGCAAACAAACATCAAGAGTGGGCAAGATGGCTCCTCCGTGTGACTGTGCACGCGATCTGCTCGTGGGGCTTCACCATGGCAGGGAGGAGGGAAGACAACAAGCAGCTTCCATGGGAGCCCACTGACTTTTTAAAGCCAGCCTCTCCCAAATTAGGACTTCCAAATATAATCTCCCCCTCTCGACTGCACCCAGTACCTAGACAGCGGCTTCTAAAAATAAGATGGACGGGAATCTGTCTGTTTTCTGATGACTCAGTAACACATTTGCTCTCTGGCATTTCTGAAGAGAGGGGGTTTCCTCCTTCTTAAAATGCTGAGAGCTGCGTGCAGTGGGGGGGGGGGGGGGGGGGGGGGGGGGGGGGGGGGGGATTCTATTGATACATTTGTTCGGCACGTCTCCCTGACTTTGGGCTCTCCAGGGAAATGCAAGTGCCTCCATACGGAAGGGAAACTGACGTCAGGCCTATAAAATCAGTTGCATTTTAGGTTTATCCTGTGTGGCTGAGGGGGAGCCTGGTGACGTGGGGCTGGGAATAAACAAAGGCTGACACGGCCAAGCCTGGACTAAGTCTTTTCCCTGCTTCAGCGAAAAGAGAGTTCATGAAGAGGAAATATAACAAGGTGTCCTACGCAGGAGGACTGGGACATTTTGTCCAGCTGTAGCCTGCTCCGGACTCAATCTCTCTCCTTTGGAAATACAAATAAATAACTCATTCATGGTCCACATGAACAGGAGAAAGGCAAGTATCCCAGGAACTCCTCTCCCTATCTAGGTAAGGTGGGGCTGTTGTATGCCAGGGTCTTTGTGCCCCTGTTTCAGATATGTCTCTGTCCCTGGCACAGCTTTGGTAGCTGAGGGACAAGGCACCTAGATGTTCTTTAAATAGATTGCTGCCCTAGCTATCTGGACAGCTAATGGCTAAAGAACACTAACATACGGTGACAGCAAGAAAGCTTTGCAGACTGCCTTGCTCCTCTGTGTAAAAGGAGAGCAGCAAACTGCAGTGAAGCCAACGTAGGGACCAGAACCCTCAACCCCAGATCCCAGGGACAGGACAGCGCAGGCCAGTGATCCCTGTAACAGGGACACAGCCCTGACAGTGGTTGCGTTTTCTGAGACACTCCTGCAGATCTGGCTCCAAGCCACTGCTGTGTGCACTGTGTCACCCCACTGAAGGGGCTTCTATCAGCCTCACAGAACTGCAGGAGCGTGCGTGCTCCTTGCTGTGTGACTTTGCAGATGTGCCTGTGGAGGTGGAGTCAGTTTCTCCAGCCCTTGAATCCAGTTCGGCCTGTACCTTTCTCTAGCCAGAAAACGCCCCTGGACTGTTCAAGGCCTCTCAGCATCTTAACACCTCCCCTCTCTGTCTTTAATCCCTGTCTCTCCCATGGTCCAGAGAAGGCAAGCCAAGGCCATCTCAGACCATCCAGTGCCCAGAGTCACAGCAGACCCAGCAAGATTAGCCAAGCCCTACGCCAGTGCCTCTCAACCTTCCCAATGATGTAACCCTTTAATACGTTTCCTCATGGTATGATGACCCCCCTCCAACCATTAAATTATTTCACTGCTGCCTCATAGCTGTAATTTTGTATTGTAATGTAAATATCTGACATAGGACACCTGTGAAAAAGTTGTTCTACCCCACAAAGGGGTTGGGATCCACAGGTTGGCAATTACTGCCCTACACAAATCAACACAGATACCTGTAGACTATGGAGAAATACCACATGCATATCTGCAGAGACCCTGGGGTTGTGTTGTTGTTTTTTACCCAGAACTGTGATAGCAGTTGGTAACTGATACAATGAGGAAGTGATTTGCTAATAGCCTATTCCACAGAAGGTATGCAATAAGAGCTAATTACACAATATCTGTCTGACACCACAGTGTATTTGATCAATAAGCTATACCAGAATATACCTTTTGTTCCTTAAGCCACTTTCTATTGTTAAAACCCGCCAGGGGCTGGCAAGATGGCTCAGCAGATAAAAAGGGGTTTCCACCAAGCATGACAGTCTGAATTTGATCATTGGCATCCACATGGTGGAAGATCCCACATGTTGTCCTCTGACCTCCACTGGTGTTATATCACACATGTGTACACACAATAAATACAATAAATGTAATAGATTTTTAAAAAGAGCACCCAGCATCTAATTTAACAAACACTTTCCCTTTCTTTTCTCTCCCACTCTTCATTCTTAGTCTGTTAATTTAACTCAGTTCCTCCTATATTATAAAGTCCCTCAGGAAAGGGAGAGGTGTTAAGCAGTGAGAAAAGATATTTGAGACAAATATAATCGATTCCTGAAAACTTCCCTCTTGTTCTCTCTCTAATACTAATGAATGATTACTGTGACAAACAACCATTATACATAGGTAAAAAGTAATTAAAATAAAAACTAAGAAAATGATACAGCTAAATTCCACACCACCACATCCCAGCTTTGGTCCCCATCTTTTAACTAATAAGTTTAAGCCATTTATATTTATTGTCACTGTGACTCCATTTGAATTTCTTTCTGCTATTATTATATTTTGGGTTTTCTCTACTCAGCCTTTTTCTGCCTTTTACATATTTCACCATGAACTTGAAAATTGAACTTTAAATGTTTATTTTGTGGTTATTTTTCATTTTTTAGCTCGTGTACCATAATCTAAAATGAATCAATTTCCCTACCCCCATCTGAGGCAAATTAAATGTCTCTTCTATTCCTGCTTCTCTTGACCCCCGACAGAGCAGCTAATCCTGTGTCCTCAAGGCCTAACAGAGGGCTTGGTATTTACTGGAATGAAAACTACTAGCATCAACCAGGTGGCACATGCCTATATTCCCAGCACTCAGGAGGCAGAGGCAGGTGGACCTCTGTGAATTTGAGGCCAGCCAGCCTAGTCTACAAACTAAGTAAAAAATGTCAAAAAAAAAAAAAGAAAAAACAAAAAATTAAATAAAACTCTTAGCTTATTGTTATACTTCAAACACATTCTCCTTTTAGAGGAAAGATCTATATACACAGTCCAGGCTGACCTAAGACTTGAAACCTTCTTGCCTGAGCTCCCCAAGCACTGATGTTGAAAGTGTGCGTCATCATTCTTTGTTCTTAATGAACAATGTATTTTTTTTTCCAACTGTTTTCAGCCTTATCAAACCAAACCTTTCAAGCTAAGCAGTTGAGACGTTACAGCAAGGACACGAGGCTGAGAAGCTTAGTCACTTTGGAGCACCACCACTCAGAGGGAAACTCCCAAGCTCATCCCACTTGTCTGCACTCACTACTCAGTGCTCTGGGTCATCCACAGGACACTGGCAGCTGGGTATAGATTGATGGTCTCATTCAGTAAATGTTACGATCCACACCCAGATGGCCTAACCTTCCATAGGCCAGTGACAGTCTGAGAATTTCCCACTGATGAAAAAAAAAATGTGCTTATCCCAACTCCTTTGCTATCATTGAAAGCTAGCTCAGTGGTTGAAAGGTAGCTGCGTTATCCTGAGAACCATAATTCAGATCCCTAGAGCCCCGTAAATGCCAGGCGTGTGTGGCAGCCTGCCTGTAAGCCCAGCCTCAGAAGATGGACATAGGGGATCCTCAGAGCAAGCTGGCCAGTGAGAACAGCCGTATTGGCAAACTCTGGGTTCGGTCGAGGGATCCCGCCTCCCCATGAACGAGGGAGAAAAGTGATCAAGGATGATTTTTGACATGGACCTCAGGCCTCCGAATGCATGGACATACATGTACAACACATACGTGAAAACGGCAGGGGTGTGGGGACTAATCCGAAGCAGTCACCCTGTTGTCTATGGAGTTATCCATCCATCCATTTTTTTTTTTTTCTTTCATGATGTTACTCGTTTCTTTGTCAGAGCATGCCCATCGTCTCCTTACTGGCTTTTTCCCTTCCCAGCAGCCTCTGCCTGCCCCACCCCTCTTCCAGTGGTGTGTGTGTGTGTGTGTGTGTGTGTGTGTGTGTGTGTGTGTGTGGTGTGGTGGTGGAGGGAGACTGTGTGACCCTATCCTCTCACAAGGACATGAAGGAAGTGATTGACCAGGTTGACTCCATCTTAAGATTAAAAGCCATCTGTTACAAGGTCAAAATGAGTTCATTCCTGTTTTCTGTAAAACTTGGGCCTAACAGGTCTTGACACATTTTATGGAATTTGACATGTTCTACACCCTATACCCTGACCTCCACCCTGATAAGATGTTCTGCCAAATAATTTTGAAATGTTCAGCCAAGTTCCTACGTAACCAAAATTCCTCTGGAAATCCCCCAACCCTTGAAAACCCTCCAGCCTTGCAGCTTAGGGACTAATATAAACCCCACCTCCTCCTGTGTTAGATGCTATTTTCTCAAACCCCCGATTTAGGGAGATAGATAGCCTTATCTGAAAGAAAATAAAGCCTGCTGAATTTCACCCAAGAATTCAGTTAATGAGTGGTCCGTACTCTCATCTGGTGGGATTATCAGGAAGAGACTGTGAAACAGCAAACACAAACATCGTTTGAGAAAATGCACCCTGCTTTCTCTGAAGAGCTTTAATCTTTCTCTTCAAAGCAGTAGAACATTGAAAAGTAGGGAGGGGGGAAAAACCCCACACATTTCCTTTCCCCTTCCACCAGCCTGTAAATGAGGATGATTCTTTTTTTAAAGGGGGAAAAAAAGATGACAGCACTGAAAGTGAGAGAAAATACACAAACTCAATTTAGACCAGAAATCTCAAGTTCAAAGCTGGCGTAAGACCTCATGGTGGGCAAGAAAAGAGAGAGCTGTTTTTGCATCAGGGAGCTAAGCCCAGGGTTATTAAATTTTGCTTCCTTTTCTGTCCCCAAATGCCATCCTCGGTGGTATTTCTTAGGCATTTTCTCCTGTTTCAGATTCTACGCAAAAGTAGGAGAACGAGCTCCATGAGCAGAGACCAAGCCCCAAGCACAGGAGCCTGTGGGACATCTGCTGACTAAACCCTGACAACCCCGGGTGGACCCACCTGGTGCTCACACAGCCCTGTGTAGTGGATGCTGTTGTTGATGACAAGAAGTCTGATGTCTGGAGAGGTGTCACAGCTCTCCACAGCCTATGTGGCTGTCCAGATATTAGTTACAGCAACAGAAAAAAAAAAAATCAGTGGATAAGTATTGGAGATGGATGAAAACCCAGAGAGCTTGGATGCTCTGTTTTCTCCATTCATTCCTTATAGATTTGAGGGTTTTTTCTATAATTAAAAATCATAAAGGCAAAATAAAATAATTAAAGCCACCAATTATGTTTATCAGATTTATTCCTTTCCTTTCTCCATGCCCCTTCCCTCTCCCCCACATCCCTTTTCTTTTTTCTTTAATTTATTTCTGGCAGGGTCTCACTTCATAGCTCAGGTTGGCCGCAGTGTATATAACCTTCCTGCTTTACCTGTCCAAGTGCTAAGCTTATGCATGTAAGTCTCCTTGGCCAATGTCAACAGGTTGGCTTCCAAAGACAGGAGCAAGAAGATATGAAGGAGCCTTTGCAAGAAAACCAAAAGACAGCTAGGGGACAGTGCAGCAGGGAGGGACAGGGGACCTTTTCTCTGCTACTGTTATCTGTGTGCAGCCCTCAGTGTGGAATGGCATGACCTCACACACTGCCCACGCAGGCCACACACAGCCACTGAGCCTCAGAGCTAGCTCTCTCTCCTCCCTCCCTCCCTCTCTCCCTCTCCCTCTCTCTCTGCCCCAAACACTGTAATAGAATCTGCCTCCCGCTGGAGGAGCCACCAAGTCCTACCTCACCTTGTTTTGCTCAACAAGTAGACACACTATTCCATATGAAGTAAACAGAGTTGTGATGCTCCCCTGAACAATAAGAAGCCAATTCGCTGAAAATAGCGTACTCCTGCTGGGCGGTGGTGGCACACAACTTTAATCCCAGCACTCTGGAGGCAGAGGCACGTGGATCTCTGTGAGTTTGAGGCCAGCCTGGTCTACAAAGCAAGTCCAGGACAGCCAAGGCTACACTGAGAAACCCTGTCTCAAAAAACCAATAAATAAGTAAATAAATAAATAAAATAGCACATTCCTGCTAACCCCATATTGCTTTCACAAACTTCCCAAGGAACTGAGTGAAAAATGCAACATAGCTCAATTACATTGTTTCTGTCTACTGATTGTGTCTTTGAATAGTAATGCCGAGGCCACCTGGGACCCCATTTGAGCAAGGATCAGATATACAATTTAACACATTCAATCCCCTCATGTTAAGATGGAACCAATGACCATGAGAGAGGAAGCCAGAGGAGCAAGGGTGCATAGCAGGGTGTAGAACAAGGGAGAACTGAAAAAAGCACCAATGTTCAACAGTAGGGAGATGGTTAAGGGGTCCTGGTGTGATGGTGACTCAAAGGACCATGAAGGAATTCAGAAATACAAGAAGTGCTTTTGTACAGCTACCAAGCAATGGGACCCAGAGTTGGGGAGCACCAACATGGCAGCCACATTGTATCACTGTCTGAATTACCTGCTTTTCCATTGTGGAAGAAAGAGCCTGCCAGAAGCTAAGTAAAGGAGGAAGAAGTTGTTTTCTTGCTCCCCCAGCCCCCATTCCCTACCCCCACCCCCCAGACAGGATTTCTCTGTGTAATAGCTCTGGCTCTCTGTAGACCAAGCTGGCCTCCAACTCACAGTGATCCACCTGCCTCTGCCTCCCAAGTGCTGGGATTAAAGACGTGCACCACCACAGCCCAGCTGAGGAGGAAGTTTTACCGTAGGGAAGGGATGATGGCTAGGGCCACCAGAGCCACAGGAGATGGTCACATGCTATCTCATACAATACACTAGCCACTGTGACACATTCCCAATGAACCTCTGTCAGCCCTGCCTCCTGCCTACAGAGACCCCACAATCTCCCCAAAACAGCATAAGCCACTGGAGGAAGCAAAGATTTAAACTCACGGGTCTGTTGGAGACATTTCACATTCAAACAGGAGCACTGTACCTTTGTAGAAAACACAGTCCACAATGGGCCACATGGCTCCTTAAGAGCCTATGCCTGATGACGACGGAGCCATCTCATTGCCTGGCAACACTGCAACCATTTTAATGTCAGCACATTGCATGAAATTACCTGAAAGGCACATTTCTCAGAATGTAACCCTGACATTAAGTGACAAGTGATTGTATTAATGTACACGTGCCTGAGAACTGTCACCTGAAATTATGGAGTCTACCAAAATGACATCAGACACTTGGAGGAGTCTGGTCAAATGGTATGCCAACCTTGTTTATACATTTAAATTTTTCTTTATACATTTTTTTGTTTGTTTTGGGGTTTTTTTTTGTTTTGTTTTGTTTTCAAGACAGGGTTTCTCCGTGCTAGCCTTGGCTGTCCTGGACTCACTTTATAGACCAGGCTGGCCTCAAGCTCACAGCGATCCACCTGCCTCTGCCTCAAGAGTGCTGGGATTAAAGGCATGAGCCACCATGCCCAGCATAAAATTATTTTTAAGTGTTATGTGACTAAAAAATTTTTTCCAGAATATATTGCTTCCAGGGCTGGGAAGGTGCCTTGGTGGGTACAGGGCTGGCCATGCAAGCATGAGAACACAGGTTCAGGTCCCCAGCACCCCCATAAAAGTCAGAGGCCATAGGAGCTCACCCATGACCCCAGGGTTTGGGAGGTAAAGGCAGGGTGTTTCTAGGGCAGGCTAGACCAGCTGCATAGTCAGCTCCGGGTTCAGCGAAGGACCCTGCTTTAGTATCTGGGGTGGAAAGTGGCTGAGACATTTGATGTCTGCCTCTGCCTTCCACATACCTATACCCGTGTGAGCATGCACACCACTGCCTAAATACACAGAAAGCTCCCTACCTGCAGACATCATCAGAATCCAAGTTCTACGACCCACCCCCCTCACTCTGACAGTTCTTTCTGCTGCCAGTTTCTTCTCCATCTTAATTTTGAAGTCAACACCAACCCCTCCCTGCGAACCCCCCCTCCCGCCCTCTTCTTGAGGGAGAAGAACAGGTCCCTCTGTCCCCAGACTCTGGTGGGGAAGGAGTGCGGGTTTGTGCGTTAAACGTACCGTGTTAGATCTCCAAGAGGATGGCAAAGACAATTAATTTCAAAGCTTCCCGCTGACAGCAATACACAAATTAGCTTCCACATCTGCTTTGGAAAACTAATTTCGTCGCAGTGCAGAATTCAGTAGGGGTTCTGATGTCCTTTAGAGAAAGCAAAGTTTGCTTCAAAGCGAGATGGTAGTGCTTTCTATTTCAGCTTCCTAGTTAGACTGCAAGGACAACGCTCATCC
>OU015754.1:28377889-28396013 GCA_907169655.1 Acomys percivali | reverse complement strand
CCAGGTCAGACACTTTCATTTTAAATAAGTGGAAGAGACAGACAGCCTTTGAACAAACTCCTGAAGGGAGTAAGAGTTGGTCCTGCCTGTGGAGTCTTTGCTTGCTAGATCCCACCCTTCTTGGGCAAAAGCAAAAACAAGCTGAAAGTTTTCCAAATATCTTAGGGCCAAAATTCACCTGACCTTCTTATGTAAAACTCAAAGTGTTGACATGAGAGAGGAGCCTCACTGAGATCACACACACCACACAGAAGCATCACCTCCTGCCACTTGCACAGTGAGTGTCTTTGGACTCCCCACAGACTCATTCTTCTCACAGCAGCTGGGACCAGGCAGACAAGCAGCAGGGTATTTGATGGATGGAAAATACTTAATGAATATAGAGTCTAGAAGAAGGTGACTTATTTCCCTCAAGCCAAAGACTGAAAAGAACCCTTCCAGAGCAGGGCAAAAGCTCTCCTAGGCTCAGACAACTTGGCAAAGACAGCTTGTTGCTCAGAGTCTAAAGATCCCCGGGCAATACTCTCAGGAAGGCATTCGGTGGGACACCAAATATGGAGACAGACTCCACTCTAGGCTTCCAAACACATGAGATTTAATACTGGAAATTGGGCACAGAAAAGACCAAGACAGGAGGGAGTGGCCAACCACAACATGAAGCCACACATGAGGACTGGGGAGGTGCCTCCATAGGTAAAGTGTTTGCTGCCCAGTTGTGCGGACATTAATTTGATCTCTGAATCCACTCAAAAGCCTACCTGGTGTTGCATGCTTGTGATGCCAGCACTGCCCTGGGAAGGCAGGAGCATCTCTGGGCTTGCTTGCCAGCAAACATAGCCCAAGGGGTGAGCCCTGGGTCTCAGCAAGAAAGCTTATCTCAGCCGGGAGTGGTTGCACACTCCTTTAATCCTAGCACTTGGGAGGCAGAGGCAGGCAGATCGCTGTGAGTTGGATGCCAGCCTGGTCTGCAAAGTGAGTCCAGGACAGCCAGCGCTACACAGAGAAACCCTGTCTCAAAAAGAAAAGAAAGAAAGAAAGAAAGAAAGAAAGAAAGAAAGAAAGAAAGAAAGAAAGAAAGCCTGTCTCCAAACATAAGGTGGGTAGTGCCTGAAGCATGAAACTAGAGGATGGTCTTTGACTTTCACACACACTCTCTCTCTCTCTCTCTCTCTCCCTCTCCCTCTCTCTCTCTCTCTCTTTCTCCTCAATGCGCGCGCGCGCGCGCGCACACACACACACACACACACACACACACACACACACACACACACACACAATTGTTCCTAAGGATTTAGACAGAGAGAAGAAAGTACTCAGCGTCAGGTCACAAGGCAAAGCGAGAGCTAGCAAGAGGAGGTCACAGCAGAGGAAGGCTGGAGGGGAGAGAGTCAGGCGACCCAGAATCATACCCAGGTTATCCACCCTGCCCTCAAGCACTCCCATTGGCTGTCCCAGGTAGGGGCTAGGAAGCTGGAAAATGTACTCCACAGGGCTCCACACCCTTTACTCACTCATTCACTCACTCACTCACTCACTCACTCACTCACTCACTCACTCATTCACTCACTTTAATTCAAGTTTCTATGTGTTGTTGGCTGGCTGGCTACATGCCTCGGACTGTGATATAAACTCCCCACACATGGCCATATTTACCTCCTCCCATCCTGGACAATGTAAGCTATTTAACCCCATTTTACAAATGAGGGCACTAAAGCTCGCACAGGCCGTTCAGCTCCCTGCAAGGTCACAGGGCAGCAGGGCTGCGATTTCATGTAAGTCCTGTGATGGCTGGCTGATTGATGACCACAGTAATAAGGGGGCAGTGACAGCATCAGGGTCCCATCTCATCTAATTAAACACAGTAGAGCATCTCCGGGCTGGTTCGCTGAGGTCCGAGGCAGATGGCAGTGACTGCCCACAGTACAGTGCTCGTGCGAGCTTCTGCACTGCCCAGCCTTGGGTCCAGCTCAGTGGGACTCAGCTCTGGAATCACGTGGCTCTTTAAACAGCTTGTGCTCTCAGCCGACTGAACAACAACTTACCTGTGGTGGAGAAGGGGAGCTGAGCCTGGTATCTTTGGGTTTGCTGAGGGCTGCCCTGGAGAGACAGTAGGGAGTATTAGGACAGGTTACTGGTGGAGAGCCAGGGTGTTGCATATCCACCGCCCTCCCAGCCTCTGACACACTTTCCATTTGCCCACCCCCTCCACCCCCACCCCAACCCTTCCAAGCTGCCCTCCTGGGACTTAGGACCATGCACGTAGGGCTCAAGGTCCCTGCAGCTTGAGGCAGTATCGCCCTCCCCCCAAGGACAGGTCCTTCATGTTCCTCTGCTCTCATCCAACAATCCACTCTAGTGGCAAACGTTCAATGAGATGGCGCTGCATCCACAGGTGACAGGCAGTCCATCTACATCAAGGACTGAAGACAAAAGGGGGCCACTGGACAATGGGTTAGATGGAACCCAGAGCAGGAGGTAGCCAGGAGTTTGGCTGCCACCTTCAGAATTGAAGTGGCATCCTGAATAGCCACGTATAGGCAAAGGACAACTACAAAGGGACAGACACAGAGACCCAGATGCACAGAGACACACACACTGATGGAGAATTTGAGTTGCAAGGTCAGTTCATTTGTTTGGTGGCACCAGGGATGGGGCTCGGTCTTGTTCCACCGCTGAACTTAAGCTTTGACCACAGCCCTCTATACGAGTCAAAGGTCAAAGGTCAAAAGCCACCATGGAGCATCTTCCTCCATCCTTCCCCTCCTCATCTTTTTTAAAACATTTATTTATTTATTATTATGTATACAGTGTTGTCTGCATGTACACCTGCAGGCCAGAAGAGAACATCAGATCACATTATAGATGGTCTTGAGCCACCATGTGGTTGCTGGGAATTGAACTCATGACCTCTAGAAGAGCAGGCAGTGCTCTTAACCTCTGAGCCATCTCTCCAGCTCCCCCCTCCTCATTTTTTGAGACAGGGTTTCTCAATAAACCTGGAGCTTGCTGAGGCAGCTAGACCAACTAGCCAGCAGCCCCAGGGACACTCTTGTCTCCACATCCCACACCTCACCCTACCCGCAGTGCTGGGATCTCAGCCATGTGCCACCACACCGCCTTTTTATGGAGGTGCCAGTGCTAGGGGTAAAACTCCAGTGCCCA
Organism: Acomys percivali; assembly: GCA_907169655.1. Taxonomy (NCBI): domain Eukaryota; kingdom Metazoa; phylum Chordata; class Mammalia; order Rodentia; family Muridae; genus Acomys; species Acomys percivali. The sequence goes on along the minus strand of OU015754.1, from coordinate 28,392,851 downwards.
TTCTTAGGTGTCGAGCCATTTTCTGACTGAGTTTCCTCCCACTCACATACTTTTCAAAATGTTTTAAGGCAGCTTCATGTTGGGATACCCAGGCTGGTCTCAGATTTGTGGACCTTCTGCCTCCACTTCCTGAGTCATTTCAGGGATTACAGGCATGTACCGCGCCACTTGTTTTTGACATTAATTGGATGACTGACTGATTTAATGTAGTTGCTGATGACCAAGAACTTCACAATAAGCTGCACCCAGATCCAGACAGGATGCTAGCCCAGGCTAGCCCTGGATTTGTGGTCTTCCTGCATCAGCCTCTAGAGTCACTAGAGTGTTTCTTGTGGTAATGAAAAAAAAAAATTGAATGCTCCTTTCTCAGTGACTCTGAAATATACATTGTTACCAACTACACTCACCATGCTGGGTCATCCTGGGTCATCAGTATTAAAAATGACTCCTTTATAGACAGAGACTGTACACCCTTGCTGGTCTCCACAGGGCCATCTAGGCTGGTTTGCATCTTCCATGTTGCATGTTTCCAACGTGATGTTCAAGGCCATTCTGAAAATCACAGGACCACATTCCAGTTCCATGGAGAACAAGGTGAAGCCACAGGAAGACCACTGGAGCCAGGCAAGGACCATCAAATCTATTTCTGCTGGCCACAATGGGTGTCTGGAAGCCCCCCACTTCCCACAGTTACTTCACCAGTGAGGTTCACCTGTGATGTTCACCCGTGGGTAGGAAGCTAACTACTGAAGCACAGCCCTGTCACTCATCTGAAAGGCAAGAGCTATTCCTGGTATCTTTTTATGAAACAGTGGTTCCATGGCTCTATGGCTCTGTGGTCCCATGGTTCCATGGTTCCGTGGTTCTGTGGCTCCATGGCTCTGTCTCATCAAGCCAGGCCAGATGTGTGAAGATGACTTCCCTGGGGACACATTGCACAGAATGCTCAGGCCTGTGCCAAATGACTAAGATGACATGCACACGGGGTTAGTCACTGCAGAACTAGGAGGTGAAATTGAGGAATAGCCATGCCCCTATGTGTGCACATATATGCGTGGATGTGTGTGCGTTCTGTGTGTGCTCATGTGCAGTAGAAGCCTGAAGTTGACATCCAATGTCTTCCTCAATCTCTTTCCACCTGCTGGCTGATTCTATGTTAACCTTGACACAAGCTAGAGTCATTTTGGAAGAATGAACCCCAATTGAGAAAATGCCCCCCACCAGATTGGCATGTGGGTAAGCCTGCCATGGACTTTCTTGATTGATGATTGATGTAAGAGGTCTGGCTCACTGTGGACATTACACCCCTGGGAAAATGGTCCTGGATGTTAGAAGAAAGCAAGATGAGAAAGCCCTGAGGAGCAAGCCAGTAAGCAGGGTTGCTCCGAGGTCTCTGCCTTAGTTCCTGCTTCCTGATTTCTGTCCTGACTTCTCTGAGTGATGAACTGACTGTAATGCAGAAGTGCAAGCTGAAATAAACCCTTTCCTGCCCAAGTGGGTTTTGGTCATGGTGTTTTATCGCAGCAATAGAAACTCTGAGACACCACCTTACACACTGAGGCAGGGTCTCTCTCGAACCCAGGGCTTACTGATTTAACCAGTCTAGCTAGCCAGCCCACCCCAAGGATCCCCAGTCTGCATCTCCCCAATGCTGGGATTGCAAAGCCTCCACACCTGCCTGCCATTTACTGGGATTCTAGGGATCTGATCTCTGGTTCTCAAACTTTCATAGCAAATGTTTACTGTCTGAGCCATTTCCCCATCTCCCCCAGATGCCTCTGAGGGGAAGACAGGTATCTTCAGGTCAACACTCTGTCTCAGGCAGCATGTATCACTGATAGGAAAAGTTCCCTATATACTAGTTAATAACAAGGCACAGAGGACACACTGTTTTCAAAAGAGCGTTGCCCAACACATCTCTCTGAAAGGGAGCCTTTCGCCCTCATGAACAGGGTAGTGAGGCGGCACTCAGCAGGGAGAAGGGCTCATTCAAAAGGCAAGCCTGGGCCAGGGCTCTGAGTCACACATGTTCCTCCCGCAGTAGGTCACAGAGCTCCTGGCTGCTAGACAAGCCTTCACATCCCAACCTCCCATTGGCCCAAAGTTAAAGGACCAGAGAGTACATTTTATTCTCTAGAACTCAAGGCAAGATTTCCATTAGGGAATGGCAACAGAGAACCAGTCCAGTACTGGGGGTTGCAGGGGTGGGGGTGCTGAGGCAGGAGGATTGGCTCAAGCCCAATTTTGAGAATCTGTCTCAAAATAAGATAGTGAAGTAAAAACTTACAGAATGTTGGAAGAAATGACTATTTTAGAAAAGAGGTGTGGGGGATGGAGAGATAAGCACCACAGTGAACTGCTACCCAACTATTAAAAGAGCACTTACATGGAGGAGGGTGCCAAAGACACATTTCTAGATGAAAGGCAGTGAGAGGGCAGGGAGCTTAATATATATAAATATATAAATAATATACACAAAATATACTTTCCTGTCTAGGTAAACAAATACATAAACTTGTCAAATGATCCTCCATAGGGTCTATGTCTTTTACAAAGGAAAATAGGGCCTGAGAGATGGCTCAGTGGTTAAGATTTCTTACTACTTTTACAGAGGACCCAGGTTCAATTCCCACCACCTACCAGGCAACTCACAACCATCTGTAACTCCAGCTACAGGGGGTTTCTGGTCTCCATGGGCAACACACACACAAACACACACACACACACACACACACACACACACACACACACACACACACACACACTTACACTCACCCAATACACAATATTAACATCCATTCGGATTCTTTGATCTTAAGAGCGAGTTTCATTTTGTATCCCCATTTGAGGTAAAGACTCCCCTCTCACAAGGCTGTGCTGCTCTGCTGATCGTCCACAACTCCAAGGGGGGACATTGAATAGAAGATCCTACTTATCACACACATGGCAAGTAAGCTCAGAAATAAGTCCATGCATCCGAGAGCTAGAAATAAATACATTTTGGATTTTAGGAGTGAAATAACCAGGGAGCGGGGTAGGTGTAGATTTTTGTAATTGAATTTTTTTTTTTTTTTTACTCTCATAGCAGGACACAAATAAAAAGGTTCCAAAACTCATTTCTATGAGTCAGAGCTTTTGTGGGAGAGTGAAAACTCATTTTTATATTCATAAAATATTTTATAGTCATAAAAATGAGAGGCTCTTGACAATACAAGCCCTTGGGAAAACCAGGTTGCATTTGTGCTTTTAAAATAGAAAGAATGTATTTGTGTTCTAGTTGTCAAAGCCTAGTATGGTCATTGTAAGATAATCAAATACTCAAAATAATGTGGGAAGTAGACTTGAAATTTCTCCTTAAGAGTACATTGTGGGCTGGGGAAAGGATTCAATTGGTAAATTCATTCCTGCGCAAGTGTGAGAGCCTGGATTTGGAACTCCAGAACCCAGGTTAAAAAGCCACACATGATGGTGTGTGCCTGTGACCCTACCATTGGGGAGGTGGAGGCAGGAGGCTCATTAGGGTCAATCATTCTAAGCCAAAAGCAAGTTTCTGGGTTTGGTGAGATCCTGTCTCAAAATATAGCATGGAGAAATGACGGAGGACGACACCTGATGTACCTCTACACACACCTACACAGGTGAGCCTAATACACACACACACACACACACACACACACACACACACACGTCTTCCATAGCCAACAAGAAGGTTGAGGTACAGGAGCCCTCTATACAAAAACATCCACCCAGGCTGGGTAAGGTGACTTATTCCTTCAATCTTGGTGTTCAGGAAACGGAGGCAGCCAAGTTCAAGGCCAGCCTGGTATACATAGCAAGCTCTAGGCCAGTCACGGCTTCATCATAAGACCTTATCTCAAAACAAACAGAAAAGCAATGCCCATCTTCGTACATGGCTTTAAGTCCTAACTGTGTCTACTTAATACATATAAATGATGGCTTTGTGTGCCACTAACATTAAAATACACAGCATCACACTCACTAACTCACATCTATATCTGGGCCATGGTTGGTCAAGGAATTATGCCTTTTATTTCTCCTTTCACCCTACCCCCATGATGCAAAGGAAATCCCCAGACATGCATCTTTAAGCATTTTTTTTAAATCTAACTTTAAATAGGATAAATTCCCAGAAGCTCCCTGTTCAGAGTCTGAGAGTCTGTGGCCCCCAAGGATCTTCTCTCTCTCCGGCAGGATCGTCCTCAGCATCAGTATCCAGTGAGGAGCCTGAGGCGGGCTTTGTGTGCCTTCTTTTATCTTTGGAGCAATCCTACATGGCAGCTAATTTTATTATTTTGTAGCTGGGCAAACTGGGGCTCAGAGAGGCCTATGACGAATCAGTGGCACACAGCTGACCCCTGGTAGAAGCACCCAGCCTGCCTGCTTCATGGTCAGTACCGTGCTGTGTGCCCTTTGTGAAGTTTCCAGAACAGTCATTGTGTCTGGCCACCTATCACCTAGCACAGAGGAGCCAGTATCCCCAACCTTGCCCAAACTGATTGTCCCTGTTACGATGGGGTATAGAGTCTACACTTGCTGGTCAGCACAGAGAACTGAAGTTGAAATGAATGACTCAGTGCTATGTTGCCTCAACTAACCAAAAGCCCCAAGGAAGGGCCATGGGCAAGGCTGTCCCAATTAAAAAGGCCACGGACATCGATGCCTCCCTGCTAAGAAGGGCCATGGACATGGCTGTCCCCAGCTTGGCTGCTCTTCTGACTGCTGTGGGTCCGGTTTCACCGTCCCCCCAGCTCCCCTTCATGAGCTAAGGATGGGCTTCAGATCCTCCCAAGTCTAGACAGAGGAAGGAATGAGTGACCTTGCAAGTCCCCAGGAGAATGAGCTCATCCCCAGGACCCCAGCCTCCCACTGGCCCCGGTTCTCACTAAGCCTGTGTGATTGGCCCGACCCGATACTCACTGTGAGCTGGAGTGTTTCCACTCACTCCACCTCTCAAATGCTGGGGGTTATGGGCATGTGCCACCACATCTGTTTTATGCAGGGTATTGAGTGAGCCACACCCCCAGCCCCGATGATGCTCATGCGATGTGACAACGCTTGCTCCTGTACAGGCTGGATTTGTGTGTCGACTTGACACAAGCCAGTGTCGTCAGAGAGGAAGGAGCCTCAGTTGAGGAAATGCCTCCATGAGATCCAGCTGTGAGGCATTTTCTCAGTTAGTGACCAATGGGGGAGGGTACCCATCCCTAAGCTAGTGGTCCTGGGTTCTATTAAAAACAAACAAACAAAACAAAACAAAACAAAACAGGCTGAGCGAGTCAGTAAGCGGCGCCCTCTCCATGGCCTCTGCATCAGCTCCTGCCTCCAGGTTCCTGCCCTGTTTGAGTTCCTGTCCTGACTCCCTTCAGTGATGAACAGTGATACGGAAGTGTGAGCCAAATAAACCGTTCCTTCCCCCCCCCCCCCAAATTGCTTTTTTGGTCATGGTGTTTCATTGCAGCAGTAGAAACCCTAAGACACAAGGTAACACCTGCCTCCCCAAAATCTCCTTCCCCTCTATCCCACCTCCTCAGAAAGCCATTTTGCAGGCCCAGCTGTCCCTCCAGGGCCCAGACCTGAGTACATTACTCAGCCCCTCCCCCCCCACCACCACCACAAGGCCATCCTGAGCATTCCGACATCAGGACTTCTTGGCGACATTCACTCAGGAAAAATGAGCCAGCGGGAACGCGAAAGGTCAGCTGGGCGCTGCGAATCAGGATTCTCAGATATGTGTCCTTCTGGAGGAGCCGGCAGGAAACATTCATCAGGCTGAGGGCCCGAGCCAAACCCTTGCTCAGAAGATGACAGCGTACATTTTTGAGCTCCCCTCTCCAGATACGCTCTCTCCTGTGCCTGCTAATGGGGTTTGTACAGCAATCTCTATTTGCTGGTGTAATTAACCATCACACAGCTCAGCCCAGTGGGATGCAACATCGGCGAGAGACGGTTTCTATTAGGGAGAGACATGTGAGCAGTTTTCATTTCAGGGCCCAGCCATCCGCTAAGCATCCAGCTACCTTGAAATGGCTTTTTCAATGGAGAAGAACTCTGGGGTTTTTGTTTTGTTTTGTTTTGTTTTTTAAACAGGGCTGGGTTGTAAGGCCTAATAGATTGAAGGCAGAGGCAGAGGCAGGGACAATGCCAGGTTAAAGTGAAGCCGGGATCAATATCTCCCTCCTTCCCTCCCTCCCTCCTTTCCTTCCTCGTACCTGGGGAAAGGGCAGCTCTTGAGATCCTATACAGCAGATCACTTAGATCGAGAGAATCAAAGACAAACACTTGTGAGGGGTGAGCATAAGGGAGTGGCGGGGATTGTGGTACACAGGGTCCAGGGCAAGAAGCCCAAACCAGAACGCCAGTATGGTTGATCTTCCTGCGCTTAAATCCTGACTATCGGGATAGGTTGTGTGTGTGCAAGTGTGCGCAGATGGAGAGGTATACATATGTGGAAGTCAGGTATGCGTGCCCATACATGTCTAGAGGGCACCATGCCTCTGCACTGCTGCTTCCTTATTCTCTTGAGACAGGATCTCTCACTAGCCCAAAGCTCACATGTTTAGCCAGGTTATCTGGCCAGTGAACTCCTGGGATCTGTCTGTCTCCCTCCCACCCCACCAATGCTGGGTTTATAGGCATGCATGGCCATGCCTGGCTTTTTATTACATGGATGCTAAGAATACGGACTCAGGTCCTCATAGTTGTGTAGTAAGTGCTCTTACCCACTGAGCTGCCTTCTCTGCCCGTGATATCAATGTAGTTAAAAAGCACACACACATACACACAGAGAGACACACATCCATGCACACACATACACACAGAAACACACACAGAGATACACATACACATATATACATATACACACATACACCACAAACATCTATCTCTCCTCCAACGCAAACTATATATATACACATATGTGTGTGTATGTATGTATATATATCCATATCCCTTGGGCATTATATATAATATATTAAGATATATATGTATACACACACATATTCTTTCCCCAAAATATTACTCTATAATTTGTGCAACAGAGTATAGGCTTCTGGCGGCAGGCAGATCATGTCCATTCAAGAATGCATGCATTCATATACTTAGGGTCAACTATCCCATTAGAATTTGGTAATGAGCCTTAAAAATCTCAGTGTCCAGGCCCCACGCTGCAGCAATGACACAGAATGCCCAAGCACAGTGGGCATCAGGATTCTTGAGACATCCCTAACTAATCATGGGGTGTAGCCAAGTTTGGGAGCCACTGCTGCAGTGAGCCACACTGCATGCAGATGACCGGGCAGATGTGTGCCGGCTCCTGGCTCTCACTGGGATCCAAGCAGGGAACCAGAGGTAACAGGCTATCAACTGCCACTATACCTGTTCTCTGTATCTGCCAAGGCATACTCAGAACTACATTTCCCAGCCTCCCTTGCAGCTAGTATGACTAGCACCTAGGTAGGTTGATGCAGGTTAAGACAACAGCAGTACAGCAGGACCAGCTATGGGTACACAGACATAGAGTAGTGGGAATCAAAACCAGGCTCCTGTGAAACTAAGTCCTTTAGTCAACAGATGCTTACTGAGCACTCACTCGGTACTGGGTGCTTTTCTAAAAAGTAATTAATTCAATAAGGATAGTTTATTATCTGCTTGCAGGAAACCCCCACATAATCCAGGCACCATGGTATATACCTCTAATCCCAGCACTCAGGAGACAGAGGATCAGGAGGGGCTCAAAGTCATCCTTGGCTACATAGCAAGTTTGAGGTCAGCCTAGGCTACATGAGAGCCTGTCTCAAAAGGAACAAACACAAACAAACAAAGGCTTAGGGGATACAACAGTAAGTATCTCAAGTCCATTCCTGCTGCTGTAACAAAATTCTGCAAGCTGGACAGCTTCCTATGAACAACAGAAGGCCGTTCAGGATGCTCAGAAGTCTTAAGGAGAAATCACCCTCCTTTCCTCCCTCCCTCCCTCCCTCCCTCCTTCCCTCCTTCCCTCCTTCCCTCCCTTCCTCCTTCCTTCCCTTTGCCCCCTGGGCACATGAGCTGAGTAGCCCTGCCCCACCATGCCCTCTCCCAGATCCAATGCTCTTCTCACTACTGGCCTCAAGCATTGGAAATCCTCTTGACCAGGGACTGAGCTCTCTGCAGCTTGGGCCAGAAAAAAAACCTCACCTCATTTTAAGTTCCTATTACTCTCGGATGGCGTTTGTCACCTCAGGGCCAAGCTAACTGACACAGGCATCCTTCTAATGGTAATGATCCCACCAGCCAGCATTCTGTCTCTGAGATCCATTTCTCCCCCACCCCCACCCCACAAACCCCACTTCTTAGTACTGCCTCTTGGGGATCACGATTTCCGCCTAGGGAGGGGGCCCAAATACTTCAGACCGTGGCAAGCTGTGAAGACTCAAAACTCCTCGTGCTTCTCAAGGTGTAAGGTGGGCACAGACCCCATTGTTGGGAAGGGAGTGCTGAATGTAGAGGCTAGCGGGGCTGGAGGTGGCCGATTGGAGGCGCTTCTAGTCTTGAGCCTGTCTGGAACATTCTGTGGGAAACAGAGGGAAGAAGGAAGAAGGTCATGAGGGGTAGCAGGGAAATAAAAAAAAAACTACAGAAATGCAAAGAGGGGATGAGAGATGTGGTAGAGACAGACAGAGAGCCAGGGAGCAGAATGGAAAGGTCCCTGGAGACAGTGTGACAGGGACTATACAGAGACAAAGCCCCCACTCCACCCCATGTGGTAGTGGGCACCAAGGGTAAATATTTTCTTGCCTCCAGGTCCCAAGCACCCAGCCTGGTGTTTGACTCACAGAGCTGGTATCCAGATTTTTTTTCCCCATCAACCCCTGGGGCTCAGCCTAGGCACTGGAGGCGCCAGACCCTCCCTGGCTCTGCTCTGCTGGTGACCAGAGGTCTGCATGTCTTCAATTGTAATATGAGCACCTGCCTTCCCCCTCAGACACTGTGTCCTAGAGCTGATCCAAAAGTGACCCTGTGCTTAAGTGTGATGATGTTTAAGTGCGTGTTTGTGACTGAGGATCCTGAGAGCCAGCTATGTCTGTTTAGACATGACTAAGAGTTCAGGGCATTTATTTTATTTCTTTTTTTTTTTTTAAGTGGGAAGGAAAGAGGAAGAGAGGGAGGGGAGGCACACAGAGAGACACCCCAAAGGTCCAGGGACCAGTGCAGAAGAGGACATAAAAGTTTAAGAGCTGGATGGAAGACAGGAACAGTCTCATAAAACGCTGTGGCATGGCTTGCAAGCACAAACACACAGCAGCCACAGACAGCTACACAAGACCGGGCATTCAAGGGGTGCCTCCCCTTCCTGATGAGCTAATAATGGCTGTAAATGGTCCTGGAGGTGTGGGGTGTGCTGTCTCTTTCTCTCTCGGTGTAGCAACTGAGGGATGGGTAAGGAGAAGAGGAGGGAGAGGGTACCAGCACATGGTAAAGGTGAATGTCATCACAGTATATTATGTGAGAAACTGTCACAGGGTAGAGGGAGTGGCATAGAATCTTCCTGGATGCTAAAACCAATGGGCGGGAGTGTACTGGATAACGCAGCATTAACTAGTCTCAAAGCATCTCGCACATATCCCCTCTTCTTTACAAAGTGGGAAAGCATGCGAACTTGCTAACTTCACAGTGGAGGATGGTAGAGTGTCAGCCACACCAGGACTATGGCAGGCCACCAGTAGGTACCTGGGGACATGAGGCAAGAGAGAGAGCAGGGTCACTCCTGCTGGGTTACTCCTGCCCTAAATGTACCGTGTTGGGTAAGTTCTGGAAAGCCAGAGTTGAGGAGACATTCTGCAAAATGGGTTAAAGAGACAAAGAAGAAAAGGTAATGACACCTCAGTGAAATGTGTCGGATTGTCCCAGAGTGGATTCTGGGTGAGGATTAGGAGGGGATTACCCGGACAGGAGACAAAATGTCAAAGTGATCTGAGGATTATGTGGCTAATGCAATAGAGATGTCAGATTCCCTTTGAAAACTGAACTGTGGCTAAAACAGAGGATGCCCCCCCTCCCCAACTTAGGGACACAAATATCGAGTTTGGTTGTGGTGGGAGTAGGGAGACAGAGGTCAGCATCGGGTATCTTCCTTGACCTCCTCCACTCTTCTTTTTGTTGGGTGAGGTACAGTCTCCCACTTACCCTGGGGCTACCAATTCAGCTAGCCCCCTGTCTCCACCTCCCAGGCACCAGGATTACAAGTGTGCTCAACTATGCCCATTTCTTTTTAAATGGGTGCTGGGGGTCGAACTTGGGTCTTCACACTTGCACAGCATAAGAAAAGCCTGACCGACTAGAAAGAAGATTCCAACAGCAGAGGGTGAGATTTGGTCCCTGAGATTTAGGACCTGTGTTCAGATCCCACCTCTGCAACCAGCTGGCTGTGTGGCCTTGGGCAAGTCACTTGATTTTCTGAGCCTCAGGTTTTTTTACACCTGTACATTGGACGGATAAGGGACTAGAGAGATGGCACCTGATGCTGTCTCAGAGGACTAGCGTTCAATTCCCAGTACACACATGGCGGGTCACAACTCTACACACAGTTCCAGGGGATCCTACATTCTCTGTGGTCTACACAAGCACCAGGTACACACATAGTGTGCATATATACACACAGGCAAAACACTCATACAAATAAAAATAAATTATTTAAGTGGGGCCGATAAAAGTAGGCTTTCTACACAGGATAGTTGCAAAGATTTGGTAAGGTGACACACCATAAAGCCAGAAAAAAAGAAAAGTTTGTGGTTTGTAGAGATGCTTTGGCAAATATGTTTTACAAGGAGATGTAAACGTAGCTCTCCTCCAAAGTGGGACAGCCCAAGGCATGATTCGGCCAAATTCATCGGAACGAGTAAAGAGTTTGAAAGCTGCTTTTTCCCCAAGCCTCCACCATCACCGCCACTCTACACCCCTGCTTCCTGAGCTCTTGTCTCATCTGGTTCTCATCCATAGCAGAACTGATATGACTCTGGGTTTGAGAGCTGCCGGTATCAGAGCAGTTGAGGTGATTTCAGGCCTAACAAACAGACAAAACCAGACTGTGGAGTTATCACCTGTTCACATGTGCTCAGTCCGGGCCCATAGCAGGGATTCTGTTGATCTCAGCAAACGCCATCCAGGCACAGGAAGGACAACTTAGTTCCCTCAAGTCTGGTGCATAAAAATGGGTCAGTGCTAGCTCAACATAGAATGGCTCCTCCCAGGAAGAGCCTGATGATCTATCCATGGTACTGTAGCAGCTGAGAGTCCTGAAACCTCAAGGACTCATGGAGTTCCCAGAATCCTCCAGTTCAACTCCCTCAGATCCATTCCCCATGAAAAGAAGCAGGAAGCGTCTAAACACCTGAGAGTCAGAGCTCAGGCGCCTCTGGCTCTTTTAGACTTGGGCAGTGTGGCCTTAGGGATAGCCCCATATTCAATTTCTCAGATAGCCGGGTCTGAGAATATTTGTTTCTGGGTGTGATCTTAACTGTTGACTCATCAATGTCAATTCCACTAGAGGAAGCCAAATGCCTTGTTCCTGGGCATTTGCACATTCTAGAACATTCCAGAATATACTTCTCCCTAGATTTCCATGCCCCCAGAGGCTTATTTCCTCCTGGCCCTCCCATGAATGCCATACAATCAGCAGTGCATCTGTTGCCTACAGTCTGCCCCTCTTTCTCCAAGGAAGTCTCATGTAGCCCAACCTAGACTCAAACTTGCTATATAGCAGGGTATGACATTGAACTTCTGATCCTCCTGCCTCCACCTTCAAATGCCACCACACTTACCTTAATGAGGTGCTTGGGATCAAACCCAGCGCTCTATGTGTGCTAGGCAAGCACTCTGCTAACGGAGCCAAATCCCCGCCCTGCTCCTTTACAATTTCTCACAAGACTCTCCCCACCCTAAGATTTTCTTATTAATTATCCAGGGCCATCACACTGTACCCCCATAATCTTATATAATTATGGGATAATTGAATAATTAAATTAACCTTTAAAGAAAGCTTGTTAAATATATTAGCTCTCTCAAAACACATATGACAAAATACCCAACAAAAGCTACCTAAAGAAGGAGGAGCTTGTTTTGGCTCACAGTTCAAAGGCTCACGGTCCATCACGGTGAGGAAGACAATGGCAGCAGGAGCATGAGGCGTCCGGTCATATGGCACCCACAGTCAGAAAGCAGGAAGATATGAGTGCTGGTGCTTGGTTGCTTTCTCCTTTCTGTTCAGCCTGGGCCCCCACCCCACGGGAGTGGTGACGCCTATATGTTAGGTGGTCTTTCCCCTCAGTTAAACCTTAACAGACATATCCAGAGCTGTGTCTCCTGGGAGATTCCAAATCCTGACACGTGGACTATGGTGGTTTGAATGAGAATGGCCCCTGCGGGCCCATAAGTTTGAATCTGGTGGAAGTGTTTGGAAAGAAGTAGGAGGTGTGGCCTTGATGGAGGATGAGTGTCATTCAGGGTGGGCTCTGAGGTTTCAAGCAACTCGTGACATTCCCAGTCTGCTCTCTGCCTCCTGTTTATGGATTAGGATGTGAGCTCTCGGGCTAGAGAGTTAGTCCTATGGTGAGGGCACCTGTTGCTCTCGCAAAAGATCTGGGTTCGGTTCCCAGTATCCACTTGATAGCTCACTACCTCCACAGGCACCAGACATGTGGTGCACAGACATACATGCAGGCAAAACGATTGTATATATATATATATATACAAATTTTTTGTAATGAAAAAAAAAAAAGATGTGTATTCTCAGTGTTCCTGTCTCATGGATTTTTTTTTTTTTTTTCAAGACAGGATTTCTCTGTGTGTAGCTTTGGCTGTCCTGGACTCACTTTGTAGCAGGCTGGCCTTGAACTCCCAGTAATCTGCCTGCCTCTGCCTCCCGAGTGCTGGGATTAAAGGTGTGTGCCACCACCACCCAGCTTACTGTCATGGAGTCTAACCCTCTGATTTCAAGTCCCAAATAAACTCTTTCCTCTGTGAGTTACCTTGACCATGGTGTCTTATCACAGCAATAGTGAAGGAACTGAGACAGTGGTTGTGAAGATAAACCATCATTCATTTTACAAAGAGCCAGCTCTCACAGCAACACAAGCATTGATGTGCAGCTACTGTGGACAGTGGCAATCCCAAAATACATACAGGGAGGGCCACACGGTTCCCAGGTCTGATGCCGTCTTCCTCTGGCCTCTCCTCCTGTTTCTTTCCCACCTACTCTGGAGCTTTGTAAGTAAGTAAGAGCCCAAGCAGTGAGAGAAAGCTCACTCTCCCCAAACTCATAGTAAAGCTAGGCAGGTGGCTGGATGTCCACAGTTCTCCAGAGGGTAGTTTTTCAGTCACTAGGAGTGTGAACTTGGAGTGTACGGGTCGGGAGGGCTCCAGGAAGAGCCAAGAAGCAAACCAACATGGGAAGAGGTGAGGTGACAGATTCAATAAGTGAGAGGGAAGGGATAACAGCCTGGCAGCAGCTGGGGAAAAAAAAAAAACAGAAGGTGAGAATGTTCTGGTAGGAGTGATGAAGGAAACACACGATGTGGTCCATGCCAGGCTTGCCCTGTTCCTGTCTCTCGAGTCCTGACCCAGCCCAACCACCTCCAGATCATCAGTCTCATGCAGCTATCCCATCTCTGTGTTGGGTGCCACAGGGGGGGAAAAAAAAGACTGTGTGAGAAGCAGTAGCTTCCTAAGGACAAGACTCGGAACCATCTAGAAACTATACCAGGTATGACCTAGAGGTCAAAAGCCCCTGAGGATTCCCAGAGGTGTCTGGGAAAGGGGTTGGCCCTCCTACATACCTGAGATGGAAGTGTGTCCTTTTATGTTTTTATTTTAATGGGGTGGATCTGGAAGCCTGGAGGAACCGAGACACTCAGGCACAAGCAGGTGGCCCTCTCAGGCCTTGAACCTCAGCATTCGTGACTCAAGGTCTCAGGGTCACAGGGCCGGAGTCTCTAGCATACTGTGGTGTTAATTGCATGTCTGCCAGCCAGTTCACAAACAGATTAAAATTAGCTGAAAACTTGATATGCTGACAAATGGCACTAGTCACTGAGGCTTGTACGAAAGACGGATTCGTAAATGGAGTTATTCATGATGACCCACAAGCTTACAGGACATTCTAGAAGGTTGTTAAGTTTCTCTGTGTCCTCCAGGCTATTCATAGCATTGGGGGAGGTGTCGGCTTCCCAGCCCTGTGAGGTGGGAGAGGGGACGATGGTGAAAAGAGTGAAGGCTGCTAGGCTAGGGCCAAGTCTGCCTGTGGAGCACATTCCCTATTAAGGACGAGCATTAGGATGCTCACACAGAACCAATGCTTCTCAGAAGGGTGAATGATGAGATGCCACGGCCTAGCAGTAGAAAAACTTGTGTCCCGGAATAACTGCCTGCAGCTCCTGCCTGGGGCCTAACTAAGGAAACTACCATTATTATAAGCCAGAAACTAAGCCACTTGCCAAACTAAAGCTAGCACGTTTGAACCCTGCGTTACCATAAGTGGTGAGTCCAATAGCTAACTCCATTTCACAGACTGGCAAGTCACAGATCAAAGACAGGAGGTCACTTAACAGGCATTGCATAGGATACAATCAAATCAGAAACAGCTAGGCACCGTGGCCCAAACCAGTCACTGAAGCACTCAGGAAGCTGCGGCCAGACGCGGGATCTCAAGTTCAAGGTCAGCACAGGCTACAGAGAAAGACCCTGTCTCAAAACAGCAGCAGCAAGAACAAATAAAAAACCATTTTAAGAATTTCCAACATAGAAATTTTAATACAGGGAATTGATTTCACTGGTGGCGAGGGAGCTGGTGGCAAGAGAAGGTGGAGGGAGGGCACCCCGAGGTGAGGAAGTTAGTCCTTCCTCTGGACTGAAGAGGTGAGAGGGAGGAGGGAGGAGGGAGGAGGGAGGAGGGAGGAGGGAAGGAGAA
>OU015754.1:28321519-28351316 GCA_907169655.1 Acomys percivali | reverse complement strand
GTGTGTGTGTGTGTGTGTGTGTGTGTGTGTGTGTGTGTGTGTGTGTGTACAGATACACTAAATAAATGATATTTTTGAAAGCATTAAACATAAAATGAAGAGTATCTCTGGACACAATGAGTCACTGCAGCTACCAACAAAAGCCAGCATAAGTGCGTCCTCAGCCAACATGGATGTCCTCATTATCCACATCCATCCAAGCCAGGATGATTGGACCACAGGCACCAGCAGCTGCAGGACAGTTCCTCTGACATCTGGGCACCAGCCCAGTGAGAACTACATCCTATTGCTAAGTGGATCTCGTCCCAATCCATCAAACACTTAGCAGCCATTCCTGCCGATACAGCAGCCATCCCTTTTCCTTAGACCATTTTACCGACAGACCACACAATCCATCAGCCAACATCCTTTTGGCTCTCCAAAAACAACCCCAGAATCCAGAAGTTTCTCAGTGCCTCCACAGCTAATGCACTGGCAATGTTCTGCCATGCCCAGCACTCTAGCCACTTCCTCACTGATCTCTCTCACCACCTTTGTCCTCAATCCCCTGAAGTCTACACAACACTATTACAAATGAAATCAAACTTGGAAACAACACTTTGCCTCTCCTGCTGCTGGCATCCCAGTGGTGCCCTGTTTTGTTCAGAATAGAAGCTACTGGCTCCCCCATGGCCCTCAAGGTTCTGCATAGCCTCCTCTCCTCCCAGATTCCCTCCCACCTTCTCTCAGCAGGAAGTTCCTACCTGATAGTGTCAGCACTGGCTGTTCCCTCTGGCGTGGAATGCTAGCTCCTTCTCCACTAAGCCAGCTCCCCTGTGTCCCATCCAGGTCCTCACTCACATGCTACCTTCTCTGTGTTGTATGCCTTGGCCTACTGAAAATCACTGCACTCATCAGCCCAGAATTCCCTCCCGACAGATCTATTGTTATTTTTCCCATAGCAACCTCTACTACCTGAAACATCATAATTTATTTACTTACAGGGCTAGCAAGAAGGCTTAGCAGTTAGAAGTACTGGCTGCTCTTCCAGAAAACCCAGGTACGGCTCTCAATACCATGAGATGAATAATAACAATCTGTAACTTCAGCTCCAGGGGATCTGAAGGCCTCTTCAGTCCTCTGTGGGCACTAGGCACAAATGTGGTACACACACAAACATGTAGGGGAAAAAACACCTATGCACATGAAATAAATAGTAATAAAGGAAATTTAATTATTGTGCTTCAAAGTAATAAGCATAATATTTGCTGGATGGGGGCTGGCATAAGTCATCTTCCCCAAACACTCTCCATTTTATTTTCTGAGACAGGGTCTCTCATTGAACACAGGGCTCACTGTTCATCTAGAGTAGCTGGCCAGGGGATCTATAAGCTCTGTCTCTTCAGCACCTAGATTACAGGTACATGCTCACTTGTACCTTACATTTATATGAGTTTTGGGGTAACAAACTCAGGTCCTTATGTCCGAACAGCAAGCACTTTCCATAACATGAGCTAACCAGAGCAAATGAGGGATTCCTGGACCAAGGGAGCTTTGCAGGAGGAAAAGAGGCAGGAAGAGATGGGAACAGAACATCTAACAAAAAAACTGGAACTAACTTCTTATCCCAGCAGAGAAACTGTTCTGCACACCTCAAAGCCCACCTTCACACTCTCTCCAGATCAGGTTATGCACACAGCTATTGTAAGTATGGCCAAAAAGCATCAACCTATTAAGTGTCCACGTTTAGACTATACCAAAACCTTTGTCCTGGTTTGGTAGTTCCTGGTTATTTATCAGTGTATCAGGAGTTAGGTGAAAACATAAATATGACTTGAATTCCTCTCTGTTGCTTAGAGTCCTTGTTGATGGATGTGTTATCTCACTAATCATCTCTTCTTATTAAAAAGAAAAAAAAATATTTTAGCCAGGCTCAGTGCCTCATGCCTTTAATCCCAGCACTCAGGAGACAGAAGCAAGTGGATCTTTGTGAGTTTGAGGCCAGTCTGGTCTACAAAGCAAGACCAGGCCAGCCAAGGCTACACAGAGAAACATTGTCTCAAAAAATAAGATTTTTTTATTTTATCTTATTTTAATTTATTTGTACACACATGTGGGCATACGCATGTGAGTGCAATGCCAGTGGAGGCCATATGAGGGCCTCAGCTCCCCCATGGAGCTGGAGTTACAGGTAATTGTGTCTCTTAATGTGGATGCTGGGAACTGGAACTGGGTCCTCTACAAGAGCAGTATGCTCTCTTAACCACTGGGCCATCTCGGCAGACCTTGTTAATCACTGCTTGCTTTTTCTCTAGTGTGTGTACCCTCTCGAAATCACATAAAGTACGTGTAGCCCATGACCCAAGTGTGGAGATCAGGGGACAACTTTGTGGAGTCAGTCTTTTTCCACCTTTATTTGGACCCTGATGATAGAATTCAGGCTTCCTCAACAAGTGCTTCCCCCACTGAGCCACCTCGCTGACCCACTTGCTTCTGGCCAAATGTGGGCTTCATCCTCTGAATCTTTAGGTGGTGACGAACCCATTCATTTATTCATTCATCTGTTCTTTCCTTTGTGTCTGCCTGAAGCCTAGACCCAGACCAGGGCAGTGAAGAGCCCCAGGAATGTCATATCAAGGAAGAAGGGACAGCTGTGAGGGAATCTAGGTTTAAGTGAATTAAGGAAAGTCAGGCTAAGCTCCGTAGTACTGTAGTACTCACCCTTAATCCCAGCCCTCAGGGAAATATAATCAGGTGGGTCTCAATGCATTCGTAGCCAGCCTGGTCTACATAGCAAGTTCCAGGACTATGTAGAGAGAGACCCTGTATTAAATTTTAAAAATCAACTTTTTAGAATATCACAGGGCATACTTGCTTAATAAATGTCACTGTCGTTATTTGTTTTGCTGCTAGTTTTAAGAATGGAAGGCTCGTTGTGAGGGGGAAATTTGAGCTACACATCTTCCTGATGTCACAAGTGTATTTAAGAAGTCGGTTTCATTTCCTCTGTGTGGAGAAAAAGATGTCTATAATTACGGGAGGTAATCTGGAGAGTAGAGCAGGGACAGATGGAGGCTGTCTCGGTTAAGTTTGCTGTGGATCTCCCACTGGTATTTCTTACATGTGGAGTTTTTAATTATCACAACCGTGGTCACTCTCTGGATCATAGGCAATTTTATATTTTTCCCTTTTAACTTGGCTGGTTCCTTGGGTCATAAGGATTTGTCGTGGCTGAGTAATATTCTACTGAGTGCAGCGGTTCTTAATGATTCCCCAGGGAGTGGATGCTTAGAGTCCACTTGGCTCCACCTACACAATGCATTTCCCTCTTGCTCTGTTAAGGTAAAGCAGCATCCTGGAAGCTCCCTGCACAACCTGCAGGCAGTTCAGTGAACAACACCCACATCTCATCTGTTTAATTACCTACTCTATCCATCCACTAGGGTGGTCATAAGAGGATCCCAACACCTGGACTGCTGGGACAGTAGGACTGCTGTTTTTCTGTGCGTCTCTGAGAGCTGGAGATCTAAGGCAAGTCACAGAGGCTAGCTTCCCTGACACCTCCTTTTATGGTCACAGTGAGAGAGAGGTCAGTGAGGAAGGGACTCCGATCTTGAAGTGTTGCCACCTGGTCCTGTGATGAATTTGGGTCCTTTTCTCCCTATGACCAAACACCTGACAAGAAACTTCTGGAAGGAAGGGTCTGGTGAAGATGGTGTGGAGGCATGTATCTCCATGGCAACTGAAGTGTGCGGCTGTGGCTGTTCATCCATCACCTCAATCTTCTGAGAGTGGGAAGCAGAGAGTGGACAGGAAGTGGGGCAGGGCTATAATACCTCATGCCCGCCCCCAGCGGCCAACTTCCTTCAGTGACGCTTTACCACCACAACATTCCACAACTTCCCTAAACACTGCCGCCAGCTGGGAACCAAGGATTCAAAGATGTTTGCCAGTGGAGACATTGAGGAAGAGGGTCTCAGTTAGACTCTCCTTACATTGGGGTGAGCTGTAGTCATGTCTGGGGGAGGGGGCCGTACCTTAATTAAATTGATCAACATGGGAAGATCCAACCAATGTGGACGGCATTATCCCCTAGGCAGGAGGCCCTGAACACAGCAAGCATGTCTGCACCCATTTTTCTCTGCTCTGGATTCTGGGTGTGACGCAAAGAGCTGTTTCCAAGTCCCTGCCTTGACTTCCCTACAGTATCAGAGTGTAACCCGCCCCCCCCCCACACACACAAGTTGCTTTTTGTCAGGGTATTTTGTTGCAACAGAAATAAAACAGCAATAGTTATCAATGTCTGAAATTGAAGATTCGGTGTCTAATACATGAATGGGCCAGCGCCATGTTGAAACACCAACCACCACTTGATACAGACAAGTGCCACTCACGTGTATGTGATGGTGTGTGTGTGTGTGTGTGTATGTAAGAGGGGGGCGGACAGACAGACAGAGACAGACAGACACAAAGACAGAGACAGAGACCGAGTACACATGTAGAGGCTAGAGAACAGCCTCTGACGTCGTTTCTCAGGCATGAAGTCCACCTTTTTCTTTTAAGGCAAGGTCTCTCATTAGGTGTTAGGCCTGGAGTTTACCGATTAGACTAGGCTGTCTGGCCAGCAAACCCCAGGAGCCTGCCTGTCTCTGCCTCCCCAGCTCTGGGATGAAAAGCACATGCTGTCACATCTGGCTGTTTTGCCCGGATGCTGGTGCTCCAACTCTGGTGATGTCTTTAACTTCATTTCTGAAGAGGATGAGAGAGACAGAGACAGAGACAGAGACAGAGACAGAGACAGAGACAGAGACAGAGACAGAGAAATCTGGATCAGAGGCTCAAGGCAGAGCTAGGATCAGATCCTGGGACGGAAGTCCTTGTGTCTCAACTACCTTCCATACTCATCCCTAACCTTGCTCGGATTTCCAGACAGATCCAAAATAATAGCTGTGGCTCCTGCCAAGTTAGGAATCTGCTCTGCCAGAAGCCCCTGTGATCTTGTGTGTATGTAGTATGTGCAAGTACAAGTGAGAGCATGCACACATGCATATGGTGATCGGGGGTTGATATTAGGTGTCTTCATCCATCCCACTCTACCCTATGTTTTGAGACAGTCTCTTGCTAAACCTAGCACTTTGCCTATATAGCTTTCCTGGCTGGCCATCAAGCTCCACGGGCCCTCCCTGTGCCAGAATCCCAGGTGCACACCATCATGCTGGACTTTGCATGGGAGTTGAGGGTCTGAGCCAAGCCCTCATGCTTACATGGCAAGTGTCTCACTGAACAAGCCAGCTCCTCAGCCCCACCACCCCCTCGTGTTGCAATCTTGAAGCACTTCCCTGAAGATCCTTGACAGCCAGCCCCCCTGTGAAAACCAAGCGAGCTGTGACATGGCGGGTGCCCAAGGACAGCCACTCAAGCCGCAGCCTAAGTGTGGAGATGGAGTTTGGGAGGAGAGGCTTTTCAGCTCTGAAGTACACTCCGCCTGCTCCCCAAAGCAAGATTCCAATTTAGTTCAAGCACCACTTGTAGAATTGCTTTCCCCACTTGCTGACGGTCCTTCCTCTGGTTCGTAACACGCCTTCCAGAGGACTGCAAGCTTTCCTGGTGATGAACAGAGCAGACCTATTAAGTGCCAGGTTGGTATGCACTCCGAGAATCTAAAAAGAGCCGTAGAGGTAAGAGCACCATTTGACACGCTGTCAGATGTTTAGAACAAGCATCTCAACTTCAGACATATCAGGAGCTCATATGCTGTAAGGAGGCGAGTGCCTGCACACTTGAAGCCCTGCACAGAGGACCGGCTTCCCAAGGAGCACCTGACAATTGTTCATATTCCTGTCCTTTTTATTCCTATTGTTATCTTAGTTAAAAGTAAAAAACAAAAGCACGTCGCCTTATTATCACAATCCAGCCAGAAAAGCAAAGTGTTAAAACGCAAACACCAGTACCGACTTGCCCCAAAGTGTGAGACTGGGCTCTGGGAAGCACGTGCTCCTTTGTGGTAAATGACAACCCACACACACAGGCCATCTTCATGGAGGCAGAGAGAGAGGCGCTCATCCCAGGGAGATGAATGCCCTGAGTGCTAAGTGAGTCTGGACCTGAGGAGACTTTATAGGGAGGGAGGCATCTAGGACCCATGCCTTTCCATCTGGAGCCCAGTGATCCAAGTCTCCAGGACCTTCTCTGGCTCTTGAACAGATTAATTGCATGGGCTGCTGTCTGCTCACCCCAGTTTTCACTCTGTCCCTAAAGACCTGTGATGTGTAACACAGAAAGTTCTAGAAGTGTAAAGTGCTGGGCGTGATGTTTTCCTCCCAGGTCAAGTGAGAATAAACAGCCCTCTGTTTCTGTCCTTGACACACACAGCCCCATCCTCCTGCTCCCTAACTGCTGATCATGCCCCTTATACACACTGTCTTAGTCAGGGTCACTACTGCTGAGATGAAAAACACCATGGCCAAAAAGCAAGTTGGGGAGGAAAGGGTTTGTCTAACTTATACTTCCTCCGTGTCGTCCATCCTTGAAGGAAGTCAGGACAGGGACTCACACAGGGCAGGACTGTGGAGGCAGGAGCTGACGCAGAGGCCATGGAGGGGTGCTGCTTATGGGTTTGCTCCTCGTAACTTATCCGGCCTGGTTTCTTATAGAACCCAGGACCATCAGGCCAAGAGTGACACCTCCCGCAGTGATCTTGACCCTCCCCCATCAATCAGTAATTAAGAGAATTCCTTGCAGCTGGATCTCAAGGTGACATTTTTTTTTCTCTCAAACTGAGGCTCCTTCCTTTCAGATGAGTCTAGCTTGTATCAAGTTGGCATAAAAATAGCCAGGACACAGGGGTTTTGTTCTTGCTTTGTTTTTTGTGTTTTCTTTTTATAAGACAGGGTCTCAAGCCGGGTGTGGTGTCACATGCCTTTAATCCCAGCACTCAGGAAGGCAGAGGCAGAGTTATCTCTGTGAGTTCGAGGCCAGCCTGGTCTACAAAGCAAGTCCAGGACAGCCAAAGCTACACAGAGAATCCCTGTCTTGATAAAAAATTTAATTAAATTTCTAAAAAAGAAAAGAAACAAAGAAAGAACAGGATTTCACTATGTAGACCAGGCTGACCTTGAACTCAGAAAAATCTACCTGCCTCTGCCTCCAAAGTGCTGGGATTAAAGGTATGTGCCATTACTGGCTCATTTTTGTTTTTTAACTTAACTTCATTTATTTTTATATGTACATGCATGCCTGTATGTGTGTGTGTGCCACAGTGTATTTGTGTGTACCACCAGTGTATGCGTATGTGCTACAATGTGTGGACCACCACTGTGTATGTGTGTGTGCTTTAGTGTGTGTGTGTGTGTTTGTGTGCCACAGTGTACATATGTGTGCCACAATGTGTGTGTGGAAGCCAGATGGCAACTTTGCAGTTGATTCTCTCCTTCCTGCACGTGGGTTCTTGTAATTGAATGCACATTGGCAGGCATGGCTGTCTGTGCTTGACCTACTGAGGCAATTACCATGCCACACATGTGCATGTTCACATGTACACACATGCAAATGGGGGGGGGGAGAGGGAGAGGGAAAGGAAGAGAGAGATAAACTCTCTTATTAAAAGGTGAGTCACAGACTGGAGAGATGGCTCAGAGATTAAGAGCACTGGCTGTTCTTCCAAAGGTTCTGAGTTCAATTCCCAGTCAACCACATGATGGCTCACAACCATCTATAGTGAGATCTGGTGTGCAAGCATACATGCAGACAGAATACTGTATAAATATTAAATAAACCTTTTTTAAAAAGTAAGTCACAGAGGCTGGGTACAAAGCTCAGTGGAGGGAATGCATGAAGCCCTGGACTTAGTCCCCAGCACCACAGGAAATGGTGTGTGGTGGCTCACGGCTGCAATCCCAGCACTATCAAAAGTGTTTGGAAGCATCTGTGGACAAATGATGCACAGATAAGTGAGTGAAGGGGCAACGGAGTCTGGGCTCTGTGGGTGGTATTTGCCACACCCCCAGGCAGTAATAAGTTCCACCTGCTTTTTCCCAAGCTCACCCTAGGAGACTGGCTCAGGAACAGGAGTAGCCATTTGGGGGATGCTGAGCGACCCCCAGGTACCCAAGAGTGATGACAGTCATGGCAACACCTCACAGTGGGATTTGCAAACTTGCTGGACACAGGAAGCTGGTGGGGGCGGGGAGTGGGCCAGAATGCTGTCTGCAGGGGCTCTGACGTCATCTCTCTCACCTTCTTTCTCTCTTTTTCCTCCCTGAGCAAAGAGAGGAAATCAAGGAGACAAAGAGGAAGGATGGCTTGGCCATATTGTCCCTTCTTGCTTTGGCTTCAGAGCTCAGAGCTCATGAAGAAAAAAATCTATTTTCTTATAGTTTGGAAGGTGTGAGGAGAACATGGGTGTGCAATTGTGTGTACCCATGTGTACATGTGCAGAAGCTAGAGAAGTACAGTGAATGCCATGTTCTGTTACTCCCTGCCTTTTCCCCTTCAGCCAGGCTCTCTTACTGTACCCAGAGCCAGACTAGCAGCCAACAAGCCCACCACCCTCCTGTGTCTGCTCCTCAAAAAGCTAGGGCTACAGGTGTGCCTGTGATCATGCCCAGACTTTTTACATGCGTGCTGGGATTTGAACCCACACCCTCACACTTGCATAGCAAGCACTCAGGGTGTAAGCCCTGAGCCACTCTTCCTCTTCTTGCATTTTAAGAAGCAGTCAAGGGGCTGGAGAGATGGCTCAGAGGTTAAGTGCACGGACTGCTCTTCCAGAGGTCCTGAGTTCAATTCCCAGCAACCACATGGTGGCTCACAATCATCTATAATGTGATCTTATGCCCTCTTCTGGCCTGCAGGTGTACTGTATCCATAATAAATAAATATTTAAAAAAGAAGAAGAAGCAGTCAAAGGTGGCTGGGGAGCCAGATCCTTGCCCAGCTCCCAGATCTACCTAGGAGTAAGTCATGCTTTATACTGAAGTCTGCTCAGCTGATCTGAGACACACTAAAGCTGCCTCAGTCTCTGAGGAAGGCACAACCTCCTACATTTAAGCCATCAGCTGGGCAGTAGTGGTGCATACCTTTAATCTCCAGCCCTCTGGAGGCAGAGACAGGTGGATCTTTGCATTCGAGGCCAGCCTGGCTTACAAAGTGAGTACAGGAACTGCCAGGGCTACACAGAGAAACCCTGCCTCAAAAAACAAACCAGTGTGCATTTGACCACTGACTGGTGCAGCCTGCTGTGCATCCTGGGATCAGATGAGGAGGGGAGAGAGGAGAGTGGTACAAAAGAGCCATCACGGAACTTTAAATCCCAGCCTCACCACTTAGCTGTTGTGTGACCCTAGGCACGTTGCTCAGCTTCTCAGAGCTTCATTGACACCATCTTTTTATTCCACTTCTTTAAGTCCCCCACTCTCTAGTGCCTCATGACTTTTCTCCTCCCGAGACTTTGTCTTGGAATTAGTATCAATCCCTTGAAAAACTCAGCCTCAAAGATTTACAAGTGGACTTTTGTTTACCGGATACAGACAAAGCAGGTGTTGAGCAGAGCCTTGGTGACAGTGACAACAGGCAGGTGAGCTTAGACTGGGGAAGGAAGATCAAGAAGCTCCCAGAAGAAGTAACCCAGCATCCTAGGAAGAGGTTCCAGGCCTCGGTTTTCCCCCACGCAAGCAGCAGATGGTGTGAACAAAACTTGACTGAGCTCGACTGTGCTAAGGTTTCCGTCTGCCTCCCTGGTTCCTGTTCCCACAAAGCCCATTTTACAGATGATGAAATTGAGGTCAAAGAGATGAAGCAGCCCACTCTGGGTCTCCCAGCAGCATGTGGGAGAACTGTGTTGAGGTCTCGGAGCCTTGTGGACATCTCGTGGTCCTTAAAAGACATGAGCGTGAGTCCTTGGATGGGGCTGGAGCGTGAGGACAGGTACAAAAGAGAAATCAGGAATGAACAGGAGTCAGGGCTCAGTGACAAGCCCCAGCCCTCCTCTACACAGACACTGCTAACGCGGGCCTGAGCGTAAGCGCTCTGGGTCTCTGAGGGAGGCTAGCTGCTGCAACACCTTCCCTCCCTCTGATTGCAGACAGTCCTGTCCCCTGAAACTGTTACCATGGAAACCACTTCTCCCCGGGTCCAGGGCAAGGAGCTGAGGCCAAGTGGCAGAAGGCTGAGAGAAGGAGCTGGCACACAGCTGAGGAGTGAGTGCTCGGGGCCCAGGAGGTAGAGACAGGGTCACCAGATGGCTGCAGGGCCGGAGGCCAGCACACTCCACAGCACGAGTCCCAGGTGATCCCAGTCTGCCAGGCTCTCTTCAAAATGTCGATGTTTCTACCTAACCAGAAAAAAATAAAAAGAAAAGAAAAGAAAGAAAGAAACTACAGAGAAATACATGTTTCCTTTTGCTCAGATCCAGGCCTCCTGCGTGCTAGGCAAGCACCAGTGAGCCATAGGCTTGGTCTAGACCTAAGAAACCCAATTTTCTCTCTTTAATCTTGCTTGGGTTTTCTGTGTACCAGATATCCCCAGGGTGCCAGGATATAATTTCAGAGAAAGCACAGATCACTACCTATCCCCAGTAAAAACAGCATTAAGAACCTCTACAAGAAACAGGTATAGTGTTGAGCAACTCTAATCCTGGCATGTGAGATGCTGAGGCAGGAGGATCACCAGTACTTAGGAGGTTGGAGACAGGATGTCCTGGTGAGCTTTAACTATCACCTAGACTCAGCCTAGAGTCATCTGAGAGCCCCAACTGAGGAACTGCTTGGATCAGATTGGCCTATGGCTGTGTCTGTGGGGGACTGTCTTGATTGATACAGGAAGGTCCGGCCCACCACGGCTGGCACCATTCCCTAGGCAGGTGGCCCTGAACTGTATAAGAAAGCTAGCTGATCATAACCTGCCTGGCAAGCAAGCAGCAACCCCATGATTCCTGCCATCCTTCTCTGGCTGTGAAAGGAGCTCCTTGGTTGGAAATAATGCACTACAGACTAGCCACCAGGCCCAGCTTTAGGTTCCTGTCTTGACTTCCCTCCAAAATGGAATGTAACCCAGAGGTGTAAGCCAAATGCACCCCTTCCTTCTCTAGGTTGCTTTTGATCAAGGTGTTTTATCACTCTGATACAAATAAAGCTAGAACAGAAGAAGAGCAGAGGTTCAGCCAAATCTTTAGCTGTATAGCAAGTTCAAGTGACAGCCTGGGCTACGTAAGACCATGTCTCAAAAAGCAAACCAATAAACCCACTCCAAGAAGAAGATATAGATTAGATGATAAAAAAAAAAAAAAAGAAGCCACTCCTAGGTAGGTTTGATTTTAGGGTCCTTCACTGACCAGCTTGCTTTCATCCCTGTGTTGATGATACAGCAATAGTAATACCCAATGGTCATCATGTATCAAGAAAGGTCTAGCCTGTGCCAACTCCTTCCATTTTCATTGTTGGATAAAATGTTAGTACAATTGCTGTCATCCCATTGCACTGAGAAGAAACAGAGACTCCAAGAGCTCTGCCCATCAGCTCAAGAATAAACTTCTGCTAAGGTAAGTGGCAGGGTGAGGGGGTGGGCTGGTAGCTTGGTTCAGATGGTCTCTGCTACAGCTCTGAGACTCAGATGTCTGAGTCAGCGTGGCTGGGCAGGAACTGGTGGTGAGGGGGAAACCGCTTCTCTCTCTCTCTCTCTCTCTCTCTCTCTCTCTCTCTCTCTCTCTCTCTCTCTCTCTCTCTGTCTGTCTCCCTCTCTCTGAAGGCTCCCAGGTGCCGTCCATCTCTCTGCCTCACCAGTGCTGAGGCTGGCCACACTCCTGCCTCTCTCCACCCAGCACTTAGAGTTTCTGTTTCTATATCACTTATGTTTCTTTGGCTGTGAAACATAAAATGTCTGACAAAACAACTTCAGGGAGGGGTTTGAGGACTGCACCATGGGTGCAGACCATCATGGTGCAGAAGGCATGGCAGGATCACGAGGCAGCTGGCCACACCATATCTGCAGTCAGGAAGCAGAAAGCAATGGATGCCGGAGCTCGGCTCACTGCCTCCTTTTCTTATTCAGCCCAAGACTCCAGCCCATGGATGGTGCAGCCCACATTCAGGGCAGAGCTCCCCTGCTCCGTTGAGCCTTTTTAGAAACATCTTTATAGGCGTACCCAGAGGTGTGTTTCCATGGCGACTTTAAATCCCAACAAAGTTGACAATGGAGACTAATCATCATAGGCCTGTCGTTTTGTCTGCCCTTTACCCTGCCCCCCTACAAAGACACTAATGATGGCATCTTCCACAAATAACCCAAACCCTCTCTCATATCAAGACCCTCAACTGGACCTCATATGCTGTGTCTCTTTCGCCATGGAAAATGACAAGGGTACAAAGACCCATGATGTCTTCATGGTAGACTACTTTGGGGATGTTATTCTCCCAATTTGAGCTGGTAGTGGCAAAGCCAGGATCCAAGTTTGAAGTCTGTCTGTCAAGTCCATTCTGTGTGCTGTGTCATCCTTCATGCCTCATTCCCAGGAAGAGAGGGGCCTGTATTGTACAGCCAGCTCACTGAGCAGCCTCACAAAGTCACCCTTAATAAATAGCAGGCCTTGCAGCTAGCACTCCAGTGTAAAAGCTTTTTTTAAAAAAAACTAATAATTTATTCAGATTACATCTCAATTGTTATCCCCTCACTTGTATCTTCCTGTCCCCCCCCCCACTTTCATCCTATTCCCCTCCCCTAGGCCTGTGACAGGAGGGGACCTCTTCCCCCACCACATGATCCCAGCCTATCAGGTCTCATCCAGGTAGCCTGCTTACCCTTCCTCTGAGTGCTGTAAAAAACTTCTTCTATTCACCAGATATAATTGTCAACTCAAAGGCTTAGTGCTGAACAAGCTTACCTTTTCTAGCTCTTTCTGAACTCTGGCTGGCTGGCTCAACTCAGCTGTTCTGGCTCAAAACGCCTCTCCAAACTAGCTGATTCAAACTGGCTTCTCTAGGCTTCTCACTGAGTTGCTCTGCTTGGCCTCAGACTAACTCTGGCAATCTGTTCTAATATTTTGGTTCCTTCTCCTTCTCTGTCTCATTCTTTCTTCACCTGTGTCTAGCTTTTTTTTTTTCTCTCTGTAAACTGGTCCCAGGAAGAATGGTCTTCTCTCTCTCTCTCTCTCTCTCTCTCTCTCTCTCTCTCTTTCTCTCAAGTCACTTATTCTTCCTATGTTGTTTTCTTTTTTTTCTTATTTTATTGTTTGTTGCTTTTTTTTAATTAATTTTTTTATTAATTTATTCTTGTTACATCTCTATGGTTATCCCATCCTTTGTATCCTCCCATTCTCCCCTCCCTCCCATTTTCCCCTTATTCCCCTCCCCTATGACTGTTCCTCAGAGGGATTACCTCCCCCTGTATATGCTCATAGGGTATCAAGTCTCTTCTCGGTGACCTGCTGCCCATGTTGTTTTCATGTGAGTTGGGCGTATCCTATCTCTGACTCCTTCTGTCAAATCTTTCTCTGATTCATCACTTTGTCTGCCCCTCAAGTAGGCATTACTTTCAAACATGGCCACTTCCTTCTATAAACTGTCCTTATCCACATTGTTCGGGATTAAAGGTGTGTACTAGGGGCATGTCTTTATTCTAGTCAGAGGGATTAAAGGTGTGTGGTGTGCCTGCAATCCGGTCGGATGACACAGACCTAGGTCCTTGGATGCAAACCCTTGCCAGAGTACCCACATTGCTGGGTGAAATTCCTTTCCACCCCAGAGTCTCTCCGTCATCACAGTGACCTTGGGCTGCCCCTGGCCCTTGACGGAAAATGGCTATGGTCAGATCACCAACCTCGCAGGACTGCCTGCAGAGGGGGATAAGGTCATAAAGAGGAAGGATTTAACAGGTCAGCGAGTGTGGCCTCTGAGCTCCACACGGGCCAGAGTCGTTGTGGTTGTCATTACAAGAGCCATAAAAGTGAGTGGCGCCTGTCACAGCCAACCCTTCCTGAATGATGCGTCCACACCTGCGTGGTGTTGGGCTCCATACTAAAGGTGTTGCAGTTTAGACTGGGAATGAATCACCACAAACAATTCCAGCACTCAGGAGAACTGAGACAGCATGGTCACCACTTAGAGGCGAGCCTGGGCTACATGGTGAGACTTCAAAGAGTCACAATACAGCCCAGACACCCTCCTTGGACACTGGTCAAATGCGTATATCCCTCAGGGCATCTCAGGGACAATCAAGAGAGTCCTGATCACAGTAAAAGCTTTAATGGAACACTCAGGTATGCTGCTGACATCCTGAAGGGGAAATGACCACAATCCTTCACTCTGATCTCAAAGCCTATCTATGTAAAGTGTGAAGCACACCCAGGACAGGAGGCAGGGATGGTACCCTAATTTCAATTACCCAGCAAGCTCTCTAAAGCCAATTACATGGCACAACAAATAAAACAAAGGGAGCTCAGCAACACACAGGCACTAGGGCCTATAATTAAGGGCCTCCTGGGATCATTCCAAATGAACGGCACACTCCCCCCGAAAATTATTTTGACAGTCGAGGCCGAGTTACTCCCTAGACAGTATGCTTATTTAAAGCAAATGTGGCTGGCAGAGCCACCCAGCCTCCAACTTACCTCTTTCTCTCTTGTTAAAAATATTTAAAAATAAATAAATAAATTAATTAAATTAAATTAAATAAATATTTTAAAAAGAACTCTGTGAGTTCGTGGCCAGTCTAGTCTATAATGCGAGTTCCAGGATAACCAAGGCTACAACACAGAGAAATCCCCTCTCAGAAAAAGATTAACAATGTACTTATTTTATTTATGCGAATATGTGTGCATGGGAGCATGTATGCATTTACATGTGTGAAACCAGGAGGAAATAGCTGATCACCTGAGGCTGACATTACGTATGACTGTGAGCCACCAGGTGGGTGCTGTGAACCAAACTCAGGTCCTCTGCAAGAGGAGCATGCATTCTTAGCCCCTGGGTCACCTCTCCAGATCCTCCTTTTATTTAACTGGAGTCTTTACAGTCCAGAAACATCATGATGATCCCAAACATACATCAGTCCCAACAGGGAACTGTGACGGGGCCAGCTAGCATGGTGGTTGATGATCTGTATGTGGCAGGCAGTACAGGCACATCCATCAGATGAAGAGGCGAGAGGAACTGTTGTCTACCTGCAGACTGCTGATCTCATAAAGGGGAATCTCGTTACTTCTTCCCCCCCCTTTCCTACCTAGAGAAGCAATAATTTCTATAAGTAATAACAATTACTTCTATTATTCAGAATTGAATGTTAAAGTAAAAAACATTACGGTTTTCGCACACACGCTGGGTAGGATGAGAGAGAATCTGGGCAGGGCCGAGAGGGTTCCTGGAGAGTGGTAAGAGTGACATCAGCCCGGTTCATAAGAGGGAATGCCTGAGCCTCGGCTGGAGGCACATGAACCCAGGATGGCCTGAGTGGGATCCTGCAGGACATTACGCTCACAGTGTCTAGATTCATTCCACGGAGGAGCCAGGAATCAGCTCTCCAGAAAAAGAAAACATGTCATCCTTCTGGACCAAGAAAATTGACTAGAAAATAAGTATAAAAGAGTGCATGGTCTCCACCCCAAACTCATGGTTAACTAGCAACGAAACAACAGGATGCTGCCTGGGGAGATGGTCCTACTCACGTTAAAAATAAATACAAAATCAGGGCAGAGTGATATGTGACTATGATGCTAGCACTGAGTAGACAAAGACAAGAGGCTCCCTAGAGCTCAGCACCAGCTAGCGTAGCCTACATGGTGGGTTCCAGGTTGGTGAGAGACCACCTCAGAAACAAGGTGGATAGTGCCCAGGGGAAGGCTGCTGCATAGCATCTCCCTCGGAACCGGAACTCCTCTAGGGATGGTAAGGAAAGGACTTAGGCTGAGAGCTCCCGAGTTGTAGGTTGCCTGGCTGGGGGGGCTCACCGGTGTTGGGGTGGACTTCAAGGATGATGATGCTTCTGAATGGCCTCTGTTCCTGAAAGTAACCCCAATAAAATCTCATCGTGTGGATGTGGGTGTAAATAATTGGCTCAGCAGTTAGGACCCAAGTTCGATTCCTAGCCCCCCACCTCAGGCAGCTCACAACCACCTGTAACTCCTCTGGCTCCAGGAGGCAGGCGCCTGCACATATGTGCACAGACATACATAGTCACACCAATTAAAATAACAAAAATAAATGTTTTAAAGTCCCATTGGGAAGAAGGATGATGCTATTAGGTTGCACGGTGGTAAGACATAGACACTATGGTCGGGGTTGTCTCTCTAGAAAGTGGGATTGGTCTGCATCTCACCACAGGGCTGCCTCTCAACAAGATTCAAGATGGTAGACTGACGTGGGCGTGGCCAGTTATTTATTCAACATCGAACAAACAGCTCTGTTATGGGGGGGCTATAGAAAGACCAGTAAGGAACATGGGATACCAACTGGGGTGGGGGTGGTTCCTGCAAAGGCTCCTCAAAGGAAGAGAGATGCTGAAGAACAGACAGGGAGAGGAAGAGGAGAAGAACGGGTCGACAGAGAGACAGAACATCACATGCAAAGGCCCAGAGGTCACAGAGGAAATCCACGGAACAGTGAGACTCATTTGGAACAAAAGAGTGTGAGGCTACAGCTGCCACTGAAGCCTTAGAAGTTGGGTTGAGGAGCCCAGTGCGGGCCCAGTGGTCCACGGAGTCATCGGAAAAGCAGCCATGCATATGAGAAAGGGAAGAGACTGAGGAGACGGGTCCCCAGTGAGGAGCAAGCAGCAACTCTCAGGATAGAAAGCAGAGTTCTAGTTCACACTGGTGGGGGGTGGGGGGTGAACTGGGAATGGTGCGTTCATCAGCACTGGAGCCTGGTGGGATGCTGGGGTGGATCAAGGAAGCTCCAACCCTCAGGTCA
Source organism: Acomys percivali (assembly GCA_907169655.1). Taxonomy (NCBI): domain Eukaryota; kingdom Metazoa; phylum Chordata; class Mammalia; order Rodentia; family Muridae; genus Acomys; species Acomys percivali. The sequence continues at coordinate 28,334,442 of OU015754.1, read as the reverse complement.
ATTGTATGTTAAGGCCAGTGGATAAAATGAGTCTTCACGGGCTGGGGGAAAGATGGAACCTGCCTAATAGTGGCTAGGTTGCTATGCCCAGTGATGGCGACTCACCCTGGACCGGAAACGAGTCTGTGATGAAAGATGTAGCCTAGTTCTGTTGAGTTTTAAGGAGTTAATTCTAACATCTAACTCAGTTCCCTTCCAGTGCTAGTGTGATAAACATGCTCTCTGCTCCACCTGCTGTAAATTTTCCAGACCAAATCCAGAGCAAACACTTCTGATGAAAATTTAGTCTGTCTCCAAATTGACGTGTGATGTGTCCTGGTTTCACTTCTGTCGCTGTGGTAAAGCACCTTAACTCAAAGCACCTGGAGAGAGTTCGTTTCAGCTCCTGATTCCAGACCACAGGCTATCACAGCAGGGAAGCCAAGGTGGCTTGCTTTCTCTACTCCTACCTAGGGAAGGGCACCGCCCACTTTCAGGCTGGGTCCCTTTGAGTCGATTAAGACAATATGCCACAGATATTGATCTAAAACAGTCTTCCTGAATGAGTCTAGGTTGCATCAACTAAAACTGGCCATCGTGTGTTATAACAGTTAAATACACAGATATTTCAAAATATAGTGCAGGAAGAATTGTGCTGGGCGTGGTACGGCATGTCCGTAACCTCAGCACTTGGGTGGCAAAGGCATGATTGCGGTCCTAAGACAGCCTGGGCTACAGGGTGAATTGGAGGTTAGTGTGGGCTACAAAGAAGAAAAAGGAAGGAAGAGGGGAAGGGAAGAAAATGGAGGAGAGGAGGAAGAGAAAAAGTGGGAGGGAAGGGGGAGGGAGAGGGAGGAAGGAGGGGGGAAGGAAGGGGGCCTCAGCTTTCTACTGTCTTATCAATACTATTACTAGCAATCTGAGCAGTGGCTGAAACCACAGGAAACGTCTACCTAATGTCTCCATTGGAAGCAGAGCCCTTAATTAATGAAACAAACAATTAACCTTGAGTGCAGGAATGTTCCCCAAGGCACAATCCAGGAGTTTACTCATTCAATTCAATAAACATTCATGTGGAGCCTCTCCTGGGCAGCATTTAACAGGGATTCCCTTAGGAAACAACCATCAACCAACGATCTTCAACCTGTGGTGCATGCACCGATCACAACATCCATCTCAGGCTGACGGGGGCCACCCGATCGCTCTTCCGGCCTTCAGGACCTCTTCCACTCCTGAGACCTGGGCTGCCACCTAGCCATCTGGCTCATGTCAAAGCGTAACCAGATACGCTGTGAAGCCAAAGCCAACCAACAGATTCCAGGGGTTGAACTCAGATCCTCAAGCTTGGCGGCAAGCCCCGGTAGGTGCTGAGCCAACTTGTAAGCTCAATTTTTTTTTTTTAAACTTCAAGTAGCTCCCATAGCTCTACGTATTTCTATACAACTTTTATCCTCTTCGTGTGTTTGTAGGGATTCACAGGCCCAGATCATTTGCTTCTGGGGAATATGCTGTACGTGCCCATTTTCCTCTCAATAAAGACCAAATTTCCGTCCAATTCCCAAAACCACTGTGCCCAAGACTGTAAAGGAGACTTGAGTGTTGAAATGAGGCAAGTGTCCTTAATACCAACCTCACGAGGCTTCTGTGAGACATGGAGAAAGAAATGATGGTAAAAGTTAACGTGGTCGTGATGGGCCAGAGTGAGCCTGACCGAAGCTCTACTGTTCAACTCAGGATGTCAAAATCCCCAAATCAGCCCTTAAAGCCACTTAGGATGGGGGGATGAGAGGACTGGACATTGCTAAAAGACCCCAGTTAGAGTTGTGTGGCCACAAATAGGATCACCCTAGAAGCCTTTAAAGGACCCTGGGGGTGAGGGACTGGAGAGATGACTCAGCACTTAAGAGCACTGACTGCTCTTTCAGAGGTCCTGGGTTCAATTCCCAGCACCCACATGACAGCTCACAACTGTCTATAACTCCGGGATCCAACATCCTCATACAGACATTCTTTCAGGCAAAACATCAATACACATAAAATAAAAAGTTAAATTGAAATTAAAAAAAAAAAAAGAGCCTGAGAGCTCTTCCTTGAGATCACCGCCATTTTGTGTGTATGCAGGCTGTTTCTGCAGAATAAACACTCTTCATTTTTACATTCTATTTGAGTCTGGGGTCTTCCTTCAGCGATTTTCAGATCCTTACAGTTGGAGGCTGGAGAGATGGCTCAGTGGTTAAGAGCACTGGCTGCTCTTCCAGAGGACCCGGGTTCAGTTCCCAGAACCCACATGGCAGCTCACAACTGTCTGTAACTCAAGTCCCAGTGGATCCAACACCCTCATACAGACATTCATGTAGGCCAAACACTAAATGTAGATAAAAAATTAATTTTTTAAAAAATTATTTTTTTTGAAAAGTTACCATGATCATGTGACTACCTACAACCCCTCAGGAAAAACTTTGTATCCACGAGGCATTTAACCTTCATCTCAACTTAACTGATACAGCAGCAGCGTCCCCATTTATTGGTCAGGGATGGAGGCTGGCCTGAAGGCATGCCTACTTCTAGGAGGTAAGCTGAGGATTTAAACTCAGAACGTTCCTCTCACTCTGCTTAACATTAGACTCACTCAGCTGGCTGGTCTTACGTCAACTTTACACACAAACTAGAGTTCTGATGGAACCTCAATTGAGAAAATGCCTCCATAAGATCTAGCCATTGGGCATTTTTTAAAATTATTATTTCTTGAGAGCCAGGCACAGTGGCTCATGCCTGTAATCTCAACACCCAGGGAGGTAGAGGCAGGTGGATCTCTGTGAGTTTGAGGCCAGCTAGTCTACAAAGGGAGACCAGGGACAGCCAAGGCTACACAGAGAAACCATGCCTTTGAGAAAACAAACAAAGTAAGAAAAAACCAAAAAAGCTAAGCATGGTAGTTGGCCTGTCATCCCAGCACTCAGGGAGACAGAGGCAGGCAGATCTCTGTGAGTTTGAGGCCAGCCTGGTCTATAGAGCGAGTTCAGGACAGCCAAGGCTACACAGAAAAACCCTATCTCGAAAAAAACAAACAAACAAACAAACAAAAATTTATTATGTTTTAATTATTGACGGGAAAGGGCCCAGCCCATTGTAGGTAGCTCTATCCTGGGGCTGGTGGTCCTGGGTTCTATAAGAAAGCAGGCTGAGCAAGCCATAATGAGCAAGCCAGTAAGCAGCACCCCTCCATGGCCTCTGCATCAGCTCCGGCCTCCAGGTTCCTGACCTGTCTGAGTTCTTGCTCTGACTTCCTTCTATGATGAAAAGCAAGATAGAAGCGTAAGCTGATTAAACCCTTTCCTCCCCAACTTGCTTTTTGGTCATGGCAGCAACAAAACAAAACAAAACAAAACAAAAAAGCCTAACTTAGTCACTCACCATGGAAAAGACCCAGGGTAGGGCCTGGCACAGCCTACACTCTCAGCCACTCAGTGGCCATTGTTGCCATCGGTCATAAGGAGCCATGTTTGGTCCTGAGGGACTCTCAGAATTGGCTTTAACTCTTCGGCCACCTGGGGACAGTAGCCTGCAATGTAATCTATAATTAAACTGAGAAGAGGCAAAGAGATCACACCTTTCCCAAAATCCATTTCTAATTCCCCTCCCCTTGCAAAGCACTCTGAAAAACTGCCTCCACTTGGGCAAAGAAATCAGTGAGAGTACAGCCTTCTCTTGCCAGGTGCTGGGTAACAGGTGAGGAAGCTGCCCTGGTCTGAGCGTCTGCCTGAATCCTCTATGCAAATTAACTCTGTCTTCCCAGCACCCAGGAAGCTGCTGGGGGTAAAGCCAGTTAACTAAAGCTGCCTGGATAGGGAATGGTACACACCACGCACTTGCTCGCCACTGTGCCAGGAACAAGAGCAAGACTCACAAGAACATCACCTTTTGTTTGTTTGTTTTGTTTTGTTTTTTTTCCAGACAGGGTTTCTCTGTGTAGCCTTGGCTGTCCTGGACTCACTTTGTAGACCAGGCTGGCCTCTAACTCACAGAGATCCACCTGCCTCTGCCTCGCTGAGTGCTAGGATTTCATGCATGTGCCACTGTACCCGGCTAGAACATCACCTTTAAATTAAAAAAGAAAAGAAAATATGCGGGGCAGTGGTGGCACATGCCTTCAATCCCAGCACTTGGGAGGCAGAGACAGGTAGATCTCTGAGTTCAAGGACAGCCGTTAAGGCTACACAGAGAAGCCCTGTCTCAAAGGGAGGAGGAGGAGGAGGAGAGGAAGGGAGGAAGAGAGAGAAAAGAAAATAGCAGGAGACCTGAGGAGATAACTCAAAGTGCAAAGAGCTCACGGGAAAAGCCAGGCAGGGGCTGGGAGCAGCGGTGCACAACTTTAATCCCAGCACTTGGGAGGCAGAGGCAGGTGACTATCTGGCCATCCTGGTTTACATACAGAGTTGTAGGCCCTCTGGGAAGGTGATGTGTTGGTTATCTGAAGGGAATAAGAGGAGTCAATGGGCGTGGACATGATCAAGATAGAATATGTATATATGTATGAAATTGTCAGTGAAAACATATTTTAAATCAGATAAAATGGGAAGGGAAACCAAATTTAAAAAATAAAATAAAATACAACCACAAAGAATTACAATACTAGAGTGGTGAGTTGGGTGAACTGCCATGAACTAGTTGCTGAAACGTTGCATTGTGTAAGTGTGGACCGAGTGTCCCTTTGGAGTTTGTTTTTCTTCCAGTATTTCACAGGCCCTGGTTCCCCAGCAGGACGCAGATCTCCCACCCTGACTCCTGAGGCTCGGGATGGCTTCCCCACAGATGCCTCAGCCCCAGGAATAGAATGCCACTTTTGTCCTGCTCCACAGACTCCGTGGCTCGCTTTTGCTCATCTCCGCCGCCACCCTGGTAACGTGTCAAAACCAATACAGCAGGCAATGGCATGGAAAGATGCAGACAGATGCTGACAGCAAGCAGAATGCTAGGAAGACAAATGACTCACAGGCACACCTTGGGGCACAGAGGTTAATTACCAGCACCTCAAATATCTGAGGGGAAGCTTGTGGCACACCCAGATCCCCAATTAACCTTTTTTCATCTGGGAGCCCACAGCTGTTACAATTCATAGGACCTTGACTAGCGGGCTGGCAAGATAGCTCAGTGGTTAAGGACACTCGCTGCTCTTGCAGAGGACGCAAAGGAACACTGTCCACCTCCTTTGTGACAGACTCTCTCATTGGCCTGGAGCTTGCCAATTAAGTGAAGCTGGCTGGCCAGCAAGCCCCCAGGGATCCACCGGTCTCTGCCTCCCCAGTGCTGGGATTACAGGCTGTGCTACCACATCTGGCATTTTATGTGCATGTCAAAGTGGGCCTTGGACGCCCCCCCCCCCATGCTTGCAAGGCAGGTGCTTTTCTGACTCAGCCATGTTCCTCACCACCACCAAGTTGCTATCTCTTCATATAACAGTACCAATCCCACTCAAGTCACGTCACTCTCCAGACTTCATCACCCCCCACCCAATGGCCTCCTAACACCACCAAATGGGGTGTTGGGTGCACATTGTGCACAATTTCTGATAAAATGATTTTTAAATATTTTTAATGTATTTTTATATTTTGGTTTTTTGAGGCAGGGTTTCTCTGTATAATAGCCCTGGCTGTCCTGGAACTCTCTTTGTAGACCAGACTGGCCTCAAACTCACAGAAATCATCCTGCCTCTGCCTCCCTGAGTGCTGAGATTACAGGCGTGCACCACCACACCTGGCTCGTCATTTTTTTTTTAATTTCTATTATCTTAATTATACATATGTACATGTGTGTAGGTACACATGAGTACAGGTACCAGTGGAGGCCAGAAGGGGGCAACAGATCACCTGTGAGCCACCGAACATGGGTACTGAGAAGAGACCTCTGATTCTCTGCACGAGTAGTAAACGTTCTTAACTGCTAAGCCATCTCTCCAATCCCTAAATGATTCTGGTCATGCGCTTAGAACAGGAGGCCTTCTGCCATCAGTCACACAGCAGAACAGAATGTGTGGGGAACAGACTGTACTCTCCTTGGCCAGACCCGGGCACATAGTCCCCAATGCACTGAGAATCGCCACGCGGGGACTACTTCCTGAGTGTCCCTGCCACAGCAACATGAGTCGTTGCATAAATAAGAACATCTTTACCATGGTGCTCCCTGCCAGCTCGTACTTAGACAGGTGGCCCTGACTAAAGGCTTCAGAGTGCAGCTCACACAGGTGAGGAGAAGGAGGCGGCTGGCTGTCCTCACACACAGCTTTGTGTTCAGCAAGTCATCTGTCCCTGCCGGCTGCCACCGGCCTGACGACGGCTTCGTTTCAAAGAACAAATCACAAGAAACAAGGCCACAGGATTCCCCTGGGCTCCGTGAAGCCACTTGGTGTGGCTCTCTGCCCGGGACTGATCTGGGGCCTGTTCTGAAAGCCTGAGCCTGCGGGGCTGGTGCTGGGAGCAGATCCAGTAGACTAATCCTGGAACCGAAATGCCTGCGGGGACCACTGAGAGAGGAAAATGTCCTCTTTCCTCATGGGGACAAACAGGGACAGATTCCCTAGCTCACTTAAAAGGACGGTGGCTCGCAATCTGCTTGATGTGGCTGCTTGAAGCTATTTTCTAATTTGTTGTTGTTGTTGTGTGTCGTTGTCATTATAGTCACTGTCATCATTATTATGTGCGTGCACGCACATGACGTCGTGCATGCGGAAATCAGAGAACAATATCATCATGGGTTTGGTTCTCTCTTTTTACTTCTAATCTGGATTCTGAGGCTCAAACTCGGGTGCAGAGGCTAGCACTGCAAGCTTCTTTCCCATTAGTAGCCCAGATTCCCAGTGAGAGCTCTTGGTTAGTTTTTGGTTTTGTCTTTTTTTTTTTTTTTAAGATAGAGTCTGCCATATCTAAGGCTGGCCAGGACTTCATTTTCTCTGGGTATAACACAGTTCTAACCTCATGATCCACCTGATTCTGCCTCCCAAGGTCTGGGATTATGGGCACCCACCACCAAGTATACCCCATTTAATGTGGCTGGGAATCACCCCGGAGATTTCCTGCTCAAACACCGAGTGAGCACTCTACCGGCTGAGCTATATCCCCAGCCTCAAGATCTCTTGGTTTTTAAATGTGAGGATTAAAAACAGTATTGTACACACTGTGGAGACTGGATGAAAAATCGCTGTCAGCTGGGCATGGTGGCGCGTGCCTTTAATCCCAGCACTTGGGAGGCAGAAGCAGGTGGCTCTCTGTGAGCTTGAGGCCAGCCTGTAGAATTAATTTTATTAATAATTAATGTTGATTAATATTATTAGCAATGCAGCAGTTACTCTTTAACTAGCTATTTGCCCAGATAAACCAAACAGAGAGACTAGGATTTATGTAATTTGCCTAGAGCACAATACTGAGCAATAATTACTTCATTCTAACCCTCTAAGCTAATCTAGCTTCCTCCCATTCAGATTTCCCACATTATACTTGCTTTTTAATTATATACTAGGTCCGGTTCATTTCTCCTGATATTTACCAGTGCTCTCCTCTGTTGCACCATCTCCCACTTCCTCTCTCTCTCTACCCCTCGCTGGTCCAGGATGTCCCACCCTATCTTCTGTGTTGCTCAGCATTGGCTGTTTGGCATTTTGTTGGCAGTACAGAGAATAAATGGTGGCATGTTTACACAAACTTCAGACAGGAGACACTTAGAATAAACATCACAAGGCAGTGTCTGAATTGAAACCAGATAGTGGGGCAGAGAAATCAGCATTTGAATGAACAAGGATAGCTTGTACACAGTTCCCAAGAACATCATGCCAACACCAGCCTGGTCTACAAAGGGAGTCCCAGGATTGCCAAGGCTCCATTACACAGGGAAACCATGTCTTTAAAAACCAAAAAAGAGCCAGGCGTGGTGGCCCACGCCTTTAATCCCAGCACTCGGGAGGCAGAGGCAGGCCGGATCACTGTGAATTCGAGGCCAGCCTGGTTTACAAAGTGAGCCCAGGACAGGCAAGGCTACACAGAGAAACCCTATCTCAAAAAACAAAAAAGAAAGAAGGAAGGAAAGAGAGAAAGAAAGAAGCAAGGAAGAAGGGAAAGAAAAATTGCTATCTAGCCCTCATCATTATATTGCTGTTCAAACTGACACAATCCCCCACCTTGGCTGGATCCAGTCACAACCATCCCAGGCCTCCTAACCAAGGTGAAGGAATGAGGTATCTGCCCCTACCCATGTAAACTTTCAGAAGCCTAAGGCTTTGTGATGGGCATCCAGCTCACCACACAAGGGAAAGGCAGAGTCGAGATCAGACCTGAGCTGAGGATGTGGCTCAGTGGATAAAGTTCTTGCCGCACAAACACGAGGATCTGAGTTCAGTCCCTGGAACCTATATTAAAAAGCAGAGTGCAAGCCAGGTGCAGCGGCACACTGCCTTAGGGAGGCAGAGGCAGGCAGATCTCTGTGAGTCTGAGGCCAGCCTGGTCTACAGAGTGAGTTTAGGACAACCAGGGCTACACAGAGAAACCCTGTGTTGGGGGAAAACAAGCCGAGTGCAGTGACGTGATATGTGCTTGTAATCCCAGGTCTAGGGAGGTGGGGAGGGTTTTAGGGTTCACTGGCCAACGAGCCTAGGGAAATCAGTGAGTCCTGGGCCACTCGGAGACCCTATCTTAAAAACAAAATGGGCAGCTCCTCAGGAATGACACTTGAGGCTAAACTTTCACTTCCACACATGATTGTGCACACATACACACATACAAACACACACTCACACACCCCTCAAGTTCCACAGTAATTGACTCCCCTGCACCTCTCACTTTGTTACCACTCCTTGCTGGGAAGGCCAGTTCACACACAAAAGTGAGGTACCCTGTCACGACCCCTCCGGTGGAGTCTGTGTGACAAATGATACCACACAACCCAAGGTGACAACCCCAGCCCGGGGAGAGCCTCCTGGAATGGTTCTGATGTTCCTGTCAGGAGTAACTGATTGCAGCCTTCTTGTTTTGGAACATTCTGCCTTTGTTTTCACTTTCTTATCAGAACTTTTCAAACGTAAAACTGTGTTGCTAGGAGACACCCTAACTTGATACTACAGCCAAGGGCCATTCAGGTTCCGCTCCATTTATTAAGACAAACAAGACTAAAAAGTAATCACCAGTTAAGAGTTAATTTTATGACTTACAAATAAAGTGTTTAAGAAAGCTCCAGATAGTGACGCGAAGAGCTAAGAAAAAACGGACTCACAGATGTTTGGCATAATGAGAGAACATTGACCTTTGATAAAGAGGGCACATGCATACTGATACCAAGCTTATGACTTAGGAATGATGATTCAAGATTGATGACAGCATTATTACTCTGCATCCTATATTTTGAATTGTATGAAAAAATGTAACCACAAAAAAAAAAAAAACCCATTTCAAAAAATGTGCATAAAAACCTAGCTTGCTTGCCTGCAAAATACACTCAGACTTAAACTTTCCCCTGAATTGGTCTGTTTGTCACTTTGCTTATCTTTACCCACCAACACTTCGAGAACACTTGTTCCCAAGGACCTATACCCGACTGAGACAATCCACAGCAACACCTAACTGAAAGTTTTTTATCATTAATAGCCACACAAGCTCTTGCCATGCAATGGCATGCCAGGGGAATGCCCCCTTGAGGAGACATTCTGTCCTTGGGCTGTTGAGCACCTCTCCAGGACAGACATCCTATGACTCAGATATGAAATGTTCCAAAGGTTTGAGGCAGGAGAGGGTCCCCACCAATGAGTCAAGTATTCCACCACTATTAATGCTAAGAACGTTGGCCAATATGGAGATATGTTCCATTCATATGTTACAGCCATGCTTCTAATAAGAATGTTAAAATAAAAGAGCTGGGTGGTAGTGGCACATACATTTAATCCCAGCACTCAGGGAGGCAGAGGCAAGTAGATCTCTGTGAGTTCAAGGCCAAGTCTGGTCTACAGAGTGAGTTTCAGGACAGCCAAGGCTACACAGAGAAGCCCTGTCACGAAAAACTAAATATATAATATAATATAATATAATATAATATAATATAATATAATATAAATGTTATCAGTGACAGGCTAGGGCTACGTCTCCGTGTTGGAGTGATTGCCAAGCATGCACAAAGCCCTAGGTTCCCACCCTAGTGCAGCATAAACCCAGCATGGTACACGCCTCTCATGCCAGCACTCAGAAGGTAGAGGCAGAAGGGTCAAGAGTTCAAAGTCAAGCCAGGTGTGATAGCGCATGCCTTTAATCCCAGCACTTGGGAGGCAGAAGCAGGTGGATCACTGTGAATTCGAGGACAGCCTGGTCTAAAGCAAGTCCAGGACAGCCAAGGCTACACAGAGAAACCCTGTCTCAAAAAAAAAAAAAAAAAAGAGTTCAACGTCAACCTCAGCCACATAGAGCATTCAAGCCAGCCTAGGCTACATGAGACCCTATATCAAAAGAAATCAATTTTAAAATCAGAAAGGGCTGTATAGATAGATTGCTCGCTCAGTGGATAAAGACACTGGTAAAATAAATTTGATGCCAGACCTCATGTGGGAAAAAGAGAGAACTAACTCCCAGAAAGTTACCCCTACTCTCACATGCACACTCTTAAGCACACATGCGCACACAACACAGGCATACAAATAAGTGTAATTTTTAAAACAGCAATGAACCATGCCTAAAGTCTAAACATGCATAACCCCCTATGGCCTTTCTACTCTCCCAGTTGCACGGCTGCAGTTTTCTGGTGGGTTAAAAGCCATTTTCCCAGCCTTCTGTGTTACCCTGTAACCTATAGTTTTATATTACCACAGTGCAAATCCCACCCAGGGGGAGCTGGAGAGATGGTTCAGAGGTTAAGAGCACTGCCTGCTCTTCCAGAGGTCCTGAGTTCAATTCCCAGTTCAACCACATGGTGGCTCAGAACCATCTGCACTGTGATCTGATGCCCTCTTCTGGCCTGCATGTGTACATGCAAGCAGAGCGCTGTATACATAATAATAAATAAATCATTCCCACCCAGGGAACCTTGAGCTGCTGTATTATCTCATTTATAGAAAAGAGTAAAGGAGATTGGGCAAGGGTTGGGGGAGGGGCGGGGGGTGATGGTCCCTTAGAAAGTCTTTCAGCAAAGTAATTTCAGTGGCCTCCAAACCCCTGCACGCGCCTCTTTGGTGGGACCATCTCATCGGACACCCACACGCACACTTGGGTACGTCTAGCCCACTCCTTCTACAACTCCCCTGATTTTAAGTCTACATTCACGTCTCTTATTGATACATTCCAATCCAAGTCTGCTTTGTACATAGTCACCCTGAGATTCTTTCTGAAGTTGGGACACCCCCCACCCCCCACCCCCCAACCCCAGCTTTACTTGGGTGGGTGGGGTCTCTGGAGAGAATCCCTCAGCCACCTGCAGATGCCACACCTGACCTGCAGAAGTCAACTTAGAGGATGCCGGCTCAGTCCAGAGACCTGAAAGTCCAGGGAGTCCTTGGACAGGGGAGCTCGGGTGTACTCACTGGGGCAGCAAGTGAACGAGAGTCACACAGACACAGTCACGCAGAAACTTTCTGCAAGCCTGGTGACTTCAGTTCCATCCCTGGGGATCCCCACACAGGGTGGAAGGAGAAAACCAGCTCACTCAAGTTGTCCTCTGACCTCCGCGCATGTGCCGTGATACACACGTGTGGCCGTGCGCACACACATGGACATATCAAGTAAGTAAGTAAATAAATAAATAAATAAATAAATAAATAAATAAATAAATAAATACTTCAAGTTGTAGGATACTATGTTGTAGCCCTTTCGTTGTTATCGGTGGTAAACTGAGGCACAGAGCTGCTTCCGGATGATGTCACCATTCCACCAATGGGAGGATGTCATACCGAAAGGAGTTATGATGATAGGTAAGTGGAGGTAATGATACCAGTGGAGATGCAGGACCTTTCCCTGAACCCCGACCTCTGCTACACACAGATAATGCAGCTGCAGGGGGCAAAGGGGTCCAGGTGGAACTGATGAAGCCAGCAGATTATGCGTCATGTTCTCATGTCCCCAAGAATACAAATGTAGCCACTGACTAGGCTGTAAGTGCAGGGAAAATGAAAAGATGGGGGATTCTGAAATTAAAAAGAGGCACTATGAGGAGCCATTACACAGAAAAGCCAGAGTCAATAAGATGGTATAGCGGTCCAGACAAAAACACTAAAAGAATAATAAATCTCAAACCTCATTGACTCTGAGGGACATCAAGTATTTGTTACCACTTTTTTTTTTTTCCGAGACAGGGTTTCTCTGTGTAGCCTCGGCTGTCCTGGACCCGCTTTGTAGACCAGGCTGGCCTCGAACTCACAGCGATCCACCTGCCTCTGCCTCCCGAGTGCTGGGATTATAGGCGTGTGCCACCACCGCCCGACCCACTTTTTTTTCTTTTTAAAAATCATCATGCTTCTAATCTCAGCTGGTCTTGTCCAGATAAGTGAGCTTCCGGGACTCCTCCTGCCTTCAGTGAAGACAACTAAGCCGTGTTGAACACCTAGGATCAGACCATGCCTTAAAGCATCCCCAAACCCTGGAGCTACAATCTCAAAATGAACAAAAATATGTATTTTCCTTCCTTCCCCCCCCCCCACACACACATACTCTGTCTCTTGTAACAGGTCCCTAGACCTTAGCACAACTGACACCATGATGGCAATACCTTCAGATCTTGGAACTGCACTAAGGTCCCAAACATCCAGTGTAGTCACTGGCCAGCTAATAAAGACTTGCTAGTTAACCCACCCTGATCTAAAGAGTGAGTTCCAGGACAGCCAGGACTACACAGAGAAGCCCTGTCTCAGGAAGGGGAAAAAAAAAGGACTTGCTATTGGCTTGAACCCATGTCTGAACAGTATACTCTGGGGGATACTCACTTCTTCT
>OU015754.1:28309195-28321509 GCA_907169655.1 Acomys percivali | reverse complement strand
TGTGTGTGTGTGTGAAATTATCTGGGGCCAGATCCAAGCTATAAGGGTGTTAAGCACTATGGAGGCAGACAGACACAAGAGGGTCCTGGACTTCACTGGCCAGCCAATCAGTGAGAGAGACCCTGTCTCCAGAAACAAGGTGGACAGATATTGAGGAAGATGCATAGATCCTCCCAGACTTACAGCTACCACAAGCCAAATGCATCCTAAGTGAGACGCTTTGAAAATCCCCAGCCCGGTGGACATCACTGCTTGGCCACACAGCATCCCTAGAGTCTCCATGTCAGGTCCCCTGAGACCTGCAGCTCACTTCCACCACTCAGTACCACAAACAGGATCCTGGGGCATATTGCTAACTCAGGAGCAAATCCCCAAATCAAAACTCAAAGATTGATTCCTACCAAATGCTTGTCTGCATAACACCACGGTGAAGCCAACTCACAGAGAGCCTGACGCCATCGATACTATATAGACTGGGGGGGGAGGGGGCCTGCCTGTAACCCCAACACTCAGGAGGCCAGAGCCAGAGAGGACAGGCCAAGATATGCAGGGAAAGCCTGTCGATCAATCAATCAATATTTTCAGTACCAAACTATAAAATCACTGTAACTTATAACCCCCAGTTTCTGGTTTCTCAGGAAATAGGATATTTGGTCACACAGGTCCCTCCTGATGGCAAGTTTCCCATGACACTGCTGCACAGATTGGCGCCACCTGCCTGAGTTTGCATCCTGCCTTGCCTCTTGCAATCACACAGCTGCGGGCATGTGACTGGTACCTTGCAGGCCTCGGGCTCCTGGTCTGTAAGATGAGAGATGCCAAGTTGCAAGCTTAGGTCACGCAGAGATTCCCCGTGTGCAGATGGAATGCCTGAGGAGGGGACAGGACCAGGACCAAGGGATGTGACCTGGTTTCAGTTCTTCCCAGTCGCCACTCCTGAGCCACCAAGGTTGTCCTTCACTTGGTGTCCCCAACTGTGACCGTCACCTTCAGAGTCCCCCAGATTTGAAGCACCCCCACCCTCTACTTCCAAGGGTCCTGATCAATCAGTGGCAGGTTGTGCCCTGAATCACCTAGATTCCTATCTTCCCCCCGAAAGACCTGTAGCCCCACACAGGGTTTGGTGGTAGCTGCAGCTGCCAAGCTTCTGCTCTGGGGAACACAGGACAGAGAGGTCCAGAGCTGGTTCTGAATGGATTCAAGTTCTCCTTCTCTCTGGGCAAGAAGGTGTTTAAGCATTTTCGGGTATGGCTGAGTACCCCTGCCAGATCGTCATGGACGCTCTAGAAGAGATACTTTATCTGGTAGGTCCGTGTCCATGCACCCCTCTTGTCTTAGTGAGGGTTACTATTCTGTGATGCGACATCAGGACCAAAGCCACATGGGAGGAAAGGGTTTATTCGGCTCATACTTCCACATCATTGTTCATCACAGAAGGAAGTCAGGACAGGAACTCAAGCAAGGCAGGAACCAGAGGCAGGAGCTGATGCGGAGGCCACAGAAGGATGCTGCTTACTGGCTTGCTCCCCACAGCTTGCTCAGCCTTCTTTCTTATAGAACCCAGAACCAGCAGCCCAGGGATGGCCCCACCCATGATGGGTTGGTCCCTCCCCCATCAATCAGTAATTAAGAAAATGCTTTACAGGCTTGCCTACAGCCCCTGTCTTATGGAGGCATTTTCTCAATTGAAACTCCCTCCTCTCAGATGACTACCCAGCTGACCTTTCTTCTAAATCATCTCCTGGGCCCCCTCCCCCTTTAAGTCGGTCCTGAAGAGCAATATTGAGCTTCCTCTTGTTGACAGAAGTAGCTGTCATTATCCTATTGAGTAGGTAAGGAAACTGAGGACCAGAGATGCCTAGTAACCTGCCCAAAGTCACCCAGCTCATAAAAGGCAGAATGGAAAGTTGACCCTCCTGTTTGGCCATTTATGCTCCAAGCTCCTCTGCCCAGCAAGAGCTTGTGCCAAGCCAACCTTCTGAAAGGAAGGTTTTTATTAATAGCACACTTTCAATACCAGTTTGTTGGGTTTCACATGAATTTAAACCTCTACTTTCACCTGGGTTGGCAGCGCCCTCTCCCACACTCACTCCGCCTCCTCCTTTTTCTCATTTAAGCATTTTGGAAAAAAGACCAAAGTTTGACAAAAAGTGAAAATGTCTCCTGTTTCATACAGCCCTAGTTACTGGCAACAGTGGGTGGCTTTTCCTTTCCCCTCTTATTTTTTTTAAGCCGCTTTTCTTTCTATTTTACTCTTTGTAGTTGGTAAATTCCCTGTGAGCAGCCGCTTGCGAAATCAAAGCCCTGAGCTGAAGAGTTCGCATGAGGCTGCGCGGGCAGCTCCGGGCTCAGTAAGCCCACATACCAGGAGCAGCTGCGCCCATCCGGCGCCTGCTACTTCGAGTTCCCACTCCCACTCCTAAACGGTCTTCGGGGTCTCTCCAGGTCTCATGGTCTCCAGTGGTATTTTTAGACCTGACACTCACCCATCAAAACGGTGTCTGTTTGAGAGTTGAGAAAACCACTCAGTCGATAAAGTGCTTGCTTTTGCAACACCAGCCCTGGCTGCTGCTGGTTTCCACAGGGGTGCTGAGGATTTGAACTTAGGTCCTCAGGCTTGAGCAGTAGGCCCTTTGCTAACTGAGCCACCTAGGATGATTTTTTTTTTTTAAAGACAAAGTCTTCTCTGTAGCCCAGGCTGTCCTCAGACTCTCAAACCTGCAGGCCGAAATATGACACCTGGTCCACCATGCCTGGCTTAGATTATTTCTAAATGCCAGGTCCTGTGCCAGCTGTGCACAGGTCAAGCGGAAACTGCAGACAGCAAGAGGTACAGAGGGCATGTGAGTGTCCTGCATACTGTGCCTGTGCGGGCCTGGCCACCCTCCCTTGCTCACCACACAACATTGCAGAGGTTTTTCTACAAGAAGTAGCACCATACGTGTGGTTATTGGAAAGTGAGCAACCCCTGCTCCAGACCAAGCACTCCTCACAGAGACCCTTGACAGGCCCTTGTCAGCCTGGGCCTGGATGCTGCAAGAAACAGCAGCTGGGCCACCTGAGAGTCAGCAGGAACTCCTGACTGGAGCCAAAGCTTAAAGCTCCATTTCCAGGCAGCTCCTAACCCTACCAGAGAGCAGAGAGCACTGCCTGGTGCAGGTGGTGCCTGTACAAATCAGACTGAGACCTGAGATGACGACCTGCAGGGGGCGCCACTCATAGAGGAGGCTGTGGAATCTGCCCAGAGAACTGGGCAACAGAACTCTGTTCATGCAAGGTGTCACACCGGCTGTGATGACTTCTGGCCTTAGCTAAAACAAATTTATTTTCCAGGTAAAGCTCACTTAGCATTTGTTCGTTTAATTCAGGTTTTTCTGAGACAGGGTTTCTCTCTGTAGCTCCAGCTGTCCTGGAACTCACTCTGGAGACCAGGCTGGCCTCGAACTCAGAGATCTGCCTCTGTCTCTGCCTCCCAAGTTCGGAGGTTAAAGGCATGGGCCACCACTGGCCAGCTAGTTTAACCCCAGTCAGTGGTATCCTTGGTGGATGCACGAGTTGCAAGAAGGCTGAATCTGGGTGGTACACATACAAGTGGTACACACCGATAACCCCACATAGAGGATCTCAAGTTCAAGGCCAGCCTGAGCTACTGAGTGAGTTCCAGGACAGCCACAGCTGTAGTGTGAGACCCTGCCTCGAAATAGATAGCTACCCAAATCAACAAAGTTAAAGTGGGTCAGTGGTAGAGTTCTTGCCTGGCATCCACAAGGACCTAGAATCAAGCTCTAATACTGGAAAAAAACAAAAAAAAAAAGGGAGGGGGTTCAGGCTGCCAGTCAAAGGTGATGCCATTGAACGTTATAGATCTGCGGGTGCAGAAATGTGTGCCATGGAGGCCTGTGTGAATGGCTCTGTTGGTGGAGAGAGAAAGAGAAGGGAGAAGAAGGGAAAGGAGGGTGGAGGAGGAGAATGGGAGAGGGGGAAGGAAAGGGAAGGGGTACCAAGGGGGTTGACAGGGCACCCACAATATCTGCTGCAGGGAGCTTCTGGGGGTCCTCCTGGTCTGTCAGTGGAGAATAACGTGCAGGTAACATGGGAATGGGGACGCCCAGCCTCCAACCCCGCAGCATGGCATGTCAGTGGTCTGGGTGGGGGAGAGGTGGATGATGGGTAGTAGATGGGGAAGGAGAGAGGAAGCGGCAAGAGCAGACCCCAGAGTCCACTGCTGGCAATGGTAATTGCAGGTGGCATTCCCTGAGGGCACAGCATCATTTGGGAACTCAGTTAAAGGCGATGTGATGTGTGTCACGGTTCGCCAGGTCCTTGCGTGGTTCTGTTGGAACTCAGGACAAATGATGGGCTGAAAGGTGTCCCCTCTGGGGAATAATACTCCACACAGGCTGTGCTCACAACCCACCACAGCAGTGAGATTCCAGAAAATGCCTTCAGTCTTGGAGGAGCCTGTGAACTGCCCCCAGCTGGCCACGTTGGCACGCTAGCTGGCTTTTGGAGGGCGTGGTCACTTCCTGCTGGTGAAGAGCTTCCATATTTTAAAAATCGTTCTGAACTTTCTTCCTAAACGGGGTCTAAAAATAATAAGTGGATGGCAAATGCTTTGGATTCGTGCCAGAAAAAAACTAAATCAGTCACTGAGGGATTCAACAAATAAAGCCGGAAGTGGTCCTGCGCGTATGTAATCTCGGTGCTTGTGAGGCGGAGGCAGCAGGGACAGACTGTACTAACTGTTGCTTCCTTGGCCAATGGCCATCCAGGGTCGGTCTGAGCTTCACGGGGTCCTGTGTGTGTCTTCAGGACAAGAATACCCATGTGAGGAACCTTGGTATCAGGGGCAAAACCGAAGCTATCCTCAGACTTGTTCCGGTCCTCCCCAGCCTCTGGTGAAGATGTTTAATTGCATATGACAGGGTCTCCTGTAGCCCAGGCTGGCCTCACACTCACTATGTAGCTAAAGATGGTATTGAACTTTTGGTCCTCCTGCCTCCACCTCCCAAGTGCTGGGATGTCAGGCTTGTGTCACTTCAGCTGGTTTTATGTGGTGCCGGGGACCAAACCAAAGGTTTTGTGCGTGCTGGGCAAGTACTGTGCTAACTGAGCTATCTCCAGCCCTAGACATCAGGATCTAATGGAATTTAACATGTTGAAGACCAAAACTGAAAAGCAGGGCATAATGGCACACACCTATAATCCTAGTGCTCAGGGGTTTGAGGCCAGCCAGGCTACAAAGACACTATCTCAAAATAAAAAAGAAAGGAAAGAAAGAAGGAACGAAGGAAGGTGACACCTGGAAGAACCTTTTTGGAGAAGGATGGCCCTGAATGGATATAAGGATAGTCACAGATCTCCCAGAATTTCATACAAAATGTAATCATCCTGGGAATCCCTGGATGTTTCTAGCCCAGAGAATTTTCCAAGTCTCTGAAATCGTCAAGCCTGCCCAGTCCTGCTCCAGGCACAGACACTGTCATCGCTGTCAACTGTATCTCCTCTCAGTCACATCACCTTAGTTCATAAACAGGTGAATATGCAGCCACATTGGACCTGGTCCTCACAGTGCAGCCAAGAATTGCACCTTGGGGGAATATTCATCCCTCCCTTCCCTCCGTCCCTGATCCCATCCCTCCCTCCTGTATCCCCTCCTTCCCCTCCCTTCTCCTCTTCCTCTCTTCCCTCATTTTCCACCTTGTCCCTTCATGTCAGCGAGTGTCAATTTCTTATCTCCCCTTATCACACCAGAGCGATGGTTTGGGGAACTGCAGCAGGCAGGGAGCCTGCCACTCCACACTTCTAGATTGCTCCCGGCTGCATTTTCAGTGCCCAAGGATGGCTGTTAAAAAATCACCTGCAGGATGACAAAAGGGCTTGCTGCAGCCTTAATTCAGCATTGATCTACGTCTTTGTCCCTGTAATCACAGCCATCTATCCTGCCCAAACAGGGGAGTGGTATGGACTTATTACAATAATGGAAAAATACCCCGTCTTTCCGGCCCGACAGCCCAGGCTTCTCTGAAGCCTCTTTAAACGTTATCTATCATTCACCCAAACCAGTGTGTTGGTTTCAGAGGAAACCAGCAAGATGGGGAGCGTGGCTTTGGTGGGGGGGGCGGTTGTGGGTGAAGGATGGAAGGTTGCCATGGCAACAAAGGATTTCAGTGATGGGTATCCATGGTGATGGGCGCTGGGTTCTGAGCGGGTTTTAAATGCTTTAGTTAAAGTATGTAGCAAGCACACACAGCTGGGAACCGAGGAGGGGGAACTGGGCACTGTCTGCTCCCGAATGGGTGCAGCCCTGGGTTGTTCAAAGAAGGCAAGGTAGTAAGAGGATGGGCACACACCCTAAGCAATGAGCAGAAGCCGGGCCGCCTCTAAAGAGCGCTTTCATGCTTTGGGTCCCTTTGTATCTCCATGGCCTGCTCCACAGCGTGACACCTATGGTGGGCCTAGTCCACGCCTGCTTCTTTCCCAGCAGCCCCCTCCTCAACCACATCTGTAGAATCAAAACAAGCTTTCTTTAGAAACAGTGTTGTCAAGATGTGGCCTTATTGGAGACCTAAAGCAGGTGCTGGAGGTGGCAACACTGGGCCATCCATCTCCTTCCACACCGGCGGTTCTCACAGGATGGGCGCTAGAGAGAAATCCACCAAAGAGCAGTATTTCAGAATGTCCCAACAGAACTCGGGCAGCTTTTGGCTCACTCGGAGTTCACTTTTTCTCCTTTCATATCAGAATATTCACTGGGAACAGTAAAAACCAACAAATCAGTGACTTTAATGAGATGACGACGCAGGACGGGGTGCACGTCTATAATGCCAGAACTCAGGAGGCAGAGACAGGAGAATCACCACAAGTTGGAAGCCAGCCTGGTCTACATAGGACAGCCAGGGCTACATAGTAAGACTGGCTCCGAAAACTACATCAATAAATAACACAACTGCAGAGGTTCAGGAAACCAGACTCCCTCTATGTTATTCAGCCACCATGTAAAGACTCCCTTTTTGCCGGATGTGGTGGCGCATGCCTTTAATCCCAGCACTCGGGAGGCAGAGGCAGGTGGATTGCTGTGAGTTCGAGGCCAGCCTGGTCTACAAAGCAAGTCCAGGACAGCCAAGGCTACACAGAGAGACCCTGTCTCGAAAAGCCAAAAAAAAAAAAACAAGGTTGTCCCAGCAGCCTTTAAGAGAAGGTCTCTGGGAGACCTTGACGTCCCATCTGCATCATCTAAGACGCCTAGCCTGTTGGGGAAGCTCGCTTTCCCAGTGCTCTGAGCACAGCAGTGACCAAAGGACCCTGCTGAGGCCCCAAGTGGCCCTCTTGGGAAAACCTTGGGGCCTGTCATCTTCTGAAGGCCCAAGGTGGATGATGCCCTGTGCGAGCCATTTGTTAGTCACTTTTTCTCACTGTTGTGACAAAACTCCCACCAAGCAAATTAAAAGGGGAGCCATTTATTTTGACTCGCAGTTTGAGAGGGGAGGATCCCACAGCGGTGGCGGTGGGGGGCGGGGGTGAGGCGTGGCAGAGCTTACCGCAGCAGCAGAGTGGGAGGCGGGAAGCGGAGGCTGAGGCTCCTCCCACCTCAATGCGTCAGGAAACAGAGCTCAATTTGTCAAATTATAACAGGGTCCTAACTGCCCCACGTGGCATCAGTGTTGAGTAGGAGGCGAGGGAAGGAGTCCTCAGGAGTGAGTGAATCCCTGGTTACACGGATACGGATACGCGATGTGGTACAGTCACCAGGGAAAACCCACCCTCTCCTTCCGCTTCCAGTCTTAAGGGCCAGTCAGACCATACAAGGGCTTAGTGTTCTCCTTTTAGCAAAGAGAGAGCCTGAGCTCTAGGCATCCCTGAACACTCACGAATGCTATCTGTGGTACAGCCATATTGTCACACAATCTGTCCTTGAAGAAGTCAGGGCAGGAAATCACTCATACTCAAGCTAAGGAGAGGCCATGGAGAAAGGCTGTTTGCTGGTTCGCTCTCTAGCTTACTCAGCTAGCTTTCCTACATAGCCCAGGAGCGCTGCCTAGGAATATCATCGCCCAAAGTGGGCTGGGCCCTCCTCCATCCTTTAGCAATCAAGACAATACCTCACAGACAGGGCCGCAGGTCAGTCTTTTCTGGGCAATCCCCCAGGTGAGACTCCCTCGCCAGGTTACTATAGGCTGTGTCAAGTTGACAGGTGAAGCTAACTAGGGCAGGGCCTTAGCCATCACAGCTGTCCAGCTAGAGCTTACTACTGTTGTTTGTTCACCTTGGTTTGATTTTTACTTGCTTTCTAGTATGGTGAGCAATCAGAATTTTCCACTTATATTTGTGGGGTTGTCTTTTTGTTTGTTTGTTTGTTTTTTGTTTTCAGAAGATATCTCTTGAAATTTTTTATTACATTTATTGAGTGTGTTGCTTGTGCGTGTGCTGGAAGTCAGAGTGCAGCCTTCAGGAGCCAGTGGGTTTCAGGAATCCAACTCTGTCTTGACAGCAAGCATCTTTCCCTCCTTAGCCATCTAACGAGCCCCTGTGTCTTTACATTTTCAAAAGTAAATTGATTTAAAATAGGAAATAATATTTACCAAATAGTGTTAAGGCAGTGTATAGAAGCTACACTCAAATGCATGATTAAATATGGGACACGATGGGTTTAATGGAAAACAACTGCCGAGAGGCTGGATGAGGGATGAATTCTAATCTGAGTTCTGTCACTGCCGTGCTGTGTGCTCTTAGACAAGTTGCTTCTCCTCTCTGAGCATTCATTCTCATATCCATAAGACGGAGGGAGGGGGTTAAGTAAAACAGCTTCAACGACCTCTAAAGGACAGAACTCTAAAGGTTCACAGAGAGCCCCAAATAACTTGGAGACCTTGGCTATCACTTTTTTTTTTTTTTTTTTTTTTTTGAGACAGGTTGTCACGTGGCCTAGACTGGCCCCAGACCTGTTATATAGCTGAGGCTATTCTTGAGGCCTGACATGACAGGCATGTGCTGGCTCGATGCCACTCTTCTGTGAAGACAGCCCCAGCAGCGGCTCATGCCACTGAGCATCTGAATGTTCACAAACAGCCAACCCAGCTCAGCAGCCAAGAGCAGGCCGCATTCGGCACATCATAAAGATGCTTTAAACCAGTGCGGAGCCATCTTCCAAACTTGCAAAATTAGACTCAATTATTTTTAAAACAATGCCTCCCTCAGTTTGCAAATGAGCACAGCAGAACGCTAAGCAGGGTCCTATTTTGGATGCTAAATATATGGCCTTTTCAATCAAGACTCTAAAGCTGTCTTCACATACACACACACACACACATACACACACACATTCACACACACTCTCACACACACAATTACACACACACACATACTCACACATACACCACCACCACCACCAGCACTGCCACCATCGCCCCTGCTGTTGCACCACCCCCTGGCTGTTTATTAATAAGCCTGCCATTTCCTGGGTTTAAATTAGCCCCAAACATCAAACTGGGGGCACAGAGCAGCTGCTGGTGTTTGCTCTGTGGGAGCTGTTTGTCTGATCTTATTCCAGATCAAAGGACTATTTCCCATTTTCTCAGGACATGTGGGCAGATTCTCCTCGGCACTCTGGAGTTTAGCTGATGTGAGATCACTGTCTCTCACACCTGAGTTCCCTGGCTCATCAAGAAACACATATTAAAACCACAAGAGGGACCTGAAGAGATGGCTCAGCAGTTAAGAGCACAGACTAAACTAGTAGAGGACCCCAGTTTGGCTCCCAGCACCCACGTCGGGGGCTCACAACCACCTGTCACTCCAACTCCAGGAGATCCAATGCCCTCTTCTGGCTTCCAAAGGTACCTGGATTCATATGCACATACATACATACATACATACATACATACATACATACATACATATACACATACATGCACACATACATACACACACACAAATCCTTAAAAAGAAAGAAAAATTCAAGCCATTTGTGGTGGTGCACATCTTTTAATCTCAGCACTTGGGAGACAGAGGCAGGTGGATCTCTGTGAGTTCGAGGCCAGTCTGGTCTACAAAGCGAGTCCAGGACAGCCAAGGCTACATAGAGAAACCCTGTCTCAAAAAACAAACAAACAAACAAACAAACAAAGAGGTTCGTCTAGGAAGGTGTCAGTGAGCATGTGTCAGGGGAACAAGGGCTCTGAAGCCCCCTGTGATGAGTCTGGACTGAGCCCCAGCCATGCCAGGCACCAGCTGCTCCTTGTTCTAGGGTACCACAGAGCCTGATGCTTTGCCTGAACCTGACAGGAAATAAGCCTAAGGGTATCTGAGGAAGGGTATTTAGGCACAGGGAACAGACTGAGCAAAGACCCTGAGGGTGGAGCATGCCTGGTCTGATTAAGGAAGGTAAGAAGTCCCATGTGACTGAAGAACATCAAGGGACATTCAGAAGGAGGTAAGGACAGAGGGTGGCCAAGGGAGTTTGACAGCCGAGGGGGGGATGGGAGTCACAGAAGAATTCTGAATAGAAGGACCCAGTATCCCTTAGGGCTGCTAGGCTTAGAGGCCCATGGGGTGGATGGTGATAAGAAGGGCAGGAGCAGGCAAGAGACTGGCAATAGTCTGAGCACAGAGTGGAGGTGGCTGGGCAGCTGGAGGCAGCTCTGGATGTAGTCAGAATTAGCTGAATCCAGATGGGACCAAGTTCAAATCCTAGTACGTTCCTGATCTTGGGCACATCACAGACCCTCCCTGAGACTGTTTCCCTTGGGGCTATTGTGTGTCAAAGCTTTCTTCAACCTCCTGTGTCCATCTCCTGTGGCTTCACAGAGCTAAAGAGAAATGGGTCCAATCAGAGATGGACTCTGAGGAGTTCATGGAAGACCTCTGAGGAAGACCATGGAAGCAGGGTGGGTCATAGCCCAGGACCATCCTTGATCTAACTTTGGCCTTCCCTCTGATGTCCAGTCTCAGCCTTTCTCTTTGCTTCTCCAATTCCTCATCCCCCTCTATTAACTGCAGTCTCTGGTTCCTTGAAAAGGATTCAGATTGCCCCAGGGCCTTTGAACATACCAATCATGTGAGATAGGGAGACAGACAGACAGACAGACAGACAGACAGACAGACAGATGGGTGGGTCAATAAGATAGGATAGGTGATTATGTCCTGCATTCCCTAATGGCTTTTAGCTGAAGTCCAAGGAGCTTTCATGGCATAAGTGTGGCTGCCAGGACAGCCTGGGACAGGCTGGACACTTTGCTTCCTAACAGCCTATTCCACACCTAAACCCATCATCAGTCCCATCCACTGTTCCTCCACGCCACCCCCAGTGATCCAGGGCAAACACCAATCAGACCCAGCAAGTCACTTAAAACAGCAAACATCACTGGGCTGTGGTGTCCCACACCTTTAATTCCAGCACTTGGGAGGCAGAGGCAAGTGGATCTCTGTGAGTTTGAGGCCAGCCTGGTCTACAAAGTGAGTCCAGGATCAGCCAAGGCTACACAGAGAAACCCTGTCTCGAAAAACCAAAAAAACAAAAACAAACAAACAAAAAACAGCAGATATGATGAGTTAGGCTACAGCTGGAGACCAAATTGGTGCCCATGGCCTGTGCTGTAGCAGAGGGCTGTGTTGATGTCCCTGATCTGGGCTGCCACCAATGTTCATGCTGAGGTCCATGGCACATGCTGAGACTGGAGAGCATGTTGCTGTCCATGGTCTAGACTACCACCAGAGACCATACTGAGGTCCATGGCAATGCTGACACTGGAGACCATGTGGATGTCCGTGGTCCATGTTCCCACTGACTGTAAAGGGCAAGTAAGTGATTTTTGCAGTGGTATTGATGACTGCAGAATCACAGTTGAGAAATAGGGACATAGAAGGCTTCCGTGACAACCCCTCCACCCCCTGCCCCACCCCCCAAAAACCCCCAGCTTAGACAGAAAGCCATGGAAGAGAACTCTTAAAAATTGTGATAAGGATACTGAAGTGTAGCTCTCCACAACTGATGGCTTCTGGCAAGGGTGCAGGTGAGGATGAACTCTGTTTTCTTTAAGGGGCTGGCTACCAGAAGTTTGAACATGCTCTAGTGAATAGATGGGCAACAGAAATTGAATTTGGTTTTTCTTCTTCCTCTCCTCCTCCTCTTTTTCTTTTGGGGGGTAGAGGAGTGTTAATGGGTAGAGGGCAGACCTAGGAGGACTGGGAAGTAAGTGTGAGTGCATGATGTGAAATTCCCAAATTTTATATATATATATCTATATGCATGTGACTTCCACATGTCACAGAGAGAGAGAGAGAGAGAGAGAGAGAGAGAGAGAGAGAGAGAGAGA
>OU015754.1:28253113-28309185 GCA_907169655.1 Acomys percivali | reverse complement strand
AGAGAGAGAGAGAGAGAGAGAGAGAGAGAGAGAGAGAGAGAGAGAGAGAGAGAGAGAGAAGACAGGATTTCATATAGGCCAGGTCATATGATCCTCTTGCCTCAACTTCTGGAGTTGGCAGGCATGTTCGACCATGTCTAGCAAAAATACAATGTTTCTTTGTTTTATTGCATAATTTTGCCTTTGTTTGTGTGCTTAAGTGTGTGTGCGTGCGTGCGTGCATGCATGCGTGTGTGTGTGTGTGTGTGTGTACGTGTGTGTGTGTACGTGTGTGTGTGTGTGTGTGTGTGTGTGTGTGTGTGTGTGTATCATGTGGACAACTTTCCAGGGAATTCTCTCCCTCCACCACGTGGGCTCAAACTCAGGTCATCCTGTTTGGCAGCAAGCAACTTTACCTGCTGATTCATCTGGCAGGGCCAGAGAATCATTTTCAAAATTAAGTTTCTGTTAGAAATGCTGGGAGCCTGTGCTTGATGCTTTCTGTCTTTCATACATGTTTTCTGTCCCATCCATTTAGCTCTTTCTTACTGGATGGATAAGTGGATGATTAATAATCTGGGGAGAAAGCCGTTGGCACCATTTACATGCCAGCTGCTATTATACAAAATTGTTATTCAGATTATGCAAACATTCTCCTCTCAGTGGGGAGAACTTGCTCCAAAGGAGGTGGGGAAGACCATGGAGGAGGAAGGAGAGACCTCAAAAAACACAGGCAGAGGGTCCTAAACCCCTGGAGCAGGCAGGGGCGCCACTTCCTACTTGAAGTTGCTTCAGCAACCCCCACAGCACAGCCCTGAGGAGGCAGAAACAGCCAGCCTAGCCTACTGGGCATGCTCCAGGCCCAAGAGAGACCCTGTCTCAAAAACCAAGGTGGGCAGCTCCTGAGAAATAATACCTGAGGTGCATGCATGTGTGCATTGCACACGTACACACTCCCATACACACTGACAGACACGCATACACTCACTCCCATACACACTGACAGACACACACACACTCACTCCCATATACACTGACACAGACACACACACTCACTCCCATATACACTGACAGACACACACACACACTCACTCACATACACACTGACAGACACACACACACACACTCACATCCACACTGACAGACACACACACACTCACTCACATACACACCGACACACACAAACTCATATACACTGACAGACACATACACAATTTTTAATACAAATGCAGGCTCAGGCTGTGGGAATGAAACCAGTAGACAGAGTTGCCTCTGGCAGAAAGTGAGCCACTTAGCCCTCTTCTCTCAGGGTCTGGGCTCCTCATCCGAAAAAAAGGAATTAAAGTTGGGCATGGTGGTACAAGCCTGTCATCCTAGAACTGGAGAGAATAGGATAACAGAACATCAGGAGAGCAGAGTGGCCTGGGCTACCTAATGGAGTCTGTGAAAGAAGGAGGAGGAGGGGGAGGAGGAGGAGGAGGAAGAGGGGGAGGAGGAGGAGGAGGAGGAGGAGGAGAAGGAAGAAGAGGAGCATTTTCATGTTTTGTTTGTTGTTTGTGTTTTGGGTGTTTTTTGTTTGTTTGTTTGTTTTTGAGAAAGGGTTTCTCTGTGTGCCCTGGCTGTCCTGGGGTTCACTCTGTAGTCCAGGCAAGCCTTGAACTCAAAGAGATCTGCCTGCATCTGTCTCCCAAGTGTGGGGTTAAAGGAGTGTGCCACCACCCAGCTGGCATTTTCATGTGTTTGAGTGTTTTACCTGCATGTATGTATGTGCACTGTGTGCATGCAGTGCAGAGGAGGAGAGAAAGGCCAGAAAGGGGCCAGGAGAACACTGTATCCCCTGGACCTAAAGATACAGATATGTTAGGAACCAAATCCTGGTCCCCTGCAGGAGCAACAAATGCTCTTACTTTCTGAGCCATCCCTCCAGACATCATGTCTGGGCTGCAAACCTGGTCAAAAGCCCATGACTCGGAGCAGGGGTGTGGGTGGGGGCGGGGCATCATTAGCACTAGGACAATAATATCCTACGTCAATCTGCTCATGGGATGCATTACAAGGACATAGTGTCACCAAACATAGGGCACATCCCACCCTTCAGGGTACAACCCCAAGCATGGAGTCATAGAACTTTATGCCAATAGCTGCTCCATGCTCTCCTAATGCTCAGGGCATGGGAGCGGGTGGTGGGGGGTGTTGTCACGCAGCAGCACCAAGAAAGAAGGTTCCCAGGCTGCCACGCAGAACCCAGTTCAGTGTGACGAGAGCAACAGCGGAAGCTCTATGAATGAAGCCGAACATGACTTTCTTCGAGCCTAGAAATCTGTCAGGACACAGACACCCGCAGCTCCTGAGACTAATTTCAGCCTCTTCCTCTTTCCGTTGCCATCTCTTCCCATGGTTACAAGGATCTGGCAAGTGCTTTGGGGTTCCACACGCTGGGGTGACAGTCGTGATGTCTAAGAATAGCTGCAGCTGCTTCCCAAGCGTCTGTGAAGTTGTTTGCCTTGAGTTTTCTTATTTTTTTTTATTTTTTATTTTTTATTTTTTTTCAGACCCTGTCTTTGGATCCCTGTCTGCTCAATAGCCTGGCCAGCCACTTGGTAGGCTGATGATGCTAAGCAGGCTTCAGATCTGAGGGCCAGCAAGATGGCTCCGAAGCTACAGGAGCTTGCCACCAAGCTTGATGACCTGAGTTTGATCCTCAAGATTCCCGTAGCATGTGTGGTGTGGTGACACACACCTTTAACCCCAGCACTTGGGAGACAGAGGCAGGAGGATTGATATGAATTCAAAGCAAGCCTGGTAGTAAGTCCAGGACAGCCAAGGCTACACAGAGAAACCCCGTCTCAAAAAATGGAAACAAAAAAAAAAAAAAAACAAAACAAAAAACGATTCACATGGCAGAAGAGAACTGAGTCCCAGAAATTGTCCTCTGACCACCACATGCATGTGATGGCACACATGTGCTCCCTGCCCACACACACACTCACACTGTGGTGGTTTGAATAGGTTTGGCCCCCATAGACTCGTGTGTTTGAATGCTTGGCCCACAGGGAGTGGTGGCACTTTTGGGAGTGGCCTTGTTGGAGGAAGTATGTTGCGTGGAAGCGGGCTTTAGGTTCTCTCAGATATAAACTCAAGCTATGCCAACTGTGACAGTCTCCTCAAGAGGCAGAACCCTTAGTTCCTTCTCCAGCACCATGTCTGCCTGTGTGCCTCTGTGCTTCTCACCATGGCAATAATGGACTAAACCTCTAGAAATGTAAGGCAACCCCAATGAAATGTTTCCCTTTGTAAGAGTTGCCTTGGTCATGGTGTCTCTTCACAGCAATGAAACCCTGACTAATCCCAGCATCTGGGGAGTGGAGGCAGGAGTCCAAGGTCATCCTCAGATACTTAGTGAGTTTGAGGCCAGCCCAAAGTTAGAAAGAAAAGTAAGGGAGGGAGGGAAGGAAGGAAGGAAGGCAGGCAGGTAGACAGATCTGATCAAAAGGGGGCAGAAGTGGGTCCTGAGACTGTGTTGGCCACAGTCCAGAAGAGATTGGCTGTTCTTTAGATGGGTGGGTCCAATAACCCTCCACCCAAGACCATCACCCTCTCTGCTGGCTCTGCTTTGGGAACCTGAGCCCTGTGGATCACAGCAGACTGTAGCCCCTGCAGATCTCAAGGCCCTCTGACCACAGCGCCTATGTCCCTTGGCCTTCTTGACTTGCCAGGGGGGTAGGACAATGCAGCTAGAGTTAGGAATGGAAAAAGGAACCCATGGGTACTTCTTTCTCCCTTCCCTGCCACCCCTTCTAACCCTGAAGCTCCGGCTGGGGGTATCTTCCCTGGCCAGGAACCTCCCGCTCCAACCACATGACAGAATCTACAGCCATATCTTCATGACTGCGTTGTGCCTCTCGAAGGCAGGGAAGACTAGCCTGTCTTGGGATGCAATCTGTGCCGAGTAGAAGATCTAAACCCCAAACAAATTATTTTCAGTCTAGTTATTATAGGCT
The DNA here is from genome assembly GCA_907169655.1 of Acomys percivali. Taxonomy (NCBI): domain Eukaryota; kingdom Metazoa; phylum Chordata; class Mammalia; order Rodentia; family Muridae; genus Acomys; species Acomys percivali. Next base: position 28,305,205 of record OU015754.1, on the reverse strand, counting down.
TCAGTATAAAGCTGTTCCTGATATCATGGCAGCACACGTCTTTAATTCCAGCACTGGGGAGGCATAGGCAGGCAGATCTCTGAGTTCAAGGCCAGCCTGGTCTACAGAGCAGGCTGTAGGCCTGCTGTAGGCCAGGCTGGCCTCAAACTCACAGAGATCCACCTGCCTCTGCCTCCCTAAATGCTTGGACTAAAGGTGTGTGCCACCACACCTGGCTTCACTAGCTATATTCTTAAATTTAAAAGAAATGAAATATTTCTGGGGTTGCAGTGACATTTCAATCTAGTGTACACTGTGTGGTCAGATTGAGATAGGCAGAATATCCATCATATTAAACAGTTATCATTTCTTCACGTTAAGGAGCACTCAAAATCCTCACAATTAGCTGTTCTGAAATACACAATTAATTGCTGTCAACCGTAATCATCCCCCTGTGCTACAGAACATTAGGTTTTATTGCTTCCATCAAACCGCACCCCTGAGCTCATTCATCATCCATTCCCCGTCCTCTCCAGTATGCATACGTCTGATCCTGATGGCATTTGGGGTTCTAAATAGCTGGGTCCTCACATGACATAAACAACGAGCTGTGGTAACTGTGATTTGACACAATTGGGAGGGGGGAACCTTACCTGAAGAAGTGCCTCCATCAGTCTGGACGATGGGCAGACTGGACTACAAGAGGGCCCAGTCCACTGGGCTATCCCTAGGCAGGTGGGTCTGGGCAAGGCAGAGGTTGTAAAACTGTAAACAGTGTTCTTAGAGTTCCTTTTTTTTTTTTTTTTTTTTTTTTTTTACAGTTCCTATTTTCAAGCTTCTAGAATTCCTGCCTTGTTTCTCTTGATGATGCAAATCGTCTGCGAAACAAACCCTTTCCCTTGCAAGCTGTTTTCAGTCAAGGTGCGCGCCACAGCAAGAGATAAGCAAACTAGGACAACTATTAGCCCTAAAATTCTAGCTCATTATTGTGCAAGCTCAGTCTTTGGAACCTGAACCAGTTGAGGGAGGGGTGTCGGCAGTGAAAGCTTTCAGGACCAAGGTCCTCAGACTATGGAAGAATATGATGGAGAATTTGGTCCTTCAAGCAGAATAGTAGCCATCTTCTTTAGGTCAGCTTGTGCCTGCTTGCAAGTCCTTCATGTGTGACTTATGGACTGTTGACCCTCCCTCACAGGGAATGTGTGAGGAGGGGCCATGTCTCTCTAGCCTTCTGTAGGCAGTTCCTCCCTTACTGGAAATGGCCTTAGGGCCTCAGCAGCTGGTAGGGTATTAAAGGCTGGGAGGAGTTAACTGATTGGGGCCCCATCTCTGCAGCCATTGAGAGCCACCATCCATGCTGGGTGTAGACTTTAGAGTGTTACCCACACTCTGTAAGGTACCCAGTAAATTCATTTGTTGCCCAGAGTGAACTCTGGTGAACTTGTACTCTGGTTTGCCATTGGGACCTTAAGAGACAGGGACAGCTGTTGCTTGTGTCTCCAGTGGGAAAGAACTGCATTCATCTTCCCATTCTGGAGAGGCACGGCACTGGTAGGCTTTCTATAAGGACAACATCACCGGGGCCCACCATGTACAGCCCAGGATCTCAGGAGGATGTGAGAGGCATAGAGAGGCCAGCAGTGCCCTGCATTGAGCCAGTCTCCCGGCTCCTCTTCCTTCCTCACCCCATAGCACCTTTAGTGTACGTGCACGTGCGATGTGCGTGTCAGGGGGAGCTACTTCTAGCTCCCAGGTGGCTTTGGTTACTGTCTGTCTGGCATGGCTTAGAGTCTGGCATTAAAAAGGCATTCTGTGTTTTCTGGAGAACCAAGTTAACTGGCTGGATCCAATAATCTTCATGATATGCCTGGGCTGGACCCTAAGGGTCATAGCACTTTACAGTGTAAGTACCCCAATGCCTTTCCCTCCCACCCTGTGTGTGTGGTCATGAAATGCTTTCTTTCTGTCCAATACATGTGGTAGTCGGAGGAACATGACTAGAGCTGGAGGTCATGGCTCTGCTGTGGAAACCCTCTCTGGAATTCCCCCACAGAGAGGTCCAGGTGGGCTCAGTGCTAACATGCACACCTAGTACAAGTGAGGCCCCAGGATCTGCCCTCCAAGGTTACAAAATAAAGACAGCACCCTTGCTTGGACATGGCTCGTATGGGGGAGCACCAAAGTCCCCAAGTGCAGTATTGTCCCTTGACATGCAACACCCGAACACCACTCTATCCTTTTTCCTTGTCATCCCCACAGTGGTCACATGCAGTTTTGGGTTCCTGGAAGCCACAAAGGGACCCTCAGGTGTGAAGCCACTTACTCTGCATTGCACAGGCCTTCGAGCAGAACCTGCCGCCTGAGGCACTCCTGTGTGAGAGCCCAACTGAGCTGCTGTGCTACTACATCTCACCACTTCTCCCCCAGATATGACAACAGAGCAAACGACAAACACCACAATACAAGAAAATGGTTTTATTCTAATTTTTAGTTCCAGACAGCTCACAAATACACTGCCTCTGATGGTACGTGGAGTATATGCAGATATACTCTGATGACTTCAGCTAAGAAAGCAGCTGACACTCATGACACAAGTGGGGAGGCGACAACCTCTGAGGTTTCTCTACATGAACTATTCTGTTAATGTCACTTTTTAAAAAAACCGCAGACTACACGATATGCGTGGGCAGAAAGCCAGCTGAGTGCGTCTCCTGACACTAAAGTGTAATAAACAGCAAACAGCCAACATTTACATGATTCACACCAAAATGATGACACCCAAAAACATGTTCCTTTTAAAGGACAGATTTATCAATAAAATATTATATTTCTTTAATACTCTGCCTGATGCTTCATACGCCATGGGGAAGTTAAATGTAAGTCTCATCAGCTTCAGGGAGGGGCCTTTCCCATTAGCTTTTATTAATAAGAGTCACGATTAGGTCATAAATAAACAGGCAAATTATTAATCCCATGATTGAGGTTTAGGAGGAGTTGTCAAAATTAGTTTGATGCCCAGCCAAACTGCAAGCTGCTAGTGATGCAGATGCAATAAACTCTACTCAGGAGCTTATCTTCCCAAGGGGGGAAAGAGTCAACAAAATGGCAGGCTAGCACAGACCCTAAGAAAGGCATCTGAAACCAGGGTGACTGTGCTATCCGACAAGGGCCAGGAGCAGACCCCGCGCCTCTGCCTGCAGTCTGTTTCCCTCTCAAGGGCACCTTCCTCAGTCCCAGCGCAGGAAAACCAAGCTTATGCTCTTAAACTCCCAGAAAAACCCCTAGAAATAAAGCTGATCACCTCTGAGCTGTTCAAGGCCACCGTTTTCTGACCCCAACCTTGCAGTTAGAAAGGCACCTACCGCAATGGCAGAGGCAACCTGGGGCATCAAGAGGGCTGCACAGCCATGTGACCAGCCATTGAGACTCTGAAGTGTAGCTTTCTAGAAACATGTGCTAGGCAACTTCTCCCCCCAAATACAAAATTCTATGCTTCTAACTTAAAAGGCTCAGCAGTGAGGGGACTGTGTGTGCATGTGTCATGTCCAGCCTGCTCAGTGCTGTGCCCAGTGCCGAGTGCCCAGGAAGCTGATGTTCGCACACTGGCTGCTCTGGCCTTGTGCCCTCCGACTTGCTCATGAACCACCTGTGCAACTTTCATTTCCACTCTTTCAAATCCACACCACCAAACACTGCCCCTACCTCCAATACACCGAGTACCCTCTCCTGAGACCATGTAACCACCTTCCACCACTTCTGACAGATCTGTGAGACCTAGGGACTCTTAGGAACCTATTTCCCTATTGGGGAGACAGTTGGCTGGCTTCAGGGAGGGGGATCGGAAGGAAAGCACTTGCTGTACTGAACACAGCAGGCCAAGAGCAGGCCTTTCTGCTCCCGGCTCTTGAGCTGCAGGCAGAAATGCTAACTCAGGAGAGCAGCTGGTCAGGAACCTGTGTGTGCTGGTGAGAGACTTTGTCCCCAAATTCCAGAGTCTGGACATTACCACCAACCCTAACATGGCTCTTTGTGACAATGTGCTAAGAAGAGGATTTGGGACCCTGGCTGTGAACACTGTTCATTACAGGCTGGCCGAGAAGACTGTAGTCTCCACATTCCTGATAAGGAAACACCGCCGGGCCATGCTGTGCTCTGAGCAACTCTGAGTTCAGTGGAGAAGGGGTAAGAATCAACACACAAGCTCTAAGAAAATGGTGGCCTCTGTTCTCCCCAGCTACCTCAGGCTGCCAGGGAGTAGGAGGCCTCAGAAAGGAGCAACTGCAGGGCAAGGTCCAGTCCTTCCTTTCAGGAACTAAAGCGGGATGCCGTTGTTTGGTCATGAGCATCAATCCAGAAGCTCTCGCTGAAACACACTCTCAAGGATCAACATGAGGGCTGAGGGGCGTCTCTGGAGAAGGCACTTACGGCAGAACATTAGCAAATCTTGTTGCTTGGTTAGAGAAGTGGCTAACCGGACCTGACAGGAAGCCTGGCCAGGACTGCTGCTCTTCACACTCAGCCAAGGCCCAGGGAGCATCTCACCTTCACCCACCTATAGTGCTGCAGGAATGAGCTTCCATGTGCCCTCAACACACCCACCCTACCACACCAGGTCTTCAGGTAAGGATGGTGCAGCACACGTGCTGTGACAGAAAAATTGGCTCAGAAGCTTTCTAGAAGGCCTGCTGTACATTTCTCATCTGACACACAGTTTACACCAGCTATTAAAAGCAGCCTGAGCTCTTGCTAGCTACAACCACTTGCTTGCATGGCACAGGTTGGGGCTGTCTGGTAGCCCCAGAGAATGGCACCTCCACCTCAGGCTGGGCTTGATTCCCTCACAGGCACCCACAGAAGTCACGGCTATTTCATGCCTAAGTCTGAATAAGGCCTGGCTACCTCTGCCTTTGCATCCTGGAGAACACATCTCAACCACCTGCTGGTGAGACACCTAGGAGAAGAGACCCAGAAGATGCCACATTAAGACAGAAGCCCAGTGTCTCAGCCATGTTAGCAAGTTCCCAAGTGACTCTCACAGGAGAATGGGGCTCATGGGACCCAGATCAGACTGAAGAATGAGGGTGGGGTGGCATCAGTCAGGAACAAGTGAGGACCAAATACCTCTTACCCAGGGGTCTTACTAATAGAAGACGGTGACTCCAGTGCAAAGACAACATGGTCACTTTTCCCAGAACAGCTTCTCTGTCCACACCTGAAGTCAAGGGGTCATCTCCAGAGGAAAGACATGCCAATTCCCACAGCCTTCCAGCCATGACTTTTTATCCCGTGACCCTCTCATGCACTGGCTGAACGATCGTTTCACTAAAGAAGCCACCAAAGTGAACTGTCTTGATGGGGTCAGTCTGTGTTGAATGTTCCCAGTATGCATCTGCAGGGAGCACAAAGAATTCCCAATGCCATGGTGTTGACAGACGGGACATTAAGGGATGGCTGGGCCTTGAGGGTGCAGTGAACTCATGCTGTTGTCATGACTTGCTGTAGAAGTGAGGCCTGCCTTTGTGCTCTCCCATGCAGTGTGGCACAGCCAGAAGACCCTCACCAGGTGCAACCCTATAGCCTGGCCTCCCCATCCTGGAACTAAACGGTGAGTCTCTGTGGTGATGAGTGACCTTAAGCAACCACTGGCCAGTGCACTAGGAGCCCAGTGCAGTGCAGCAAGAAGAGCAGTGCTTTACAAACTGCTGGCTCTTCGGGGACGCTGCTCCTAAATCTCCCCAAATCTTTTCTTCTTAAGAGGGGCCCACAATTCCCAGAAGAGAGAGGAAGAAAAAAAATCAGATCTGTTAAGGTCATAAAAAGAAACAAACAAAATCCTGCCCATAACTAGAATTTGAGTCCCATAATGTGTAAAATACAGAGCACAATTTAGCTGCTTCCACAACTCAAAACCAATTCTATGAAAATAGCACTGTCGACAACGTAGAGCGTTTTCTCCTTAGCCAAGGAAAGAAGGTGCTGATTAGACACGCGCTCTTCAAATGGTTCCAAACTTCGCTTTTCAAAAGGCAGTCAGTCAACCCCGGCAAGCTTCTGAACGCGTGGGTCTTGGAAACTTTCTGTCTATTCTTGGCATTTTTAGGGAAGGGGTGAACGTTCGCATCTGAGGAAGAAAGAAGTTGCAACTCTCAGGGAACACACATCTAAAAGCAGGCAAGCCTTACATTCTCTTCGGGGGATGCTGAGCACTGAAACTAGCGCATCTCACACACACAAACACACCCTGGACAAATGCTCTCTGCTGAGCTACATTGTCACTGAGACATTTCAACATGTGATACCATATTGTGTGTTTCTAACTTAGCACAAATGCCTGCATCATGTATGTGGGTCTACCATGCAACTGCCAGGAGGCACCTCCCAGAGAAATGAACCCAATCAAAAGCCAGGTGAGCCCAGGACCCCATGCCCTCAGAGTCACCCCTGCTCCTCATGCCAAGAGATGCCAGGCATACACCACCCAAGTCCCACGCAGAACAGTGATGGCTGCACTTCATCCCTGTCAACTGCTCTAAGTGCCAGCCCCACCCCCATGCACAGTTAGCTGATCTGATTTTAATGCTCACTGAACTGGAAACCAAACCCAGCCTGGAGAGGGACAAGAGAAGAAAAAAGAAGCTGGTTTGCAAACCTCAATCACAGTACATCTTGCTCTGGGATACACAAATCATATGCCTGTCTAGACAAGCTGCGAGTCACAGTCCCACAGAAAGCCCTGGTGTTTAAATACGTACGTGCTGCCTCCGTGGGGCTCATCTGAAACTCCTCTGCTGCTGCATGAGGCCCACATTCTCGTAGACCCGAGCGCTGTCCTCCCTCATTCTGCAGACAGAAGAAGAAGGAAGACACTTACCTGAATTGCCATGCCCCATCTGGCCCAGCTATGACAGGACCCCCTTCCCACTCAGGAGCGGGTCTCAAAATGAACATCAGACACATATCATTACAAAGTTGGAAAGGCAGCAGGGGTGTCAGTCCTGTGCCTTCTGGAGTGTGGGTAGGGGGAAGATGGCTTGGAGGGCAATGAAGGAGTTGGGTCATGTGCACACAGACAGGACCGATGGCCATTTCCAGCAGAGGTATAAGGACAGGTGAGGGCCCCAGTCACCTTCAGAGCCTGGGATGAAGAAGTAAAGCAATCAAGGGAGGGCCCAGCCTCCTCCTGTTAAGTGTATTAGGAGCCAGTCATGGTGGCATACACCTGTAATCCCAGCACTCATGTAGGCAGAGGCAGGCAGACTTCCGTGAGTGCGAGGCCAGCCTGGTCTACAAAGAAACCCTGTCTTAAAACACAAACTATCAGAAGCATATCAGAATCATGTGTGTGCACCAGAATGGGAGTCCTGAACAGCCCCAGGGCCCTGGATATGAGAACAACACGAAGGGCATGGCAGAGTAGTCTGTCATCACAAGTGAGCTTTGTTGGAAGGGTACACACCCAGCAGTGTGAGAGAAGAGTGCTGGCTCCCCAGCAAGTTACTACAGTTAGTAACTTACAACAGGAGCGTGCCCAGTCTGTCTACTGGGGCAGAGGGAAGCCAGAGGAGGGAAGGTGACTCGGGAGAACACCCCTGCCACACGATTTCATTTCCGTGTTTAACAGGAAGAGAGTGTAAACACAGGCCTCTAGCTGCTCTCAGAGCTGCATAGAGAGAGCCAATACTAAAGTCAGCAGGGCTTTAAAAGCCCACAGTGGAAGCAAATAAGTGGGATTCCAGGGGAAAGAAAAGGTAAATGTTATGGCAGTCAGTGAACCTTGTGGTATAGACAGCACAGGTGCTAGCCACATGACCGACTAACAAATGTTGCCCTGTGTGTTTTTCTTTAAACCAGGAGCTGGCAAAGCCCTCTGGAAAGAACCAGCATGTGACAACTCCATAGGCCAGCTAGTCCCTCTGTGTGTTACACTTTCAGGTTTTCCTTCCCCAGGCCATAGTGCATGAGGGGCAGAGGGGTATGGTGTGACATCGAGGATTAGGGGGAGATAGGAGGAGCACAGTGAAGGAGAGAGGTCACAGTACACTTTAGTCCTAACCTGGCCAAATGGCCCTGGAAACTGTCGTTTAAAGTGCAGGGATGTGCAATGTGGGTTCCCCTGGAATGTGAATGTGGGTTCTACTGGAGTCCTGCCTCTCTTGGGAGTCTTCAGTGGCAGGCTACAGAGAACCAGCACAGAGGACACTTTGCCTTCAAGAAAGTTGTAAGCATCAGCCCACAGCTCCAGGTTCAAGACTGCCTAACAGACACAGAGGACGATCTGTAGACTACACATACTAAATACTAAATTCCTACACCTAAGGCCTTCAGAGCTGCTGGATTCAAGTGAACCCTTGCAGTATTTGGCGTCAGAGAAAAAATAGTGAAAATCAGAAACTAACTTCCTTTTTTCATCCAAAGTTCAGTCCTATTTGAAGTCTGACTGACAGAGCATGGGTCCTTCCAAGCTCTGCTTCTCAGTTGTCTCTAGTTAACTCACATGCGGAAAATGTCACATAGCTTCCTGTCACAGATATACTATTAAAGTGCTTTCCAAATTCCCAAACTGTCAAGACGACATCATTCGGAACGCCTCTGGTGCAAAATCTTTCCTGAGATCCAAACGTTTCCCTAAGAGGAATTCTCCAAATTGCAAGGTCAGAGGTCACCATGCTCTTAAGGCTCTGGCTGCAGTTGTGGGGCAAGCTGTGTCCTGCAAAGCTGAACTGTGCCACAGCTGCTCCTTGAAAATAAATCATCCTCACTAGCACTGGACGCCGTCCTTCAGGCTTCACTTGGTGTTCAGGAAGAGCGTTAAGCTTCCCCTTGTGTTTGCTGGAAAAGGATCCTCTCCGGCATGTCCCTAAGCAGCCTGTTGCTTCTTGTTTGTTAGTTTGGTTTGGTTTTTTGGTTTTTTCAAGACAGGGTTTCCTTGTGTGTTCCTGGCTGTCCTGGACTCACTTTGTAGACTAGGCTGGCCTCGAACTCACAGAGATCCACCTGCCTCTGCTCCCTGAGTGCTGGGATTACAGTTGTGGGCCACTATGCCCGGTGCCTGTGGTTTCTTCTGCAGCATATTCACAACTGCCTTCCCATTCTCCACTGTCTCTTTGGAGTTGTTTTTTTTTTTTTTTTTTTTTAAATAAGAGCTTCTTTTTAAAAAGCAAAGCTAGGCCTGTGGGCTCTGGCTTTCTGACCCTTGGTTTAAAAACCCTGACTGCATGAAGACTGGCAGATCATAATCATGTCCACACACGAATAGAAAATTTACTTATTCTTATTTGTCAAAGAGTCACAACACATTGTAAGGGACAGCACTTTTCACTGAAAAAAATGCCCCCCAAAAAGGAAAATGAGATTCCTCTCCCCACCCCACCCCGAGCCCTGGCCTGACAGGCTTAGGGCCCAATGGGATCCTGGTGTGCCTACTCGTCAGGGGCCATGAAACTCTTTTTAGACATAGTCCATAGGGAACCCCCATGTACTGTCAGTGCAGCAAGCCAGTATGACAGGGGAAGGACTGCAAACAGCTGCTGTTAAGCTTCTACCAGCACTAGTGCTGCATGACTACTTACTCGGCACAGGACGGTGTTGGGGTGCATGGTGGCAGGGGGCTCTGGTCACCACTTACTTACTCAGTACAGGGTGGTGTTGGGGTGCAGGGTGGCAGAGGGCTCTGGTCCCCGCTCGGCTGGTCCACCAGGGAATACTTGATATTGGTATATTCATGTCCTTTCCTTTTGCTTTTCTGAGAATCAGAAAAATGTACAGGTCAGGAGGACAAAAACAAAAAGCTACTTTATCAAAGGAAAAGAGAGAGACAGATGGAAAGGCCAGACTCTTACGAACACTAACATGCTGCCCAAACCGTCAGGAGCTCGCTGCCTCCTCCTCGGCCCAGCATCTGGGGGAATGCAGATCCCCCAGAGCTGGAGGAATGCAGGAAGTGCCCACTGAACTAGGCTAAAGGCCTTGTCCGAAGCACAGGGTCCTTACTGCTTTTGTGCAGAGCTCTCATCACTGCATGTGTGTGCCCGCTGTTCAGTAGACAATAGGAAAGGAGTTCTAGAAGGATTTACTCCAAGTAGAAATGCACGTGGGGATGGAAGGCACAACAATGCACTGTATTTATTTAGCAGTATTGGAGGGGGCACCCAGAGCCCTTGCACATGGCTGGACATGTGCTTGCCACTGAGATACCCCCAACCCTACAACATACACCCTAAATACACATCAGAAAAGACCACAGCACCTTAAAATATTATTTTGAGGCTGGGCGGTGGTGGCACACGCCTTAATCCCAGAGCTAGAGGCCAGTCTGGTCTACAGAGTGAGTTCCAAGACAGTTAAGGCTCTACAGAGAAATCCTATCTCAAAAAACCAAACACCAAAAACAAAACAAAACAAAATTTATTTTGATCTAATGAAATAGTGAGGCAAGGAAACCAAAGAAACTCAACAGGAATGCAATCTCATCTCATGACATATTTGCTGACATATGCCACCCATGTGCAGAGAGCAGCAGAACCCCTGTAGAGTCAGCTCTCTCCATGGTGGTGAGAACTTGGCTTGCTTCCCCAGGTTTGTACAGCAAGGGCTTTTACTTTCAGAATCCATCAGTGGAGCAGTGGACGTAACTGCCTGTACCTCGGCACTGCTAGGAAGGAAGTGTGGCCACACTGACGCACACCTAGGAGCCACCATCAGCTGCTGGTGGGAGGCTAAACTGAGGACACAAACGCTTCCTCCCCAACCTGCACAAGGCTCTGGCTAAAGCCCTGGCACTGGAAGAAAGATGCTGCCAACAGAGCAAAAGAACGTCATATATTCATAGACTGAAAGTGTGCAGCAGAGGAGAGGAGAGCACTGTATGCCAACGTTCATATCAAGTGCTAAGTGGAAAACACGAGCTGAGCACAATAGCGCAGCAGGATCCCACTGGCCAACATATGAACTAGCAAACAATGGTCTTTGTGGTTTCAAGATGTCTGTATTTATGTGTAATTTATATAAGTGCCTGTGTGTCTGTGTGCATGCTACATATGACCAGATGCCCCTGGAATGCAGAAGAGGGCAGTAGATCCCCTGAAGCTGGAGTCACAGGCTGTTGCTGTAACGGCCAACAAGGGTAAAGGGAGGAACTGAACTCAGGAACTCTGGAACCAGAGTGTCAAGGGCTCTTAGCGGCTGAGCTCTAGCTTATGGACTTGCATTTTAAACACAGGAAGTCACTTCGGGAACAAGAGATGTAGCCCCGTTCGTAGAGTGCCTGCCTACCACACGTGGCCCTGAGTTCCACCCCCAGGACCACATGGGTGACAGGAACTGAACTCAAGACCAACCTGGTCTACAAAGTGAGTTCCAGAACAGCCAGGCCTACATAGAGAAACCCTGTCTTGAAAAACAAAAATCCAAACCAACAAACAAAAACCTGCAGCACCAAGAGGCACTCTTACGAACGACACTCATGCCAGGTGGTAGTGGTGCATACTTTTCAAAGATTTATTTATTCATTTATTTATTATATATATAATATTGTGTCTACATGTAAACCTGCATACCAAAAGAGGGCACCAGATCTTATTGTGGATGGTTGTGAGCCACCATGTGGTTGTTGGGAATTGAACTCCCAACCTTTGGAAGAACAGACAGTGCTCTTAACCTCTGAGCCATCTCTCCAGCCCCGGTGGTACAAAATTTTAATCCCAGCACTCAGAGAGGCAGAGACAGGCGGATGTCTGTGAGTTCGAGGCCAGCCTAGTCTACAAAGTGAGTCTAGGACAGCCAAGAATACACAGAGAAACCCTGTCTCAAAAAACCAACCAACAAACAAAAAAAGACACTCATGACGGCTTTGTCCCCACCCACCCTCCCCTCTGTACTTCTTTCTTGCTGGCAGTGTGTGTTTTGTTTGTCTTTGTCTGTGTATCTATCCCTTTCCTTTCTCATGGTTGTCCACCCAACTGTCACTTTCTTATTTTCATTTAGCCTTCTTTAGCAAAATCTTTTACTCCCAAAGGGCTTAACTCTTCCCCAGTTGGAAGATTATTACATTTCGAAATAATTCATTATCCTAAATGAGTTTTGTCCTGTTACTTAATGTAAGAAGAATCTGCTGGACTTGGGCTGGAGCCACAACACAGAGGTCAAGGGTATAAAGTGGTCCTCCAGAGGGACGCTCGGTTCCCAGCAGCAATGTTGAGCAGTTCACATCCTGCTTCAAGGGAGCCAATGCCCTCCTTCTGGGATCTGTGTGCACCTGCACTCACATGCACACACCCACACAAGGACACAGGCTCACACACAGTTAAAATTAAACTTAAAAATAAGTGTGGGGGGGGTACACACAGTTGATTCTTTTTTTGTGTGTGGTGGTGGTTTTCTTTTTCAATGCTGTTTTTGTGACAAGGACTTACATAGCCCACACTGACCTGGAACACAGCCAAACTCATAACCTTGAATTTCTGATCCACCTGTCTCTGCCTCTCAAGTGCTGAGATTGCAGGCACATGCTACCATTTCGGGTTTACATGGTACTGTGGATCCAACACATGGCTTTGTGTGTGCTAGGCAAGTACTCTACCAACTGAGTTATAACCCCAGTCCAAATCCTATATATATGCAGAAATGTATTTTATTTTTGAGACAGGGTCTCACTATGTATCCTTGGTTGTTGTAGAACATACTACGTAAACCAGGCTGGCCTTGAACTCACAGAGATCTGCTTTCTGAGTGTTGGGCTTAAAGGCATTATATATATATATATATATATATATATATTTGTTTGTTTTGTTTAACGTCAAAGTTCCATATTCCAAAATGAGAGCTAATACAATTGTGCAGTGCTAACACATGCTAGTATCAAAAATGGTCTAGCTGATTGAATGACTGCATGCACGCATGAATGAGTGCAACCTAGCATTCTTGGGGTGGGATCAGTGGGCACTCACTTGCTGTACTCTAACATCTAAGTGACTGAAGAGCATGCTTTGCATCCCTACCAGTAAACAATCCTTCCCCAATCAACCAAATTAATAAGTACTTTTTTTTTTCAAAAATATTTCCTAAATCCAACTTACAGCCTCAGTCACAGTGTCAGGGAGACTGCACGGTAAGAGATAATACCAAGTAAACGCTGTGGGGAGCAGCCAAGAGACCCTCAATTCTAACACAAATACAATTCCAAAAGAAACTGAGGACTTCTTTGGGTAAGATGACAGGATGCTCCTGAGTCGTTCCTGATCACACTTATCACCTCTTTTTAAACTATTGACAGCCCCAATTAAGTGTAGCTGGAAGACGTGTACAGCAGAACCTCAGTGTAACCATCTACATTGGGAGGTCTGGGAGTGCAAGTCAGTGGTGGAGCGCTGGTCTAGCATGCAGGAGGCCCTAGGTTTGCTCTCTAGCACCATAAAAAGATGCTTATGTTGCATTTGGATTTAAAACACTCAAGTTGCGGTTGAGTTGCTAGTCATTCAATTATGTGACCTCACATATATATGCACACTCAGTTTCTCAACATGCTTTTGTTACCTGACATGGTGTCTGGGTGAGTACCTAAGCTCAGGAAAGGGGCACTTCCCTCTGGTTCCCAAGGCCACGTATAGTGATGCACACCTTTAGTTCTAGCACTTGGGAGGCAGAAGCAGGTGCATCTCTAAGTTCAAGGCCAGTCTGGTCTGCATACTGAGTTTCAGGCCAGCCAAGGCTACACAGTGAGATGATCTATTTTCTTTTCTTTTCTTTTTTTTTTTAAGCTACTCATTAAGAGACAGCCTGCCACATTGTGACACACACTGAGTCCCTATTCCCGGGCTTTCTGGAAGGCAACAGCAGTAAAAAGGACAAATGTAGTTGGTGTTTAGACACCACCCATCTGCTGCAGCACAATGGGGTTCGGGAGGGGAATAAGTGAAGCTCCCCAAAAGAACAGCTCTCTGCATATCCCTCAGCTCAGTGCATCCTAATTAACTCAGCTTTGTATCTGTTATGAATAGCCTTACATGGAAGGGCTCCAACTGCACACTCTTCATTATGCACAGCTTATTAAAATTGAAATTCACTGTTTCAATGCAGCCAAATTAGTGGCTCAAACTGCCATGCTCTATTAAGAACAAGGCAGTCGTTTTACAAGATGTAATCAGGATATATCAGCCTAGATCAAAGCTGAAGTGGGCTGGAAACTGCAGGCCCTGAGTTCTAAGCCTGGTATATGAACGCCACTTCCTTTCTGTGTGGCAGAGCCTTGACTGTCAGCTCAAGATGGCACCACACTTCCCTGAGATGAGAGCAGAAGACGATGTCTACAGCTTTCAGGAAGGCCAACTGGGGTAGGAATCTCTTAACCTTTTTCAGGTTAAGGGAGCCTGTGCTCTGGCTCTAAGAAAGCAAGCCCAGGTGGCCTGGACAGGAGCTGAACCCATTGCCAGCCCCTCACTGCATACCTGTTCCTCCTCGATCCTACGCTGCAGTGTCTCAATGTAATGCTGGACGGCCATGTAGATGAACCGGTACTGTGCTTCTGTCTGGACCATCCCTGACCTCTGGGACCGCACCATCTGAATGGTTTTAGGAACGTCGATGTCACAGTCCACACCTGCAAAGCAGAGACCCTAAAGCTGCAGAGTGAGCTGCTGGGCACTCACTTTCCACAGTAGAGAGGGACACAGAACTAGTCCTTCCCATAGCCATGGGGCTGCAGGGCAGGACTCCTGAGCCAGTCCAACGATCAGAACAATCAATGGAAGGGGCTACTAGGACGAAGCACCTAGGGTCAGAAGCCCCTCGCTTCCCAAGAATGCCACCCCACCCCACAGGCAGGGAATGAGTGGCTGAAGGGGCCTTGTGACCAGGGGAACAGAAGGCACAGTGATGGGACCAGAGCTCTAGGACACCATTTTATAGCAACAGCTGAACAGGAGAACTCACTGAAAGTGAACCCCATCCTCATTTCCATGACTGTTTCTTTCTCCTGCTAGTTTTCTCTCTGGGCTATTTTCCTTGGCACCCTCCTTTCACAAACTAGAAACAGGAACTGTAGCTTCTTGTCCTCCAGATGACCTACCTTTCTCTCGAATGATGTCAATAAGAATATCAATCACAATGAATGTTCCTGTCCGGCCAATTCCAGCACTGTAGGTAGAAGAGTAAATAAATAGCAGGGCGCTGGAGTATGCTGCATGTCACAACTGCACATCAGCGTCCCTCCGCTCAGGCCTCTGAGGTATCCTTGTTTCCTAATCTGTGGAGTTGGGGAGGGGGTGACAATACCTCTTGCGGGCTTGCCATGAAGGTCACGGTGCTGAGCCTGGAGGCCCTGAACAACACAAGGCATCTTTTCTCTACTCCTAAGTTTCATGCAACTTTACTTGAAAACAGTTGGACAAATTATGGTTCTACTAGGCATAGAAACTTGCACATGGACTCATGGCTTCCTGTCTTAAAGGCCACAGCAGACAGTCAAAGGAAGAAATGTGTGCTCATTTCTTTCCTAAATAGCCACCTACCTGCAAAGCCTACGTTAATGGTGGTTTAAAAACAAAAACAACAACAACCAAAAAAAACCTGAACAGTCTAGCCATGGTGGTCCAAGCCTCTTACCCCAGCATTCTGGAGGCAGAGGCAGGGAGATCACTGTAAGTTTGAGGCCAACCTGGATGACTACATACTGAGATCCTATCTCAAAATAACAACAGGTCGGGTGCGGTGGCACAGGATTTCTGTGGCAGGAGGATTTCTGTGAGTTTGAGATCAGCCTGGTCCATAAAGTCAGTCTAAGACAGCCAAGGCTAAACAGAGAAACCCTGTCTTGAAAAACAAAACATAAAACAAAGACAAAGAGCAAACCACTGAACAACGAAAGCCGCATTCATTTCTTCACTCATTCGTTCAGCATATGAATGAGACTTTAGGAAGCCAAATATCCTTAATACAACCATGGAGCCCAGCCTAGGGTACCAGAAGCCCATGCACTCTGCTGTGGTGACCCTGAGGCAGCATCCACAAAGTCACATGTGGGAAGGGACTGGCCTATGAATGATTGCTGGGAACAGTGTGTCACGTCTCCACAAAGAACAAGAGACTCCAGAACCCCTGAGTTTAAAAGAAACCAAGCTAGGCTGTCACCTGCAGTGAACCACGACAGGGCCTGCATCCATGATGCTTTCCTGCTTGTGGTGGACCTCCTCCAGGAAGTCCAGAACACCTCCAGGGTCACTGGGTACACCATGGTCCGGCCAGGTCCGAAAGTGGTACTGCCAGACGGTTCTCTCTGTATTTCCCTGGAGTAGAGCCAAGAAAAGCCAGAACAGAATTAAATAAATCAAGGGCTAAGGAATCATGGCTACTGAGCTTTCCTAGAACTTTCAAGAATGGGAAAGCCCAGAATCTCCACATACGCCATTCTCTGCCTCCCAGGAGTGCTTCTCCGAGAGCCAATGGGCCAGCCTGGAGGCAGCACCTGCCTGTCAGGTGATCTAAGACATCCAGCCTACCGATTTGTTCCTCTGGTTAACTGAGTCATCAGATCAGGTCATGTTCCTCAGTTAGGTGGCACTCAGCTCTAGAGACCACTGAGGTCCCTTAGGATTGCAGCCTGTGTTACATTAAAAATGTATCGGTTCAGCCTAAGATTGTTAAATAAAGACACACAGTCTGAAACGTACTTTTAGGCTGTCAGCTCTATATTGGGCAGAAACTACACTAATACAAATCTATTTCTAAACTAAACTATGGTAAACAAACTACTCTAAACTGACAAATAATACATATTCCCCACCATGATGCTCTTCCGGCCATTCTCCCCTTCGTCTTCCTCCCCCATCCCACCCCCACCAACCATCTCTCTCCTTCAACTGTCAAACTTGCTGTTCCTCCCCCAGCAAGCCCCGCCTTTCACTTCCTGTCCTTCTGCCCAGCTGATTGGCTAAACAGCGCTTTACTGATGGTAGATACATTCACTCAGCATTCCTCCACAGGCCTGTCTTCCCAACTAGCAGCTTGGCCAACTCTGACCTCCCTCAAGCATTTACTCGGCATCATCTTGGATCCTTGCCCTTGCTGCCTCATACAGGCACCAATGCCTATTACAGCACTGTCATGCTGCAAGAACTGGCTTTATGAATTAGAAGGTGAGACTTGGGCTCAAATCCCAAGCAGCATCTAACTGTAGAGTCACCGTTGCATAACTCAACCCCTCAAATCCCATTTGCAAAGAAATTGTTCTCACACAGAGGAATAAGTAGCTGGGCCTCTCCCAGAAAACAGGAAGTAACTGGGGACTGAGAACATCCTGGCCATTCTGAGTGACAATGACCAGGGACCAACAGAGGTACCAGGACCACTGTAAGCACAGCAGCTCAAAGCTGACCAAGTGATTTCCCATGGAGACAAGCCAGGAGACACTGAGACAGTCCTAAAGAGAAGGAAGGGAGGGAGGGCAGGGCAGAAGATGTGAAGGGGAGAGGAAGGAGGGAGGTCAATAATGACTGACAATGGTGACTTTCTTTCTTTTTTTTTTTTTTTTTTTAACGGTGACTTTCTTACATCCAAGGACTCTTGCTGTGATCAAAAATTCCCGTGTGCTACATGCATTTAATTTACTGATGTCATGGAAAACTAGCCTTGCTGTTACTAAGTGACCTGAAACTCAAGCAGCTTCCTGGGTCACAGACAGACCACCAAGAGAAATAGAGCATATGTGGCCTCACTTTGCAGCAACACCCCTTCTTAGCCAGGGCATCTCTGTATAACAGTGCTGTGCAATTAGGTGATCTGTCAGATCAAGGCAGGAGCCAGAAGGGTCCATGTCAGCTGGGGAGTGCCCCAGCATCTCCCACAGTTCCCTCTCAAAATCTTTGGTAGGCAAGATGGAGCAAGACTTGTGGCACTGTCTCTGTGCCCAGAGAGAAGTCACACAGCACCATCACCCCTTTCAAAGGAAGGAGGGATTGCTGAGCAAGACAATTGCTTCTTACTAGCACTAAAAAAAGAAACTGCCTGCTACTCAGAAACACAAGCCTGGCAGTTCATCATAGAATGTCACAAGAGGGTTGGCACGGCAGCACAGTGGGTAAAGGCACCTGTCACAAACCTGAGGAGCCAAGTTCCATCTTCAGAGACCTCCTGGTGGAAGAGGAGAACCAACTCCTGAAAGCTTTGACCTCCACACGTGTGCCATGATCAACACCCTCCCATGGCTTGGACACACTATGTACACACTTCTCGGCGAGCACACAAAACAGATTCCTTTCCACTCACCACAGCCCTAGGCTCTGCTCCTCCTGCCTTCCCAGCACCACAGGGGAACTAGCCCACTTGCAACACACTGGGTCACGCCCTCTGCTCAGTCTCCTTGATACCTGCACTTCCACAGCTCAAAGGCATTTCCACAGGATCCCTGCTGCTCCTCCTGCAGTCCACCCTGAAAACCTAGAGGCTGCATGTCATCCAGTGCTTACCACCACTCAACCCATCGCCTTCTGCTACAAGGATCCCAAGGCAGCCTCTGCTGTGGCTCCCCTGCCACCACCCCAGCCTAGCCCCACCATCTCAGCTCACCATCCTGGGCAGCAGCCTCCAATTGGTCCTAAGCTCTACCTGTAAGGGCAACATCCCCCTCCAGTACTCCAGGGCAGAGGGTGTGTTCAGCTCCAGCAGTGGCTGCCTATATCACTAGGGTAAATGCCAACCTCCTTTCCTGACCCATTCCTCAACACACTGAATCCTTTGACTCGGCCCTAACTGCACTCTATCATGACGTATCAGGACATGTAATTCAAAGTATTCAGGACAGTGGAGTGCAGCCTGAGAGAGTAGGGTCAACATCTATATTGTTCCCTAGCTCTGTCCCCAGCAAGTAGCACAGTGCTAGGGACACGTGTGCACTTTATCCAGACAACTGATGGAGATGCCTGCTCAATGGCTCAGCTCAGTGCATCCATAGCCACTCTGCTTCTGGCTTTTCTCACACTGGCCACAACAATGCTGCCCACTCGGACTCAAAGCTCTAAATCTCTTTGGTCTCTTTTCCTTCCAATAGCCAAACTGTCCCCAGTGCCCTGCAAACGCCTTCCCAGGGGCCTGACACTCACTGCTTCTCTTCCAGCCCATTCCCAACCAAAGGAACAAGCACGGTAGGAATGACTCATTCACTGCTGGAAACATGAAGACCAGACCAAAGGCCTAGACCAACACAGGGGCCTCCTAGTAAGCCTGATGGCCAGTAGTCATATCCGCTCTGTCCATTCCAAGGGCTGCAGAGACCTCCCTGCACACAGCTTTACCCCAGCCCACTGGGTACAAGAACTGAGGCAAGTTCCATGTGGTGGATAAAGCCCCAAAGCTCTTAATACAACAACCTCAAACCACATGGGAGAGAGAACCAAGTCCCACAGCTGTCCTCTAATCTTTGCATACCTACATGCATGCACGCACGTGCACACACACACACACACACACTAAATGTAAAAATAATAAACTTTAATACCCAGGAGCATTGTGGGGTACACCTTTAATTCCAGAACACAGGAGACAGGCAGGTGAATCTCTGCGTGAGTTTGAGCCTAGCCTGGTCTATATTATAAGTTCCAACCAAGCCAAATAAATAAAATAAGAATACTCAGCCAGTCATGGTGGCATACATCTTCAATCCCAGCACTACAGAGGCAGAGGCAGGAGGATATCTGTGACTTTGAGGACAGTCTGTCTCTGTAGCCAGGTCTAGGCCAACCAGGAATACAGAGTGAGACTCTGTCTCAAAATAATAGTAGCAATCGTATTTATTTATAATATTTTCTAATATTTTATGAGGATAATGTTACTAATTTATTGACTTTTAAGGCTCTTTCCAACATGGCCTAACCCACGAATATTTTCTCAATGCCCTCCCTACCTCTCCTGCCCTACACTCCATTTTCCTGCAGTCAGGACAACAGTATGTGACTGAAAAAACACTTGTGCCCCAGAGGCCCAACCTCACTCCAGCTAGAGAAGCACACCCAGGGCACATCAGCCTGAAACACAGCTGTCTGTATGCAGGGCTCCTCTGTGTACCCGGCTGTGAGGCACAAAGACAAGAGTGGTTTTCTTCATCTAGGAGTCCCCAAAGACATCAAACTAAGCCAATCTAAACACGAAACAAAAATGACTCCAAATTGAACCCTGTTTTTTTCTGGAGCCAGCCATTCCAGGACTAATCGGGAGCCAAAATGCATGAAAAAGAGCTACCGCACTAACCTTGATGACAGACAGGCCTGGGGCACTTGCTATTCCCCCTGCTTGGAACCCATTCTCCTGCCTGCATGCATGGCTCCTGCACATGACGACTCAGCAACTGTCATGCCCCAGAAGCCCCCTACTCACCGTCTCATAAACTGCACTCATGAACACGTCACAAGAGCTGATGGCCAGCAGCATCAGGAAGCTGGTAGTTCCATTTACCCTCATCTCCCCAGGCTCTGTCAGGCACAAAAGTGCCCAACAGGGCCCAGCCTCTATGAGACACTCAAGGTGGCCACTTAGTCAGTGAGTGACAGGACACAGGACAAAGGTTAAATGCAGGCAGGAACACCACAATAACATTGAACCATGGACAGCTAGCTACACAGTCTCTAGAATACGACAATATACTTACTTGTCCAACCTTGGAGAGTTTGAGTTCTCTTAAAGTGTAGTCATGAGCAGCACTTTCTTTGACGTTCCGAACACGCATGACCCCGTATTCTTTGAGTGCATACTCATCAGGCCAGTACTTGACACATTTGCTCTGGAAGGGGCCAAAAGGAGCCTGTTAATGTCTAAACCCTGAGTGAAAGCCCAAACCAGCAGGAAACAATCACCAGGCCTGCTGACGACACCAGCAAGAAAAGGAGCCTGCCTCCATCCTCTAGCCTGCCAAGAAAAGAAAGGGGTGGTTCAAATAAGCAAAACAGGCCAAATGGGGAGGAGGAGAGGAGGTGTGAGGTGTGGCAGTTCGGCCTGATCAGCACCCCCACCTCATACCTCTAGCCCCCAGTGGAGTGGACATCTGCTTATTTAGCTCTGGGGATGAAAGAGGCAAAGTGGGAGAGACCAGCCAATCAAAGACTGTCCCCTGGCAAGCAGAACTTTCAATCCCAGCACTCCAGCAGCCATTCTGAGAATGGTCAGGGTGCTGACACTGTCCTATCATTCATGTGCCATCATTTGTCTGACCCAAGTGTTATAGTAAATATAAAAAAATAACTGGGGCTGGAAAGATGGCTAAGCAGTTAAGAGCACTGGTCACTCTTCTAGAGGTCCTGAGTTCAATTCCCAGCAACCACATTGTGGCTCATAAACATCTACACTGGGATCTGATGTCCTTCTCTGTCATACAGGCACACATACAAATAGAACACTCATATGTATAAATAAATAAACTTTTTAAAATAGCTAATATAAATGTATATATAAGCTATTTAATAAAAATTGTAAAAAAAAGGCTAATAATGTTTATTATTAGATATTTACAATTATTACAGTGGTATTATCTAATCAAATATCCTAATCAATAGACACAGACACCTGTTGTATTTTAGAATAAGCCTTATTTTCCCTGGGGCTGGGGAGATATTAACCCCATAAAGTACCTCCATTATCTCCAGCCCCCATCCCATGTCATCTGCTTTAATCATTTCTATCTGGGCTACTTCCCATCCATAATCCCAAAATACTTGCTTATGCTCTTCATCTGCGCTGTTTCCATTCCATGCAGAACTTCAGAGCTCCTCCTCCTGGCCCACGCTGCTCTTCCTATCCCACGGTGATTCTGCCCCTTCTCCCTCCTCTGGTAACTCATTCCTACCCAAGATCCTTCTGTCTCCAAAGCCCACAAACTTTCTCTATACCCTTCCTCCTGCCCTGCCCAGGGGTACGCCTTTTACTGGTCAAATAGGGAGGCAAGGTTAAACAGCAATACTTGGGGTACATGGCAGTCTGGTTGTAAAAGATAAGAATCTCAGGGGCAAGCAATTAACAAATACAAAGCACCAGACCATGCATGCCCCAACAGCCAAGAGTGAACAGCTCACTCAGAGCTGCAGCCAGATACCACACACCACCTTCCCAGAACTGAGCAGCTGAGCAATGGCTGCTGACGTCAAGAAAAGGTGGGACAAACACACATCATTACTAATGTCAGCATGGCCTGTAATCCCAGCACTCGGGAGGCAGAGGCAGGCAGATCTCTGTGAATTTGAGGCCAGCCTGGTCTACAGAGGGAGTCCAGGACAGCCAAGGTTACACAGAGAAACCCTGTCTGCCTAGTTTTCCACATGTTGCAGGGCCACTACCTAGGAGAGCTGTCCCAGTCTGGTTTCCCTTCTGTGCAGTGGGGGACACAGGCTGTTGTTACAGGGCAGTCAAGAGACTAGAAGCCTATCACGGCAGCCTGCGTGTACTCCCAGGGTGAAGTGAAGACTGGGTCAAGGATGTGAGGACTAGAACAGAGTAAGAGGCACCATGCCTGCCCAGTCTGTCTGCTCTGGAGTTTCCAATTGCGCTTCCAACAGTGGTTAGCCTGATTCCTCCGCTCTAGGCCCATGTCCTCTGTGCAAGATGACCTCTTACACCTCCATCATGTAGAAGCAGGAAGTGGGAAGAGCTGTAACTGCCCAGGAACTCAGGACACCTGACATCACTGCTAAGGGCATGCAGAAGTGCACCAAGCAAATCTCTGCACAAACAGCTGCCCCTCAGCTGCCAGGCTTAACTCCCAAGAGTCTGTCTGTCTCAGGTCAGCTTCTATACATAATTGTAAAATTATACTCAATTTCTATAGAAACCAATAAAGAATATCAAAACAAAAACTCTAGCCAGAACAGAAATAAAATCTAAGACATTTCCATAATCTAAACCTATAAATTGATTTCACTTTGGGATGAAGCAAAGAGAACACAGTCTTTCCAGGAGATGTCCACTTTCATGAAGATGTGGCACACTGAGAGCTTGAGGAACCCACAACATCCGAAGTGCATGGGGCTCAGCTCAAGGCTGTAAGGGGACTGGGAGATGACAATGGTGGCTAGGTGGCTGATCGTAAGCAATACACACACACCGGGGCCAACAACACCCAATCTAGACAAACATAGGCCACAGTCTGTGAAGGCAAGAATAAAACTCGTCAGCTGAGCAAAACCACACTGCAGTGGCTAGGATGGGTTTGTCCACCGCACAGAACACAGGCCACAGGCCAATGTGTATTAACAGCAGAAGACACTACCTGTCTGATCAAGCACCCCCAAGAAGCAGAATGGAGCTATTGTAGGAAAGCACAGCTGAGGCAGAGCCCTGTGCAGAAGAGCACACAGCAAAGTGACAGCAGGGTCTCTATGCTAGAGAGGGGATAGGTGGGACAGTGGCAGCCGTAACCTTGACTGTGTGTCTCAGCAGCTCCAGGAGTGCAGAGTTGGGATGATGCAAATTCATCACATGAGGACCTCACTGTGGCATCAATGTGCTTAGCTCCTATAGGTCCCAGCCAGACCTGCTTCCCCCCCCACTTCCCCTTCTGCTTCTGGACCCAGCAGGGTAACACCTTACCTGACACAATGATAGAATTAGTGCATGTGGATGTTAAAACAATGACTATAAGCATAAGCCTATGGTCAAAACAGAAGCATCATGTCGAAAGGAAACACAGAAAATATTAAAAACACCCAAGGCCTGGGAACAAAGCATGCTGCACAGAAGACATGGCTGAGCAAAAACAGCTGTCCTGGCTCAGACAGCGGGACAGAGAACCGAGATGAACAACACCATGAAGATGGGGTAAGGGAGATGGCTTGCGTCTCACGCAGGGCTCTCTCAAGTAGAACTGAGGGGAGTGGGGACACAGTTTTTAAATGTCAAAAGTGAACGGTAATGGAATCATAGGAAAATCATAAAACCATAACACCAAAATGTTCCATGGGCTGCAATCACAAAGTTGGACCCACATATGGGTGCTCCCCTGCAACACCAGCACTTAGAAAGTAGAGGCAGGAGCATTAAGGAGTTCAAGGTCAGCCTTCTCTACATGGAGCATGAGACAGCTGAGCTATAAGACATTCTATCTTTAAAAAGAAAAAAAATCAAAAAAGAGGAGGCAGCAAGCACACATTCAGTCAAGAGTCATTTTTTCCAGAGGGTCAGCCAAACCCACCTGACATATTCAATATTTTGTTGTTTGTTTGCTTGCTTTTCGAGACAGGGAATCTGGGTATCCTGGAACTCGCTCTGCAGAACAGGTTGACCTCAAACTCAGAGATCTGCCTGCCTCTGCCTCTTGAGTGCTAGAGTTAAAGGCATGCACCACCACCACCCAGAAACACATCTAATATTTTAAGAATATTTTATCAGGGCTGGAGAGATGGCTCAGAGGTTAAGAGCACTGACCTTCTAAAGGTCCTCAGTTCAATTCCCAGCAACCACATGGTGGCTCATAACCATCTAGAATGAGATCTGGTGCCCTCTTCTGGCCTGCTGGCTCACATGCAGGCCAAATACTATACAAATAATAAATAAGTAAATAAAAAGAGTATTTTATCTGGTGCTGAGCACACACAGAGCCCAGAGCTGAATGTGGGGGAGGGGTGGTCAGAAAGGATAACAGTGCACACCTTCCCTCTCTCCACTTCCTTTGTGGTCATGACGATGACTCGAGAGTTCTCCTGGAACACCATCCTCCAGAAGTCATTCACCGTGTTCTGCAGGCAGCCTTGAGTGGCAATGTAACTCTTTTTGGGTTTTGAATTGTTGCACTTGGTCTCAAATTCAGGCTGCAATTAGGAAGAAAAGCCTTCAAACATTTGGAAGATGGTGTCACGGGTATAAAGAGGCTAGCAACCTACGGGCAGAAAGCACAGTGAAAATCAAGCTTACCATGATGATGTTTGCGTTGATGTAATCAGAAACGGGCTCGTTGGGATCCCCGTCGTGTAGGACAACCCTGGTGTGATCAACTGAGGAGAAAGAGACAGCAGCGCGTCAGTTCTCAGAGCTTCAGCAAAAGCCAGTCACAAGTCCTTCACAAGATCAACCCTCCAGTCAGCATACACGTAACCCGAATGTGACAAGCATGCCATAACAGTTCCCTGTCTGGGTGATGCTGGTGGGTGGGGGGTGTTGATCTCTGTGAATTCAAGGCCAGCCTGGCCTACAAAGCAAGTCCAGGGCAGCCAAGGCTACACAGAGAAACCCTGTCTTGAAAAACAAAACAAAACAAAGACTCACTTTAAAAAGCTGAGCACTGCCGGGCGGGTAGGGAGGCACACCTTTAATCTCAGCAATTGGGAGGCAGAGGCAGGTGAATTGCTGTGAGTTCAAGGCCAGTCTAGTCTACAAAATGAGTCCAGGACAGTCAAGGCTACACAGAGAGACCCTGTCTCAGAAAAAAACAAAAAACAAAAACACCTGAGCATTGTAGCCTGTGCTTCTAAGCTCAGCCCCAGCAAAATGAATCAGGCAGGTCCCTGGGCTCCCTAACAAGCCACCCTAGGCTAACAGACGAGCTCCTCGCTAGTGAGAGACTCTGTCTCAAAAAGCAAAGTAGATGGCACCTGAGGACCAACAACCAAGGTCATCCTCTGGTCTCCACACACATGTACATGTACTTGCACACTTGTATATAGAAATACAAAGGCACACACCAATTAAATTAACTAACAAATGAACAAATAAGCAAACACAGAAAGAAGAGTGGAGATGGATTCCGCCTGTATGCACATGTACCTGCATACTAATAAACACAAACACAAAGGTACATACACACAGATTTCTGAACTGAGTAACTCTACAAGGAGGGCTGGGGATATAACATGGAGGCAGAATGCTCGCTCACCTTGAGCGTGTAAGACCTGTGGTTCACATCCTTAGCACTCCATGACAAAACAAAGTACCCTGCTGTGTGTCCACACTGTTCCAGATTAAGTCACACCAAGATGTGCAATGGCAGAGGCAGCTCCATGGAGTGAGCTCCAGCCCGTGAAGTGATGGGGTCCTCACTGAAGGCTTCTGCTCCCTGCCCAAGTGTGCATGTTACAATGGGGCCCAGCTTTGGGTATTCACAAGGTCCCTTCCTTATCTGCAGGAGATGAGCCAGGAGGTGATGAGCCCAGTAGTTTTCCTTTGTCCACATGAGAAACTGAGGCCCAGAAGAGGTGCGCCTACCTCTAACTCACAGACGTCATGAGGATTAAAGACACAACTCTCAGACTCGGAGGCACATGCCTTAATCTGACACTGAGTATCACAACCAGCCTTGAAGTTGCTACATGTAGGCAGACCAGGAGTAAATGAACAGGAGATGACCACAGAAGGCCTCCTACTGCAGCTTTCCTGGTGTCAGTCCCCATTACAGCATGTGTCCCAGGGGCACAGTGACTGCTACTGAGGCAGGAGATTGATACTCACAGGGCAAGATGTTTTTGTATCTATTTTTGTTTTTATTTTCTTGTCTCTGTCCTTCTTTTCGGCTATAGAGAAGTTTGCATTCCTGTTGCTGTAGCGTCTAGAAGCAAGGAAAAGTAGATATTACCATATGTCAAATGCACCCAAAAGAGAAAAGTGAGAAAGCTAAGTGGGTAAGGGCACTTGCTGCCACATCTGACAACCTGAGTTCAGTCCCCACGAACCACATGGTGAAAGAAAAGAAATTCTGAAAGTTGTCCTCTGACCTCCACACACACAAAAAACAAATGCAAAAAATAAACTTAAATATAGAAAGTGATCCCTCAAAAAAAAAAAAAAAAAAAAGGAAAAAAGAAAAGAAAAAAATGGAGATACGGGGGAAGAAAAAGAAGGAGAGAGGAAAAATGGCAAGGAAAAGAAAAAGAGGAAAGAGAAGCAAGTCAGCCTAGCCTGTGGTCTGCTTTAGGAGCTCACCCTGTGGAACACAAGTCAGGCCCATGGGAACAGGAATGCACATCCCCACCCACAGCACAGCAACCTATGCCAGCAGGAGAAGGCTTCCTAAGTCATCATGCTCCACGCAGGTCAAGGTGCAGCACAGGGGAGGGAGGGATGGAGGGAGAAAGGGAGGGAGGGAGGGAGGGAGGGGGGGGGGAGGGAACTGGCTATTTCTCTACTATTGAGTCACAGAGAGCTGTGGCTCTGCCATTCTACAGAATTGGTCTAGGGACTAGTGAGCACCTGGAAAGATGGCCACAGTTGGTCTAACTCTGAGTGGGATATGAACCACATCTGCCTGGGTACCTGCACAATGGCAGCACACACACACCAGGAATGGTATGAAGTACAGAAATCCTTGCCTTCTTTTTTTTTAAGATTTATTTATTTATTATTTATTGTATATGAGCATTTTATCTGCAGCAGAGGGCATCAGATCACACTATAGATGATTGTGAGCCACCATGTGGTTGCTGGGAATTGAACTCAGGACCTCCGGAAGAGCAGGCGGTACTCTAAACCACTGAGCCATCTCTCCAGCCCCCTTGCCTTCTTCATTTGTTTGACTACTTCAGTCTGTTTCCTTTTGCTGCTTTGTTTTGGGTTTTTGTTTGTTTTTTGTTTTGTTGAGGCAAGGTTTCTCTACATAGCCCTGGGTATCCTGGAACTTGCCCTATAGACCAGGCTGGCCTTGAACTCAAGAGACTGGCCCAACTCTGCCTCCCAAGTGCTGGGATGAAAGGCATGTGCCACTACTACCTGGCTCCTTTTGCTGTTTTGCCCCTTAAAAACCTGCTGCAATATGTGTAAAGGCCTTTTTAGACACGAGGACAGTGCTAGTGAGAGCTGGGACAGGATAGGCAAGCAGCATGTGGCCATGCTCTTCAGGAGCTTGGGGTCTGCTCAATCCATCTCAGTTCAATCAGGAGTGAGCCCCATGGCAGCCCTAGATGTGGGCATTGGAAAAGGCAGAAGCAGCTTGGTGCCACCAAGTGACAGGATGTCAACTGTTAGCCCAGGTTTGGGTCTTCTTATGTCACACCCAAGGCAGCACCTCAATGGTAGCCATGTCCAGAGCCACTGCCCCACACTTTCCCCCAGGGAAGATGCAAGGAGTCGGTTGACAGGACAGGGCAGGGAGGGAGATGGATTCACGAGGACAGTGGCAGACAGTTCTGTGAGGCAAAAGTTGAGAACACCAACAAGGAAGTGTGGGGTTTTTCTGGACAAAGTCTTGAGTTAGCTCCTCTCAAGAAAGCCAATTTACCTGTGCACGGATAAGAGGAAACAGACTCCCTTCTGTTCCTGGAGAAAACTCATAAAATCCCATTTGGTGGGAAAGGTATAATTACTCTGGCTCCATTCGACCACTTCAAAAGACCCGGAGACAGGCCCCCGAGGTTCCCAAATGAGAGCTGGCTCACTCCCTCACCCCTTTTTTCTGTCTTCTCAACACCAAGCCTTTCCCCTATTCTTGTAAGTTTTTCTTTGGTCAGTTCAGCTCGAACGCTCGTTTCTAGACTAGATACATAGGACTCTGTGCCTGAATTAAAACCTAGCTCTTTGTCTCCCAGCTGTTTTTAATTTTGACTTAGCGCACTCTGCTATTTGGTTTTCTCTTTCTTTCTTTCCTTTTTTTTTTTTTTTTTTGAGACAGGGTTTCTCTGTGTAGCCTTGGCTGCCCTGGACTCCCTTTGTAGACCAGGCTGTCCTTGAACTCCAAAGATCCACCTGCCTCTGCCTCCTGAG
Organism: Acomys percivali; assembly: GCA_907169655.1. Classification (NCBI taxonomy): domain Eukaryota; kingdom Metazoa; phylum Chordata; class Mammalia; order Rodentia; family Muridae; genus Acomys; species Acomys percivali. Next base: position 28,276,576 of record OU015754.1, on the reverse strand, counting down.
TGCTGGGATTAAAGGCGTGGTTTTCTGTTATGTCCAGGGCTCCCTTCTCTTGCTAGAAGAGACACAGATTCCAGGTGCTTTATTTCAGCTAAGTGCCAGCTACCCTGTGCTTTTTTAAGCCTGGGGCGTTGGAACGGGGGTGGGGGTGGGGATGATGACATGAAGATGACAGTCCCTGTAGAGGAAGTTGAAAACCTGGGCTCCCTCTGCCTGGCCCGAGAACACACAGGGGCAGGCGGCCACATCCACCTCTGTTCCACTCTCAGCCCTCTACATGACCAGATTGGGGGACAAGCCTTCCCCAGCTGGCCCCTGTGTGACCAGTTCACAGAACCCGGGCTCTCTACGCCTAGGACATCAACCTCCATTTGATTCTCAGCCAGCTTCCCGAATAAGAACCACAGGAAAGCAAGAAACCAGGCAGCCACAGTGAAATTGGCCCAGCCAAAAGCGGGGAAGTTGCGAGGCCAGCCCAGAGGGAGACAAGCCAAGCTGAAAGTTTCACTTTCAAAATGACAAAGAAGTGTCTCTCAGCAGGTCTAGCTTGTTGGTTCTGTGATGCTGAGGGTGGCGCACAGAGCCTCTGGTGGAGGCTAGGCCCATGATCTGCCACAGAGCCAGTAAACTAGTTTTTGACAGAAAATCACAAATAGACAAATGAAGAAAGTGAAAGGCAGATAAAATGGAAAATGGTTCCTCTGGGAGATGTCAAAACAGCCGCCTGGGAAGCTCTCTGCAAGGAGAGGAGGATCTATCCAGCACAACTCCACAGCCTGCACTACCTCTACTTCATTTATCTGAAATTTCAAAGATGGGTATAAAAAAACTTAGGACCGTCATCTATGTGACATTTACTTGTAAGAGCATGTGGCAGGTCATCTCTGTAAAAGGTGCGGTCCTGTGCCTCCCTGGTTCATCTTAGCTCCTAAAATGGGGGTGCCACTAAGAATGACCTTGCCAGAGTAAACTTGAAAGTTCCAGGTCAGAGCACCCTCATCAACACAACCCCTTGTGTTTGCTGGACCACCCATCAGGAGCTCTGTACAACATTCCCAACTGCCTCTTACACATGCTATAGAGGTCATGACAGGCTGTGAGTCTGAAGGGCCCCAGAGAGGCCAAGCCCAGGCCCTGCATTCAGACAGTTGGGTGCTGATGGCCAGCAGCTAGCAGCCTCCAGAGATGGCAAATGAATAATAATGCCTGCCCCAGCTTTTCCTCCATTACTCTGCAGCCCATCCCCATACATGTCCAGGGCCCAAACTGCCCAGACCTTTTCATTCCCACAGTGATAGCAGTCCATCCAATAAGAACTCAGAAGTTAGGACTGTCTGTCACTATCCCCAGAGGCACTCAGGCTGTACCCAAGATTAGCAGCTAGCCTTTGCCAAGAACCACTTCCTTCTGGACACCAGGCTAATGGGGACATGAGTCCGATTCTACCCAGTAACCCTGCCCTACTCCAAAGTTTGTGTTCTGCGCTGTCCCACTCACCAGCAGGCCTGTGGACATGCACTGTCACTCAGCAGCTGTGCTGAGGAAGGCAGGCAGCAAAAGCAAAACTGGGACACAAGCTGATGACAGCATTTCCCCAGGAATTACAACCAACGCATGAGCTCTCAGAAAGAGCAGAGGCAACTGATAGGCAGATTGCAGAGGTCCAAACAGAGCCAGAGGTGAGGGGACTGGAGAGATGGCCCAGCAGCGAAAAGCACTGGGTGCTCCTCCAGAGGAGGGTTTGGTTCCCAGTACCCACTCATTAGCTCACAATGTCCCAGGGAACTAAGATCCTCTTCCCAGGAACTGCATACATGCGGAACAGACATATACGCAAAGACGACACCCATATAATCAAAAAGCTTTATGAACACCAACGCTTCGTTCACCTGTGCCGGGTCTGGAACAGCCCTCCTGAAGAAGTCACAGAGCCACACAACATTGAAGGGAACACTAGATACTCCAACACTGAGAAGGGCAGGGGTGAGACTGGACAGCATTTCCAGGCACTGTACTAGGAAGAGGAGGAATGAGGAGAAATGGAAGTCGGGAAAATGGCAGAGGACCAAGAGAACCAGGCAGAACAATCTCAGGACAGCAGACAGAAACACGGCCACGGCCAACTTGGAATGGAACATGAAAGCAGAAGTCCCCAAGTCGAAACCATTTGGGGCATTTTCCTGGCTTTTCTTGAGAGTCAGACTCTTGCCTCTTCAAAATGAAAATGCCACGTCTTGACCAGAAAGGCATGTGAGAAATGCTGACATTATTGTAAGGGTACATACAGGGACAGAGGCAGGAGCTGCAACAGAGAAGAAGCTCAAGTCCTCTCAAGCAGGAGACCTGAACATCAGGCTACACTCCTGTCCCCATCCTCTGCCACCTGAGCCATCCTGCACTGGCACAGTATCTCTCAGAGCATCTGGAGATACAATAGATGCCCACCTGGCTCAAAGCTCAGTGAGGCCCAATGCTCAGCAGGATGCAGAGGATGGACATGTCTTCCTTCCTGAGAAAGGCAGACACTAGGAGGGACCGATAGGACTTCGAATGCCTACCATGGGAGAAAGAGAAGGAAACTGCATCAAGGGCCACCGAAGACCCAGCCTTAAGCTCCAGAGTAATGGAGGACTTCGAAAGACACGAAGTAAAAGGATCGCTTGGTCTCAAGAGGAAAATGAAGTGCTGGGAAGGCACAAGTCTGAAAAGCAACGACAGTAAGGAGCAGAGTGGGAAACCACCCAACCATGAAGTCAGAACATCAAAGCAACTTGGGGATGCTGGGTCAGAGGCAGGAGAAGAATACAAGAACCGCAGGACAGTCAGCTGGAAGGGAAAGGAACAAAGCAGGGGAGTGCGCCTGCTGCAGGTCAGAAAGACGCAAGAAAACTGAAAGAATGAGGAGCTAGCCTCGGGTAGGGGTGGGGGAGCAGGAGGAGGGGGAAATCCTGTCAATAAAAAAAAAGCAAGGTGTGTGAATGCCTTTGAAGCTGGCACTTAGCAAGCTCCAGGTCAGTATAGGTTTGTCCCAAATACTGAAAAAGGAGGGAAGGGTCTGAGGGTGCACATCGGTTAGTAGTGCGCTGATGCAGCACACACAAAGCCCTTGATCAAATCCCCAACCCTGCATAAACTGGCTATTTAGAAGGTAGGGGGCCGGGCGTGGTGGCGCACCTTTAATCCCAGCACTTGGGAGGCAGAGGTAGAGGGATCGCTGAGTTCGAGGCCATCCTGGTCTACAAAGTGAGTCCAGGACAGCCAAGGCTACACAGAGACCCTGTCTCAAAAAACAAAAACAAACAAAAAAGAAAGAGAGAAAGAAAGAAAGAAAGGAAGGAAGGAAGGAAGGAAGGAAGGAAGGAAGGAAGAAAGAAAGAAAGAAAGAAAGAAAGAAAGAAAGAAAGAAAGAAAGAAAGAAAGAAGGGGCAAAGAGTTCAAGGTCTCTCCCACCTCACAGTGAGTTTGAGGCTAGTCTGGGCTACATGAGATCTTGTCTCAAATAACAGAAAACCCCAGTGGCATCCTTCCAGTGTGTCATCTCAGTCCACAGGGAGCCAGCACACTAAACAAGTTAGGCTCACAGCTCAAGAAGAAAAGCACTAAAAAGAAATGGAAGGGGAAGGACCACTCATGACCTCAGAGGAAGCAGTGAGGTCCTCCATGGCAAAGGGTAGCAGAAGGGAAAGACCATAAGGGCATGTGTAGTTCCAGAGCCACCCGCAACAAAACCCTGAAGAGAAAAACATGAGAAAAACATGAGGGAGCACTGTGGTGTCAGAAACAGGACAGTGCTTATTAGACTCAGCAAGGCATCCTCAGCCCCTGACACTGCTCTGCCTGGGAGAGGGTCTTCTTTTCTCAAGCTGGGACCTCCAGGGAAGGTTCTGGTCTGACACCAGCAACCTAAAGCATTTGGAGCCTGCAGTGGAGCCTGACTGGGGGCCGTCATTCGATGTTGACTGCTTAGTCACCAGGAGAGGATGTCTGCCAGAGATCACCAGTAAGAATTATCACTCTAGACAGCACCCTGGGGTACAGTTCAAGGCTTGTTTCCTTAAAGCATGACTGCCTCAGAGGAGAGACACAGTGCCTACAAGCAGGACAGAGTCCCAACGGAGAAATCAGAGGGAGCTGCTGCTAAAGGCCCCGGGCTCCTCCCAGCCACTGGCCAGCAGAGCCGCAGGACAGGACAGGAAGAGACTGCACTGTAGAAAAGGAGTTTAAAAACCCAGGGGAAAGCAATCCCAGTAAATCAGATGGTCTATGGTTCTGTTTGGGATCTGGGGCTTTTGTTGGATTTGTTCCCCTTTGTCATGTGTTACACATTTGATCAGAAACACTTAATTCGAAACTACAATCTTTCTGAAACTCAGCCCTGTGAGCCTGAATCAGAATGCCTGGGGCATGTGTGACCAGGGATCTCAAAGTCTCAGCTATGCACATCCCCGGGTTCAGTCTGCCAGTGAGGCCCAGCCCAGCACACTGCTCCTCACTACCGAAGCATCACACATTGGCAGCTCCTCTGCTGAGTCTGGACCAACAGTCTAAGGCCAACGCAGTTTTCTAAAGGAGCTCAGGTTCAACACATCCACAAACTTTATTTGAAGCCTACTTGGGAGTCAGGAGGTGGGGGCTGTCTGCTGGATCCTGAGGCACAAAGAACCAAGCAGAAGTGTCCTGGGGCCTGTACTGCACTGGTCACTTTCCTAGATGAACATGTACCACCCTCTTGTTGTATCTGCAGCTTCATCTGGGCAAAGCACTTCCTTCCGCCAACAGAGGAGAGGATCTTTCTAGATTTTATAAAGATTTCGTTTCTGAACAACAAAAGGAACCTGCTCCTGTGGATGTGTGGTGCGTTCATTAAGCCAATAGCTACACAGATTATTCACAAATCTGTAAGCACACATACAATAGAAGTATCCAGCTTGCAATGGGGAAGGGAAGGCACCCCTGAGAAACCTCCTCCCCTGGGAGGGGGGCAGTGAGGAAAAGCTGAAGCCTGAAGAGATGTCAAAAAGAAAAGGTCTTAATATGTCCTAAGTAAGAGATGATGGGTTCATAACCTGCTCCTCCAACCTCCTTCTAATAACAGCACCCACAGCAACTCAAGCTGTAAAATCCAGGCTCCTTTGAAAGACCATCAGACTGAGAAAGGTGGGCTCCCCTACCATCAGAGTGCACTGAGAAATGTGGGATCCCTACCATCAGAGTGCGCTGAGAAAGGTGGGATCCCTACCATCAGAGTGCCTCCAGGTTCCAGCTCTGCTTGAGTTCCTGCCCTGACAGTCTCCAATGATGGACTACGACATGGGAGTGTGAGCTGAATAAACCCTTTCCTCCCTAACTTGCTTTTGGTCATGGTGTTCATCACGGCAATAGAAACCCTAACCAAGACAACCACTAAAACTCTTAGAAGACCCACGGCTGGCGGCTGGAGAGATGGCTCAGCAGTTAAGAGTGTTGGGCCTCCACAAGAGCCATCAGCACTCAACACCTGAGCCATCTCCCTAGCTCCTCCTCCTCTTAACCTTTATGTTGAAGTCTGTATTAAAATACCCTTTATTTTATAGTAATTAATATGCTGGAGAACATTATTGTTTAAACTGAATAAAAAGAAATGAATCCAGTATTTCATGGGTGACCAAGCATGTATTTATTGGTGATGCACTGGTGACGAAAGGCTCATCTTCATAGAAATATTCAAATTTTAAAAAAAGAAAAAGAGCTGGGCAGTAGTGGTACATGACTTTAATCCCAGCACTAGGGAGTCAGAGGCAGGAGGATTGCTATGAGTTTGAGGCCAGCCTGGTCTATAAAGTAAGTCCAGGAAAGTCAAGACTACACAAAGTTTCTGTCTTGAAAAACCAAAAAGAAAAGAAAAAGATAATATGAATGGGTTACTGCTTAATGGGACAGCAAATGCTCTGCTTGCACAAAGTCTTGCATTTGATCCACAAGATAGATAGATAAATAAATAAATAATTTAAAGATGACCTCATGGCTCATTCTGCTCTCACCAGACTTTCACTGACACCCGCATGCCTGTTCCTCCTCTCGCCACAAGAAACTTCTGAATGGTGGAAACCCCTCACCCTGGTATTAGAAGAGCCCACCCAATGCCTGGTATGAGACCAGACCCAGCTCTAGTCTCTATGCATCACTGCAGAGCAAGCACCAGGAACGCTCTAGAAAGAACCCATCTCCAGGGCTAGGATTATCAGTGTCTATGCTGAGGTGGACAATATGCATGACCTCTCTGACCTCACGCTCCTCTCTCCAAAAGCTGTCTGGCACATGGTGGCACAAATAGCTGTCAGTCCTCAAGTCCTACCAAAGCCTGGACTAATCATTCCTGTAAAACAGAAAGCAGGCCCTATGAGCATACACAGGGGGAGGAGGCCCCCCTGGGTCACAGTCATAGGGGAGGGGAGTAAGGGGAAAGCAGGAGGGAGGGAGGAATGGGAGGATACAATGGATGGGATAACTATTGAGATGTAAAATGAATGAATTAATAAAAAAAGAATAAAAAAAAAACAAAACAGAAAGCAGGGAGAGGGAAGGAGAGATGGAGAAGGGTGGGTGCCAGTCAGCAAGACAGCTGTATACTCAACTATCAAAGAATAAACTAAAAATATTCCCGAAGCTGGGCACAGTGGCGCACACCTTTAATCCCAGCACTAGGGAGGCAGAGGCAGAGGCAAGCAGATCTCTGAGTTTGAGGCCAGCCTGGTCTGCAGAGCAAGTTCCAGGATAGCCAGGGTTACACAGAGAAGCCCTGTCTTTTTTTAAAAAATTATTGATTTTTTATTTATTATGCAGAAGAGGGCACCAGATCACATTATAGATGGTTGTGAGCCACCGTGTCGTTGCTGGGACTTGGACTCAAGACCTCTGGAACATCAGTCAGTACCCTTAATCCCTGAGCCATCTTTCCAGCCCCAAGAAGCCCTGTCTTGAAAAGCAAAAACACAATATAAATATAGACAATGACCAAGTGTTCGTGGGTTTGTCCTGTATGCAGGCATGAGTGACATAAGGAGCGTGACTGTTGAGGCAAAGAGGCCAAAGCTTGGTCTGTGAAACAGCTCTGGTCAAACGAGCAAGGAAAGAAAGCAAACCAGAGGACACAGGGGGTCAGCAGCATATGAGCACACAGGGCCACGGGACAGGTTCACACCTGAACAGGGCTCAGGACAGACATTAGTCTCTTAATTCCTCAATAATCGGGTGAGCTCATAGCTAAAACAAACCCAGGGTCCTTTTCCTGGCCTCACTCATATCAATGAAGCCCCCTCAATGCCAGAGGAATCCTATCCTTTTGTTTTTCTGGGGTCCTGCCAGTGGTCCAAACAGAGAAACAAATGGAGCTGCTGGCTCATCCATCTGAGACAAGCTGCCAACTGCTCCCAGGAACACAATGTCCTTCTGCTTCAAAGAAGTCCCCTCAGCAGCCCGCTCCACACACACAGAGGAAGCCAGGCCCCAGCACGAGGCTTTCCTCTCACCTGTTAAAGCAGCATCTAATAACTCACATAAAAACAATTTGTCAGTGACTTACCTCAAATTCTTCCCAAAAGCCCTGTTTGACTTTATCTGTGGTCTCAGCTAGCTTGCTTAGCTCTCGAACCCGGCTTTCGATTTCAGCAGCATTAATACGAGTTGTATTGAGGGGCTGTTGTGTTCAGCAGTGGTGGGAAAAAAGAAAACATGTTTTAAACAATGTCAATGTAGAAAGAAAAAGACTTCACAAAAGCAAAGACAGAAGGCACATCATATATGTCTATGCCTATATGTACATGAGTGTGCGCAAGCACGTGTATGTGTAACTATATGTGCATGAGTGTGCTCGAGTATGTATATGTGTGCCTGTATATGCCTATGCATACAAGTATGCATGTCTTCACAAGCATGTGTGTGTGCCCATGTGTACAAGTGTGCATGAGTCTGCACACACGTTTGTTTGTGTATGTGTGCCTGTGAGTGCCTATGTATATAAGTGTGCCATGTGTGCATGAGTGCACACAAGCGTTGAGAGATGGTTTCCCCCTTCCTTGTTTAGGTGGGCTGCAGGGCTAGAACTCAAAAGCACCAGCACTCTCCCTGAGCCACCCCGAGGCCCAACACCAAAAACTTGGAAGCGTATTTTCACTTTCTTTTCTGTCCTATCAGGAAATGCCCTTCTTCGTGTCCTACAAACATTTTAGGAACTCAGCAGGTACAAATTCAAACCTAGATTTCTATACAATTACATCCGAGCATCATTTCCAGATGAGACCACTGTCAGAAAGTGAAACAGCAAAAAGTCTAAGTCCCCACAAGGAACTAATGGTAACTTGTAGTAAACACTTCTTTTAAAGGGCACACAGTACATGTGGGTAAGCCCAGAACTGAGGCAGGAGGGTCATGAGACTAGAGGGCTGCATGGCAAGACTAAGGACTAAGAAAAGTCTACACGTGTGGGCTGGGGTGGGCTTGAGTGGCAGAGCGCTTGCCTAGCATGACGAAGCCCTGGGGTTGGATTCTCCAGCACTGAAGGAAAAAAATAAAACTTCTATAACGAGGCCGGTCATCTATCCCAGAGTTCAAGTGTGGTGTGTCCTGGGCTCACCACCAACCCAAAACACTCTATGAGGTCTTTCAAAGATGTGGAAATGATGCAGCACCTAGAATTTGTTTCCATGAGTAAAGAAACTAAGACCGCATGCGTGATTGTGACTGAAGACGGGCACAGCAGGAGAACGGCTGATGTTCCTCGACTTCTGCATTATACTATGGATCTTGACTGTCACCCAAGGGGCCACATGTTGAAGGCTTGGCCCCAACCCTAGATGCTACTGGGAAGTAGCGAAACCTTTAAAAAATAGGGAGAAAATAGGGGATACCTAGAGGAAGACTGGGGGAGCAAGGGGGTTGCTAAAGCGGATCAGGGCCCCTTCCTGTTTCTCAGCCATGTGGTAAAACCCCCAAGTGCTCCCATCACGGTAAACGTGCCTCCACAGGCCCATAGCAGCAGGGCCAGGTGACTAGGCTGATTCCTTGAACCCTTTCCTCTATTAGCCAGACTTCAAATGGCTTGTCATGGAGACAGGAAGTTGACTGATACACTCTGTGGGAGATGCCAGGATAGGATTCTCACAATCCATAGTGGAAGCAGCTTCAGTTTCCTAACCTGCTTGAGCTGCAGGACTGTACCCAGAGTCTCCACCATGGGGTTCTTCTTGTAATGCTCCACCAGGTCTGTCAAAGAATCAAAGCGCTCTCCTCCACCAACATCGTATTTCAGCTCCTTTCAAGACCAAACAGATGGCCTGGTTACCTCATGCTAGGTTACTGCCTCCCCACCATCCCACCTCCACAGTGCTCTTAGTGACACTAACCTATATACAGAAACAAGCCACACATCTGTCTAGAGGGTATGATGAGAACAAGACACACATGTATCATGTTAACATGCATTATGTCCATGGCATCACAGTGGAGTACCCTCAGCCTTGAGAAGAGAACCTTGTCATTGATGACAACTAGGTGAAGCAGGAAGGCCTCCCAGTAAATTAAATAAGCCAAGTGCTGAAAGGAACATACAATTTATATGTAGCATCCAAAAAAAAGTCCAACACAGTGACAAGAGATCAAATGGTGACTTTGAGGGGCTTGGGGGCAGGAAGGTGCTGGTGACACACATAGACCCTCTCTGTATGGTGAACAGCTTCAGGAGCCCAGTCAGCAGCAGGGTGACAGCAATGAACAGTGTTACATTCTGGAGACTTGCTGGTAAGGCATCTCAAGGATTATGAGGTGATGGGTATGCGTAACCGGCCCAACTGCAAAAACTAAACTGTATTCAACTGAAACCTAGACACTGACTCCCCAAAACAGTAGGCCCGACACCCATAGTGCTGTGAAGGGAAGGAAGCAACAGTGCTAATGAAGCAGGTGAGGCAGGGGCCTGGGACTGCAGCAGTGGAACAGGACCAAAGACAAGAAATGACATAAAATTAATTAAATCAAAATCAAATGTAAACTCTCTACATGCTACAGCACAGTTCCCATCACCTCCAGACTCCTCATGGTGGCTAGTACAGCACCAGTGCTCCCATAATGTCACATACACAGCTGTGATGTGACAAGGGGATGTGACAAGAAGGAAGCCTACACATGTTTAGACAGACACAGGATGCTTTTCTGAAGGCTGCTGACACCACAGGTGGACCCACAGACATGGAGGGTGAGGTGCACAGTGCCACCAGCCTGTGATACTCCTCAGCAGAACTGGTCTCACAGAGCAGAGGTTATGTACATTGAGGTATCTGTCAGAGATGGACCCAAAATCAAAACTAGATGGGGAAGTTGGATGTGGTGGCACACACCTGTATCCCAGAACCAGGAAAGCAAATCTCTATAGGTTCAAGGCCTGTCTGATCTACACAGTAAGTTTCAGGACAGCCACAGACACATACAGAGGCCTTATCTCAGAAAAACAAACAAACAAACAAAGCCAACAGAAAAACACAACACCAACAACAAAAGGAAAGAAAAAAACAACAAAAGTGACAGTAATTCAGAATGAGGAGACACATAGAGGGAGAACACCATGAGCAAGTCACCAAGGACAATCTGTATGTGCTAGTACCTAGTCTTCTCTCAGAAGAAGCCCCCAAACTGCCGCCGCAGTGGACCCCAGCCCCTGTGTGCTCTACCTGACAGCGGATCATGACGTGGGTCACTTTGGACTTGCCATCGTTGCTCTCCCCTTTGTCATCACCAGTGCGGACGGAGAGAACGAAGTCTCCAGGGTGGCTCTGGCTCTCTCGGACAAGAAAGCTGCCATGCTTACCCTTCTCCGTTAGCAGTTTCTCTGCTTCTTTTCCAGACAAGTGACCATGGAACCACCTAGTATTTGAAAAGGAAATAAGCTGAGTTTAGCGGCAGTGTGCAGTATTTCTTCATGTCAGCTCTCAACACAGGTTCCTAACAGACAACACCCTCCAGGGGCAGAGTGTCTGACCAGAAGAATCCACATCCCAAACTGACAGGAAAATGACAAAGATATGTTAAAAAGGACAACTAAAGTTCATTTTCCTTATTTGAGATTGCCTCACTGTGTGACCCAGGATGACTGTGTAGATCCTCCTGCCTCAGGCTCCTGAGATTCCCGGCATTGCCACCAAACCTAGCCTCCACTAAATCTTTTAAAGGAGCTCATGATCATTTGAAAACAGTATCGGGGGCTGGAGAGATGGCTCAGTGGGTAAGAGTGCCGCCTGCTCTTCCAAAGGTCCTGAGTTCAATCCCCAGCGACCACATGGTGGCTCACAGCCATCTGTAATGTGATGTGATGTGATGCTCTCTTCTGGCCTGCAGGTGTACATGTAGGCAGAACACTGTATACATAATAAATAAATAAATAAATCTTTTAAAAAATAAGAAAGAAACAATATCAGTCAGAAAATGGTTGCGCACACCTTTAATCCCAGCACTCTGGAGGCAGAGGCAGGTGGAGATCTGTGAGTTCGAGGCCAGCCTGGGCTATAGAATGAGTTCTAGGACAGCCAGGGCTACACAGATAAACTCTGTCTCAAAACCAAACAAACAAACAAAACCAATATCCTCAATGCTTCTTATTTCCTCTTAAGTCTCCTATCTCTTAAAAATATACTTTGACTTTTTTTTTTTTTTTTTTTTTAGTACCTAACCCTAAAAGAGCCAACCACTGAGTTACAAACCTGGTTGTGGTGGCACATGCCTATAATTCATGTGTGCAGGCTAGCTCTAGGTCAACTTCATAGACACTAGAGTCACTTGGGAAGAAAGAGCCTCAACTGAGGAAATGTCCCTACCAGACTGGTCTGTGGGAAAGGTTACCATGCCTTTTCATTATTGATGATTGATGGGGGAGGGTCCATCCCACTTTTGCCAATGCTATTCTTTGGCTTGTGGTCCTGGATACTATAAGAAAGCAGGCTGAGCAAACAAAGGGGACAGGCCAGTCAACAGCACTCCTTCCTGGACTCTGCATCAGTTCCTGCTTCCAGGTTTCTGGCTTGAGTTCCTACCCTGACTTCCCTAGATGATGGACCACAAGCTGTAAGATGAAGTAAACCCTTTTTTTCCTGAGTTGCTTTGTCATGGTGGTATTTTGGGTTTTGGTTGGTTGGTTTGTTGGTTTGGTTTTTGTTTTTTGAGATAGGGTTTCTCTGTGTAGCCTTAGCTGTTCTGGACTCGCTTTGTAGACCAGGCTGGCCTCTCAGAGAGATACACCTGCCTCTGCCACTGCCTCTGCCTCTGCCTCTGCTTCTGCCTGAGTACTGGGATTAAAGGTGAGCGCCACCACCGCCCGGCTTGGTCATGGTGTTTCATCACAGCAATAAAAACCCTGGCTGGGACACCATCCACTAGGGAGTGGAGGCAGAAGATGAGGAGCCATTTGGAGGCCAGCTCAACCTGCATGAGACTTTACTCAAACAACAAATCAACAAGTGATGAAACATACAAAATAATCATCAATGTGCTCTTGTTTTGGCATTAGATAAAAAAGGATCTTTGTAGCCAGGTACAGTGGCACACAATTGTAATCCCAGCTCTCAGGGAGGCAGAGGAAGGTGGATCTCTGTTGAGTTCGAGGCCAGCCTGGTCTAAGTACAAGACAGCCAAGGCTACAAAGAGAAACCGTGTCTCGAGAGGAAGTGGGAGGACAATCTCTGTAATAAATTAATTCAAAGCATTTCAGATTTTTCTGTATTTCCAAGCTAATCTTAAAGGCCTCTCTATCTGCTGTCCGGTTCTTCAACTACACTAGGTTATCCAGTCACGCTTTCTTGGAGCAGGGACAGGGGTTTCCCTAACAGTGTGAGCTCCCACAAGCAGAAAGACAAGTCTACATGGAACCCAGAAATCCATACTTTTGTGTGCAAGAGTCTAGATACAGGCCACCCAGGGCCATCAAATGGCTGACTGTGAGACAATACAGCTCTTAAGTTGACACAGTCACAGGAACACCATGGCTTTAGGTAAGGAAGAAGCATATCCAAGCAGGTAACACTCATCACCAGAGACCTGGACAGCATTCTTCTAACCACATGCCACTGGAAATGCAGGTGCACATCTAAAGCAGGTGCAGACAGCTGGAGGCTATAGTAGTAGCCGGAGAAACAAAGACAGAAAGCTGGGAAAAGCAAGATATACAGGCCCAGGATCTGCAGGGAGAAGAAAGGAGAATACAGAAGCCAATACCAGGGCAAATAAAGCCAGCACCAGCTCAGTTCCTGGGCTCCAACGAGACGAGACGAGCTCCACACCGTGGCACTTCTGCACAGACATGGACATCACACATTTGCGAGACAACAGTAGAAAGCGGATGAAGAGCAGGTCCTTCCAGCCTCTGCTTTTCCACTTCTGGGCTTAGCCTGACCTCTGTTGGTAGTGCTGCTAAATAGCTGGTCACAGCCACCATGGAGCATGGTTGCCATTTCCACATTTCTATCATCAAGTTCTCTCTCTCCCGACTCCCAAAGCTCATCAGCTGTTAATAAAGCTTACAATTAAAGCACATCCTAAATCTACATGTAGAAAATGTACGGTCCCTGTAGAATCTGTGCAAGGAACACCGTCTGCAGCTGCAGCAGGAGAAGGGCACTCTGTGAACACTCTGACCCTATCATTCTTACTTTAAGAACACCGTGGGCTGGGGATGCAGCTCAGCATGTGGAGTGCTTCCCCACCATGCTGCAAGCCTGTGCTCAGTCTGTGCACCAGATAAGCAGGCATGGTAAGCCTGTCTGCAACCCCAGTGCTTGGGAGGCAGAGGCAAGAGGGTCAGGGGTCAGTCATCCTCAGCTACACAGTGAGGTCCAGGCCACCCTGGGCTACGTCAGATCCTGTGACAAACAAACAAAACACATTTATTTAAAATGACAGCATGAGCCGGGCGTGGTGGCGCACGCCTATAATCCCAGCACTCGGGAGGCAGAGGCAGGTGGATCGCTGTGAGTTCGAGGCCAGCCTGGACTACAAAGCGGGTCCAGGACAGCCAAGGCTACACAGAGAGACCCTGTCTCGAAAAACCAAAAAATAAAAATAAAAATAAAATGACAGCATGAGGGATAGACACCAGCCTTTAGAGTCAAAGGGATTCTATGCGCCCCACAAAGCAGGCTTACAGCATGCAGCCTTGGAGTGCAGCTCGGCATCACTAAGATGTCACTGACCTTTCAGAGGTAGGGTCTGCACAGTTCAGTGGATACTTGAGCTCAATAACATCTCCATTCTTCTCCTTCAGCTGCCCATGATGCTCCATGTAATACTGGACCAGTTCTGCCAAGGTGGCAAACTTCTCCCCGCCATAGAGGTCATAGTAGTCCCCAGTGTTCTGAATCTTGATGTGGGTAACGGCTCCATTTCTTCTAAAATAGTCCATTGTGGGGAGGGGTGTCAGAGAGCAATAGTTGGAAAAAGGCATCACATTCGGGAGAAGATTTCACCCAAACAATAGTACAAACCCAGGGAAAAGATTTACCCCGTCTCTGAAACTGGAGGTCAACCAACCCCGACGACTATGGCAGGGTTTGCGCCTGTGCCCGTGAAGCTTCTGTTTTGAATGGCTGGCATATTTTATGGTGTAAGTTAAGTGACAACAATCACTGTCCGTAATAATTAAGGACACACAGTTAAAGTTAAAATGAAGCACCCACTCACCTTAGCATCCGTCAAATCCATTCCTAATCATTTTGCTCAAAGGCAATGAAATTGAATAGGTACCAAAAGATTTTCAAAAGTAGCAAATAAAAAGATAGAAACTCAAAATATTTACCACAAAAATGTATCAACAGCCAGGCACTTGAGAGGCTGCTACAGGAAGACACGGGGCTTCAGAGCAAGAATATGTTTAAAATAAATAATAAATTTCTAAAGGTTTGCTTTTAAATATATAAATACCACCTCAAGAGTATGGGGCTGCACACCTATGGTCCCAGCACTTGGGAGGCTACAGCAGGAAGGTCAAAAGTTTAAGGTCAGCCTTTGCTATATGAGATCATGTCTCAGAAATACACACACACAAAAAAAAAACAAAAACAAAAAGACTCAACAACAACAAAATCAACAGGACCCAGTGAGACGGCTTAGTGGGTAAAGGGGTTTACCAGCAAACTTGACCTGGCAACCTGAGTTCAATCACCAGGACACACATAGTGGAAGGAGAGAACCGACTCCCAAAGCTAGCCTCTGACCTGCCCATCATGCCATGACACTTGCGTGCACACACACACACAAATAAGTAAATGTAAAGGAATTATTTTTTTAATTAACATATTGAGAATGTTAAATGTTTAAAAATAAAAATAAATCTGGGGATGTTAAGCTGGCTCAGGAAAGCTGACAACCTAAGCCAGGACCCTGGCAGTCACAGAAACTGTCACAGTAGGAGGGAACTGACAAGCACACACATCACACACTCCAGTGACTGATGAGAAAAGTCCCAAACAGGAAGAGCTCCCAGGGAAGTCTAATGCACACTCCCTCTAGGTAATACTGCCCAGCTAGTGCTGGCATCTCTTCTACATAAGGGCCAGAATGTTCCTTAATCTCAAGGACAAATGTCACAGTCCTTACAACTTTCTTTCAAAGGAGCCCAAGTGGTAGAGTGTGCTTTTAATCCCAGCATGGAGGCAAGCATGTAGACCTCTGAGTTCAAGGCCAACCTGGTCTATATATCACGTCCAGGCCAGCCAGGGCTACCTAGTGAGATCCTATGTCACAAATAAATAGACAGACAGAAAGACTTCCTAAGTCTCCGTGGGATTCTAAATAAATTCCCAAGAACATGACTTACTTGTCTCTTTGTGTGAAAATTAATGTCTACAAAGTCAAATCCACACAATTTAGTTGAACAGCTAGAACAGACACACAGAAAATGTCATCTAGAAAACTCTCCCACATCTGCTCAAAGGGATCATGAGAGTGCAGCACACTGTCCATGACATTTTAAAACAAACCAAAGCCACCTAATGTGCATCATTAGAAAAATGGAGAGGCAGGTGTGCTGGCACCATATGGCCACCAAGTAACCATCACAAAGAACAGCTGGATATCCCAGCATGCAACTCAAATAGCACTTCAGCTTATACATGAAGTACAAAACTATTAATGTGCTGGTAATATAAGAGCCCACTATACAGTCAAGTGTGCAACACATGAGGATCCAGGCCAACCTCTAGACAATGGCTTCCTCTGGCAAGTGGAGGAGGGAAACGGGACTGGGCAGGGGACTCAAGGGGACCACAACTTCCTCAAAGAGGTTTTCGTTCTTGGCAAAGCAAAGTGATGTAAAGAACCTACAAAGCCAGTTCCTCATGACAAAACCTAAAGCAGAAAAAAAGCACAGTAAGCTAAGTCAAAGGTGAGGAGCCAGGACTCAGACCTGGAGGCTCCAGGGACATCTCTCTTCCCAAGGTATCCCCAGTCATCACTGTGAGCACAGCACTGGGGAAGTGAACACTACTTCCCAAGGCTGTGCCTCTGAGAGCCCTGAGTCTGCCTCCCCGAGGGCTGAGTTTACAGGTGTGCCCCGCCACACCTGGCCATAAAATAAAATCTTAAAAAAATAAATACTGGGCAGCACTCAGGAGGCAGAGGCAGACAGATCCCTACGAGTTCGAGATCAGCCTGGTCTATGGAGCAAGTTGTGCCCTGACGATCTCCACAGTGCCGCAGACAAATGTGTCCTCCCCCTTCCTCTGGAAATACCCTGAGTGTCTCTCTTTACCTTCCAACTTACCTAACAGACAGAGTGAAGTCTCCAGGATTACTCTTACTGGGCCGTGCTAAAAAACTGCCGTCGACGCCTCTGGTCAGCAGGAGATTCTCTGCCTCCACACCAGTGATGTTGGGATGAAACCATCTTGAGGGAGGAAAAAGGACATTGAGAACCTGAGCGCACTGAGCACCCTTAACCACCATGGTGAGGCCTGTGAACAGCACTGACGGCCAGCCATTGTTCTTCCCTCCTTAGCCCCATTTCCTGAGTGGGACATTGGGATCCTGCACCCTGAAGACACAGGAGGTGTGAGAGGGGCATGACCAGTGGGGCTGGGCTGTTAACACAGTGTACTGGTGGGTTTGTCAGCCCCAAAAGATCATCCAGAGTCAGGGAATTATCTGCATGCAAAGAAACTAGGCAAAAAAAAAAAAAAGAAAGAAAGAAAGAAACTAGGCAAAAACTACTTCATGAATAAGGACAGGTACCAAGGCCCACAAGAGCCAGGTTTCATTTCTGGAGAAGGAGAGAAAGAACCAGAAGACTTGCAGGGTACCAGACTGCAAAGGGAGACACTTGTGTGAACTCAGCTTTCTAATATATATGTGGAAACAAATAGCTAGGCGTGAAAGCACACACTGTAAACCCAGCACTCCAGGAGGCAGAAGCAGGTAGATCTTCGTGAGTTCCAGGTCAGCCTGGTCTACAAAGCGAGTCCAGGACAGCCAAGGCTACACAGAGAAACCCTGTCTTAAAACACAGAAAGAAAGAAAGAAAGAAAGAAAGAAAGAAAGAAAGAAAGAAAGAAAGAAAGAAAGAAAAGAGGAAAAGAAAAAGAAAAAGAAAGATACAAACAAAACAATGTATGTCCAGAAATAAATGTAAGCTGCCTCCCCACAAAATATGTGCTCCAAAAACAACCGATAAACGTCACAGTAGAACAATTTTACAGCATTTTTTCTGTTTTTTGAAATAGGTGTCACTATGTACCAGGGCTGGCCTCAAACCTGGGACTCTCCCACTTCTAGCCTCTCCAGGTGAACAGCATGCCCACAGCAAACACTGTCTTCCTCAGCTGGCAGCCTCACCTGTTACAGGCAGCAAACCACATGCCTCCCCATCTCACACTTCAAATACAATATCCTTTAGAAGACAAAGGTGACTGACCACTGTGGATGGCATTCACTTCAGAGGATTTCCCCAGTTTCCAGCAAGTTCTCCTTCATGTGGCTGGAGAGATGGCTCAGTGGCTAAAAGTGTGTATTGCTCTTGCAAAAAAAAAACTGAGTTTAGCTTCCCTCAGCGCCTACCTGGTAGCTAACACCAATCTGTAACATGGGCTCCTGAGAACTGATGCCCTCTTCTGGCCTCAAATATATAAATAAATAAAATACTTAAGATTTCTAATGGAGACTCATAGTCTTCAGAGGCTGACTCCCAAGGAATAAGAGTCAATAGTCAATGTTAGGAGCCCAGTAGCGGAGTGCTTGCCTGGCATGCATGGGGCCTGGGCCACACCACATAAACCAGAGGGTTAGGTACACACCAAGTTCCCAGTACTGGAGAAGCAGAGGTCGTACGTGGCTACATAGGTGGTGGGAAGACAATCTAGGCTATGTGAGGCCCTGTCTCAAAAAAAAAAAAAAAAAAGTTTTTTGTGTGTTTGTGCGGGAATGAGACTGAGGGCCCTATACACACTAAATATGTGTTCTCCCACTGAGCTACAAGTCCAGTCCCTGAGGAACTATATTTTTTGGACTATAAAACACCTGACCAGAAGACACACCCAGTTTTTAGAGCAGTAAAACAAGAAAAACAGTAAAAACAGCAATCGGACCATAAGAGCACCCTAAATTCCGCCCCCACTTTTGGGGGGGAAGTGCATCTTATGGTCCGAAAAATACAGTAACAGCTGGTGAGCAGCCTGAAAGAATGAAGAGTGAGGCAAAAGCCATGAGCCAGCTGAACCGCCTGCTAGTCACTCAGGTGCCTGTTCTCAGTAAGCAGCAAAGTTAGGAGCTAGTCTTTAAAATCACAATTAGCACATTTTGTTCCAATAGCACACAAGCTGAGAGCTGAAAAGCCGCAGCAGTCTGACATGGACATCACTGCAGCATCTTACCAGCTTCAGAGGGTTTGAACCACTGTTCTGATTGACCTCATGTCTGAGAAAAGGATCAAGACTCAAGTCAAAAGAATAAAAGAGTTGACTTCCTATCCTCTGAGAGCTGGTCAAATCCCAGAGGTAGAAGCAAACAGATCCCTGAGTTGGAGGCCAGCCTCCAAAGTCTCCAAAGTGAATTCCAGGACCTCCAGGGCTACACGAAGAAACTGTCTCAAAAAACAAAGGTCTTGGATGCAACTTCCTAAATCTAAGTGCTCAGAGCCCCAGGAAGTCAAAAAGTAGATAACAGTGGGCTTCCAGCTATTTGGTTTTTCAGAAAGTATGATGGTGTTCTTGCCTTACTTACATCAACTAATTTCTCTTTTACCAAACCCTGTCTGTCAAACCACCATGGTCACTTGGCATGGTAGTCTAAACCTGAGAAGTATGAATCCCTTCTATTACCAAAAAAAAAAAAAAAAGGCCACCTCACCTGTCACTCAAGAAGACCAGGGTTCATTTGAGGCCAGCCTGGTCTACAGAATGAGTTCCAGGATAGCCAGGGTTACACAAGAAACCCTGTGGAATGTATCCACCAGTGGGTGAAAAAATCATTGGAGAGCAAAGTTTCAAAGATGGAAACCCAGAACCTCGTGCTATTGTTCTTGGTTCAATAACAGCTTAGTGCCCTCAGCTACTTATTTAACCCCTATTAAGCTATCTATGAAGCAGAGAGTAACTGTCCCCTATGGCACAGGGACTTGAGAGGATGAGTAAATGGAGTTCACAGAGTATAGAACTTTCTAGAACCATGCATAGCCATCCCTGTGGTGGACAGAGGTGCTTTACCTTGATCCTCAGGAAGTGGAGGCAGGAGGCTCAGAAACTCAAGGTCAGCCTGGGCAAGTTCCTCAGTCCTTGCGCCTCTACTCCCTTCGTGTGTATGATGTGGGTGACAGTGCCTGCCTCTCACAAGTCTGGGGTGAGTCAAGGCACTAAAGGAGCTACACAGCTGCCCCAGTCTCTCTGCCTGCAGGTTACGAGATGCTTCTGGTGCAATGCTCACAGCCCGTCCTGTTCTCAGGAACTGATCAGACTCTATTTGCTGTTTGTGTGACTTATCCATTATTGCTCCTCCTGGGCCAGTCTGTCTTTTTTTGTTGTTGTTTTGGTTTGTTTTGGTTTGGTTTTTGTTTTTGGAGACAAGGTTTCTCTGTGTAACAACTCTGACTGTCCTGGAACTCACTCTGTAGTCCAGCTGGCCTCAAACTCATGAAGATCGACCTGCCTCTGCCTCCCAAGTGCTGGGATTAAAGGCATGCGCCACCACCACCCAGCCAGTCTTTTTTCCAAGCAGAGGCTTAGACTGTAAAGTTCTCTCCGAAACAGTTGGGATCAGTAGGGCGGGGCACAGCTTACTTTGGCCTCACAGCGGCTGACTAGCTTCTTTTTGTTTTCACTCTCTAGAGACTCAGTTTCATTTTGTAGCTCAGGCTGGCCTCAAACTCCTCCTGTCTCAGCCCAGTGCTTGGGTTCTAGGCGTGGCTCTATGCCTGGCTCTGGCCGTCATCTTCAACTTTCACTTTAGCACTTAAATGATCTGCAGAATTTCCCTGTTTGTAGAAAAAGTCAATTTTCTTTGAAACTTTTTAACGTGGATATGTTCATGCCTCAGCACGCATGTGCAGAGTAGCGGGAGGCGGTGTTCTCTCCTTCCATCATGTGGGTCCTAGGGTGGAACTCAAATCATCAGGGTCAAGTGCTTTGCTCACTGAGCCATCTCACTGCCCTTAATTATTTTTAGATTATGATGATTGATATAATCCTAGTAGTGTTTGAAAAATGACCTATACGCCTACAACTGGAGATTTTAGATTTATTTTTATGTGTATGGTGTTTTGCTGCTGCATCAGATGTGTGCAGTACACTCAGAGGCCAAAAACTATGTCAGGTCCTCTGAAGTTAGACAGTTGTGAGCTGCACAAGAGTGCTAGGAATTGAACCCAGGTCCTCTAGAAGAGCAACAAGTGCTGCTCTTGACCACGAGGCTATCTCTCTAGCCCCCAAATTATCAGGTTATTAAAGGAGAAAATGATGCCTCCTCCATGTGGATGGTGAAACAACCCCAGGCTCGCTCTCTGGAGTCAGGGCCCATAGTCCTCCTGAGATGAACACGGCAGGCTCAGCAGTTGCTTCACTGTGCAGTTAGTTATCCAGCCTGGGCCTCACGATTTGCCTGCTGGCCTGTGCTGTCCCCGCTGTCCTCTCTTCCTATTTTAAAAATAAAAATCTTACAGTATTTGAAAAATTACCCTTAAGCCTACAAGCAGGGTTTTTTTTTTTTTTTTTTTGAAGACTTACTTGTATTTGATATGTGTGGGCGTTTACCAGTACATCAGGGCTGGAGAGATGGCTTAGTAAAGTGCCTGCATGCAAGCATGGCACCCTGAGTTCAGATCCCCAGGACCCATGTAAAGGAGGGGGTGCGTGATCCTAGTACTGGAGAGGCGAAGACAGAAGGACCCAGTGAAAAAAAAATAAAAAAATAAAAAAAATAAATAAAATAAAATAAAAAAAAGAAGGACCCAGTGAACTTGCTGGCCAGATACACTAGCCAAAACCTTGTGGGGATGGTTCTTTTGTGTGGGCTGTAGAGTCACTGAGAAACCTTGTCTCAAAAATAAAGTGAAGACAGCTGGGCCATTGTAGGGCATGCCTTTAATCCCAGCGCTTGAGAGACCAAGGCAGGTAGATCCCTGAGTTTAAGGTCAGCCAGGGCAACACAGAGAAACCTTGTCTTGAAAACAAAAAAACAAAAAACAAAAAATAAAAAATAAAAATAAAGTGGAGAGGAATAGAGGAATACATCTGATCTCAACCTCTGGCCTCCATATGTAACTGCACATTGCACACACACATATGTATACACTACACACCAAAAGAAGAAAAATTTAAAGTTTGCAAAGGAAGAAATTTGCTGGTAAATGTCATTTACCAGGCAGCTCTCTGCAGGTTCCAGGCCAGCCAGTGATATAGTGAGACTTCTGCCCGCAACCTCTCGGTGATGGCACCCTCAAGTACTATTAACTGGGCTGGCAAAATCCATCATATTTTCATCCATATTCAATCTCAATCTTCATCCCACCTAACTATACTTTATGGCTCTAGGGTTTGTGTGTGTGTGTGTGTTGTGCCAGTCCTGATACTGGTAAACACACATCCACGCTTTTTTCTTTTGCGGTATGAGCTCTCACTTGTCCAGGCTATACGAAAGAAGTTAGCAACTGGCCTGCCATCAAGCTCTAGGGCCCTGCACCTTGAAGCTGCTTCAAGCTTTTTTTCTTTTTAAGGTGTATTTATTTTTACTTGATGGGTTTTTTTGCTTACATGTGTATGTGCACTGTGTCTTTGCATAGGGCCAATGAAGGTCAGAAAAGGGGGATTAGATCCCCTGGGACTGGAGTTAGAGACAGTTATGAGCTGCCATGTAATTTCCCATGTTCCATTGGGAACTGACTCAAGGCCTCTGCAAGAGCTGCCAAGACTCTTCGCCCAGCCCTGCAGCCCCCATCCAGATTTTGTTTTAACATGGGTTTGGGGAGTTGAACTAAGGTCCTTGTGCTCATAAAGATGGGAAATTTAGAAACTGCTTTTATCCAATACTTTTTTTTTTCCTTTTTGAAACTATGCCTCGTTGCCAAGCTGTCCCTGAACTCTGGCTTAAGCACTCCTCCTCAGCCGCAGCCTCCTGAGCAGCTGGAGGTATAGGTAGCCAATACCTGCCAGCTTTTGTATTTAAGTATGTATATGATGCTGGGAACTGAGCCCTCAGCCTTACACCCCACACACAAGCTCTCTACAGACCACTGAACCAGCCATAGCCCCTGTCCCTCTGACCATTGAGACCTGGTATATTTGGGAATCTTTTTTTTTTTCTTTTCTGTTTTTGTTTTTGTTTTTGGAGACAGGGATTCTCTATGTATCCTTGGCTGTCCTGGACTCGTTTTGTAGACCAGGCTGGCCTCAAACTCACAGCGATTCGCCTGCCTCTGCCTCCCGAGTGCTGGGATTAAAGGCGTGCACCACTATTTGAGTATCTTAATGAGAAGACAAACATACTTTGTAAAGTCTTTTTAATTCATTTGTGACAGTTCAGACAGGAACTAGGTAGGTCTGGTGGTACAAGACTATAACTCTGCTACTCAGAAGATCCCAAGTTTAAGACTTCCAAGTAAGTTCAAAGCCAGCCTGAGCAACACAATGAGACTCTGTCCAAAAGAAAATGTAAACGGAGTTCAGGTTGTGGATCAGTAGTGATGCTTGTATGACTGTATCAGCATGTATCAGTGGTAATGCATGGTAGTACCACGCATGCACAAGTCCTTTAGTGCAGTCCCCAGTACCGCAAGAGAAGGGAAGAGATGGCTGGGCATGGTAGTACAAGCCATTAATCCCAGCACTTGGAAGGCAGAGACAGGTGGATCTCTCTGAGTTCCAGGCCAGCAAGGGTGTCATAGTGAGATTCTGTCTCAAGGAGAAAAAAAGAGAGCAAGGAAGGAAAGAAGGAAGGAAGGAAGGAAGGAAGGAAGGAAGGAAGGAAGGAAGGAAG